>CADCXT010000743.1:8897500-9270000 GCA_902806775.1 Microtus agrestis | reverse complement strand
CCTTTGGAGCTGGAATTATAGGTGATTGTG
Organism: Microtus agrestis; assembly: GCA_902806775.1. Taxonomy (NCBI): domain Eukaryota; kingdom Metazoa; phylum Chordata; class Mammalia; order Rodentia; family Cricetidae; genus Microtus; species Microtus agrestis. The sequence goes on along the minus strand of CADCXT010000743.1, from coordinate 9,269,970 downwards.
AGCCACCTAACATGAATGCGGAGAACTGAACTCAGGTCCCCTGGAAAAGTAGCAAGTGCTCTTAATTGCTCAGTGAACTTTCTGGCCCCAAACTGCTATTATTTTTAAGATATTTGCTTAAGAGTATTAGATAAAATTTAGAATCCATTCTGTTTTTTTTTTAAAAAAAGAGTCCATAAAATGTCAACTCTGTCTCTCAGAATTACTTCTAAATTCTTAAGGAAAATATTCTGCATAGAAATCTATTTTTCTGAACAAAAACTACCCAATACACTCATTTTTAGTTCTACACTCTATAGAATTATTTGGAACAATGAAGTCCCCAGTGCCTAAAGCAGTCACCTCTGCCTTTTCATTAGACAGGAAGCATAAATCACTGCTTCCTCTGGGACAGAGGCAGTTATATCTGTATGGTTTCAGAAAGTGTGGTGTGGTGATTTTCACAGGACTTCAGGGATGTCTTGTTCAAATTATCTGCTGTTGGCAGGAATGAAATGCTGTCAGAATGATAGGAAACAATGTGGCTATATTATGAGAAATAAGACATAAGTTTTTATATATTCATTCTACTTGGGACAGTCTGAAAAAGTTTGAGTATTCACTCTTGATGTTTATAATACAGTTAGGCTAAACTTCATACTATTTTTTCTTCTATTCCATTAGCTAAATATTGAGCGAGGTGAAAATTTAAAGTCATCAATATAATTTCTAATCGTTCTTCACTTTCTCAATTCTGCTGCTATATAGGCTGTGACAGGATTATGGTATAAGTTATTAGTTATTAAAAACAGTTGTCTAAGTTCATAAAATCTAAATTATATTGACATAGAATTAATAATAGATATTTCTCAAAAATAATATAGTTAAAATTGGAATACATAGAAAGGAAAGGTAGATAAATTCATAATTAATGAATATTTTTAAAGCATTTACTAATACTCAGACTTAGTAATCTGGATAAATTTATTATTGAATAAAGGTATAATAGATGATTTTCACATTGGAATTTTGCATTTACTTGCTTTTTGAAAGAAAGGTAATTAATTTTAAGTGGCTGTTTTACTGATTAGTGTATTCATTACACAAGATGAAGATAATGGTGTCACAGGAGATCAAACCTGGAAGTCACAGACATGGGTTGGAATTGTTCTATAGTTGCTTATTTCCTCAGTTGCTCCCCAGTTTTTTTACAGAGCTGTTACATACAGAAAACATTCTATTTATGCCTTTTAGTATAAGCCATTTCCAGGGGTCCTGATTTCTCAGGTTAGACATTTTTGTCCCCATGAATGTGCAGCGCTCTTGCTTCTTCGCTTATTTGCTGCAAGTCACCATGGATTGAGATTAAGTGGAAACAAAGGGAAATTCAAAGCTCCAGTCATAGTTCAAATATCCAAAGTCTAAAATATACCTAGGACACTAACGCTTTGTATTCTGGATATATACAGGCTGAACAAAGCTTAGATCCAAAGGGGTTATCTTTCAAACTACCTGGACATGGGGTCACAGAGTCTCAGTTTATTCCTCTTTGTCTTGGTTAGGATTTACTATGACTGTGAAGAGACATCATGATCGTGGCAAGACTAATAGAGAAAAACATTCAATTGGGGAGACTCACTTACAGTTTAGAGGTTCAGTCCATTATCTTCATGATGGGGAGCATGGCAGCATGCAGGCAGATGTGGTGCTGGAGCTGACAGTGTTTCATCTGGCACACAACAGGAAGTCGACTGACTGTCACACTGAGGGAAGCTAGGGCAAAACAGACCTCAAAGCCTGCACCCACAGGGACATGTTTCCTCCAACAAGGGCACATTTAATAGTACCACTCCCCTTGGGGGGTCATTTTCTTTCAAACCACTGCACTCTTTAAGGGGAATTATGAAGAAAGTGAGAGAAAAATGTTACAATTGATTACTTGGAAGGTAATGATGTGCTTAAATGAGTGGAAACATTGTTCAATTAAGTATCTACCTCAGAGCAAGACTTTTGAAGCTTTCTTTCTCATGACCACTTTTTGTCCAAGAAAATTTTTGTGAACCCAGATGTATATGTATATAAAATTGAGATATAAATTAAACATTGAGTAAAAATAAATAATTAAAAATATATTTTAAGATAATACCTTGATAAATACTTTCATCACTGAGTACAAATGAAAACAATTGTGCATAATAATGAGACAAATTACTTGTTATTTTACATAATGAATGAAAATTTGGGGTGATTATTTGACATTGTGGTAAATGTAGCATCAAAATTTTGAGAACTGATCCATAGTTGGAAAGTCATGTCTTCAAGGTGAGTTGGGAAGATTCAAACAAAAGATGAATACAGTAGAACACAGGGCATCTAATAATATTTACTTTCTCTACTCTTACCTGTCATTGGTGTCATTGCCAATGCTGATATTACTGATCTAAATAATTATTCTAACTCCAAGTCACTCTTTTAGTTCAATGACAGCTGTACAAGCAGGACATCTAGTTCCTATAAATTTGAGCTCAATGAAGAATAATTTTGAGAGCATTGTGTGAGAGATGTGGCATGGTTAAACAGGATATGTCTAAACTAATACTTCATCACAACTGTATTTCATCTGTCTTGTGCTGTGGGGCAATGGTCTGTACCCTGCCTCTCGTCTTTAAATAAAATACTGATTGGCCAGTAACCAGGCAGGAAGTATAGGCAGGGTGTCTAGGCAGGAAGTAGAGGCAGGGCAACAAGAATAGGAGAATTCTGGGAAGAGGAAATATGCAATGGGCAGTTGTAACCCAGCCATAGAAGAAGCAAGATGAGACTGCCTCATTGATAAAAGGTACCAAGCCACGTGACTAACACAGACAATAATTATGGGCTGATATAAGTTATAAGAATTAGTTAATAAGAAGTTTAAGCTAATAGACCAACCAGTTTATAATTAGTGTAGACTTCTGTGTGTACTGAATGACTGTGGGACCAGGCGGGACAGAAACCTCAGTCAACAGTCTTGCCTTATTCATTTGCTAAATCTGGCAACCACACTTCTTAGACATTTGTGTAACTTGTCCTAGAGGTAGTAGAATGAATTGCTCATTAAATCAGTTTCCAAACGAGAAAACAACATTCCAAAGCAATCCCATACTGAGGACAACAGTCGGTTCTGCATCCTCTGCCGACAGTGCAGGGGCGGCTACGCTCCCGCAGTGTAATTCCATGCACTATATATTTTGTGGGCTAATGGACTATCTCTTTGAGAATTTGGATTCTCTTCCTGTTTATCTGGGGCACTATTTTAATACACTCATTTTTTATGCATGAGTATGTGTTCACAAACTAATAACAAAAAAAAGCAAAGTAAAAAAAGTGCATTTAAGGATTTAAGGAGCTATGTTCTGGATTCAACAAATTTCAAAAATGGATGCCCACTTATTAGTATGGCAAATCCAAACTATATGGCTAAACACTTTTTAATTATAAAAGTTATCTCTTATTCTAAGGAAGTGTGCCCTCTACTTCTTGTGTATTTAATTGTGACATGTGAAAATGATGTTTATGTAAAAATTACATTATTTCTATTTTCTGTCATATTACGTGCACATGAGTGAAAGTCCCTGTGGAAGCAGAGACAGCAGACACTTCTGAAGCTGGAGTTATGGGTGATTGTTCGCCATTGGCGTGGGTGCTCAGAACAAACTCTGGTTTTCTGAAGGAGCAGCATATGCTTGAGGCTCCTAGGCTATCTCTCCAATTCTGCTACTTTGTCTTTTTAAAATGTATATTTTTAAATCCACTCTCAAAGCCTTTTTTAAAAAAGTGTATTATTTGTATATAAAGCCCCAGATTGATACATTATCTTAGTAGTAGGGATGGATACTACACACCCTAAAAGCATGCTGGTATTTACACTTGAGAGACATTTCTGGTCACCCTTCCACATCACACATTATTCTAAATATAAACCGTGCCTCTTACACCATTTGGAACTTGCTCTTAGAACGGCAGAGTTACAAATGAACGTTATGTTCTGTTCTTTTATTTAAAGAAATCGCTCCTGTAATGGGAACATCAGTTTAGCAATATGCTTTTTCAGCATTACTTTGTATCGCATAATTGCCTTTTTCATGTTGCATTAATTGGGCAAAATGTAGTTGTAAATCAAATAGAAGCCATTTATTTTCTAAGTAATGGGAAAAAAATTTTAAACATATAAAACTTTGAAGAAATAAGTAGAGTGTGTAGTGCCCTCAAGTCAGCTCCAGCATCCTTCACTTGAAGAAATGAGGGCAACTTCTCCCCACAAGAAGTAAAACAGCTTCTGTTAACTGAATCTTCCCACACCTGCTTGACCTTCTTTTCCTCACCAACACTATCTGGAATATGAAAGAAGAATGAATGAGCACATATTTGAGAAATCAATTGGTTACTACAGAGACTATAAGTCATTCACCAAAGAATAACTAATAATATATGTATGTATTTCTTGGCTTCAACAACTGTCTAAGATAAACCAAAGGGGGAAAAAAACCTAAATATTCATCATTATCTTCATCAGGGCTGCTATTGATGTGATTAAACAACATAACTGAAATCAAGTTACAAAGGAAAGAGTTTATTTGCTTAAACTTCCACAGCACTGTTTATCATTGAAGGATGTCAGGACAGGAACTCAAACAGCGCAGGGTCCTGGAGGCAGGAGTTGATGCAGAGACCATGGAGGGTTCTTCTTACTGGCTTGCTCCCCATGGCTTGCTCAGCCTGCTTTCTTAAAGAATCCAGGACAAGTAGCCCAGGTAGGGAAACATCCACAATGGGTTTGGCCCACCCACACCAATCACTAGTTAAGAAAATATCCTATGGACTTCCCCACAGCCTCATCTTTTGGAGGCATTTTCTTAATTGAGGTTCTTTCCTCTCAGATTACTTTAGCTTGTGTCAAGTTAACATAAACTTTCCATCACAATAATTATTATAGGTCACCTTTGAAAACCTGATGTTCAAAAATTCATTCTCAAAATACTAGTGGATCTCTTTGGATTTTTCTCATTCATTTCTTATTGTATTTCTATTTGAAGGTATCCCATGGCAGTGATAGTGACCATAATATTTACTATTGGTTTTAAATGTTGTGATTCAAGATATTGATAATATATCTTTTGAAGAAACACAGCCAAACCCCTCAAAGAAAAAAAAACCTGCCTCCCCATCATGTGTTCTTTACTCTATTGATATCTTTGGTTTTGAGTGAGGCGGGGTATGAAACCCGCTGGATTTCATTGGGCCACATGTCAATTTGAAATGATTGAAAATGTTTTCATCTCCCATGAGATTATATTGTGAATAATAGACATCGTTCAACCTGTCCTGGGTTGCTGTGAACTCTCCAGCAGCATGAACAGTATAGAGGCCTCCTCTCTCATTGGGAAGGGGAGAGCAAAACGAGTGAAATACCAGGATGCATGCTGCTAGCATGTTCTCTTTGATGACACTTGTTAAAAGCAAATCAGCTAAATCTAATAAAATTTAAGGTCTTGGAATAAGGTAGAAATCCAGAGTAAAGATTCTTCAAAAACCCTGAAAAGTTTCTGAACTGGCTAGAGTTGGTACATCATAATTGGTTGAAGATCAACTGTTGCAATGGGCTAAGAGCCAGTTCTCAATTACAAACATGTTCTCTGAGCTTATGTTATGATTTGTTTACACATCAAGAATGTAGTTTGTTAACTATGACAACCATTTTGGTCCAGACTTTAAGCACCTGAGCTTAGAAACAGTATTTGAGCAAACTTATTTCAGCTGAACACATCTGGTCACTATCTCGATTGATGAGGTGGCAAAATTTCCTCTTACACGACTGACAGGAACCATATTCATTCATAATTTCTTTCACTTGTACGTTATTAAAAGTGGCATCCTTTATTCTCTTACAGGGGAACTGCAGAGAAGTTCTTGATTCCTCAACACAAACAATGATAAATAAATAAATTAAAAGGTAGATAAAATAGCAAACATCCACTCCTTTTACTTGTAATCAATAAACTATATTCTAGCAACATAGTGGCCAAGTTTAGGCAGAACTCTTCCATGATGCACTAGTGATATTTATTGAGCTCCCTTATCAAAATTTGAAAAAAATGCCTTACAGCCCCAAATCACCCCAAACTTAAATAGGAAAACTGGACTCATCAGGAGGATGGAAGGTAACAGGAGTGAGAGGGAGACAAGACAGGGTAGGAAGGAAAGATCAACAGGAATGCATCATAGATGCATAAAGTTGATAAAGAGCTAATTTAATTAATAAAATGTCCATGAATTTCCTTGAGCAATAGATTGTGTTTTTAGAAGGGGCAGCGGCCACAGTAACATCAGCAGTCACAGTGATGTCTGCAACCAGAGACCTGTTAGAAAAGCAGGCTTCTTACTAGAATCATCTCACACAGATCTTCTGAATCACTAACTGCATTTTAACAACACCCCAGGTGACTCATAAAGCAAATAACATTATGAGAAGTATTGCCTACATGAAACAACCTGAGCTTGGCAGTAAATTTAAAGGTTACGACTAGAAGGAAGCTATGTTCACCACTCTACCACCAATGCCACACCTCCAGGGTACTCCTTAGATTTAGTAAATAGGATTGAGCTTTAGTAAGGTTAAAAGTAATCAAAGTCATTGAGGTGAGACTGAAAATTAAAGTTGCCTTTTGATCAGTGTTATGGGTAGTGTGGCATGTGAGGTTGTCTGTGGGGAGTTAGAGAATGTGCATAGGGTGTGGATGTGTGGGGAGGGGAGGGTTCAGACATGTGAATACCACGGTGTTCACGTGGAAGTCAGAAAACAACTTGCCACAGTCACCTGTTTCCTTGCAGTGTAGGTTTAGGGATCCAGCTCAGGTCGTCAGGCTTGTGTGGAGAACACACTAATCTGCTGCCCCCTCTTATCAGACTCAATAAAGCCTCTGTGACAAATCCTTATGAGAATAACATTTGTTAATAATAATCATAATTATACAATAATTATTAAGGAAAATGATATGTGTACAACACACATAGTTAATAACCCTCACTGTGAGACTGTCCAGATGTCTCAGTTAAGGCTTGTGCTAGATACAGGTATGATGACTTCATATGAGCGAAAGTCATTTTAGAAAAGGGAACCTGAATTGCAAGCACGATCTTACCTTATTGACCCATGAGCAAGCCTGTGATTCATTTTCTTGATTGAAGATTGATGTGGGAGGGCTCAGCTCACTGTAGGCAGTGCTACTCCAGGGCTAGCGGTACTGGGTATAATAAGAAAGCAGTCTGTGCAAGCCATGGGGAGTGAGCCTGTCAGGAAAATTTTTCATGATCTGTTGCGGACCATGACACAATTGCAGTATATAGCAATTGATAAGTCAGATGTCAACCCATCAGAGAAATTATTTTCAGATGGAGGAGGCTTTCCAGGCAGGGCCTGCAGGGCCACTGACTCTGAAAACTGATGCTTTCATCTGTAATTTCACTTGTGCAGTAACAGCTACGTTATCTCTCCATTACGATACATTTTCATGTAATGTGTATATGTAATCTCATGATTGCATCGCAATCTTATGGGCACGTAAAACTGTTACTGTTAGTGGTCATGAAGTTTACTTTTCATTTGGCTGTATAATTTTGATATATAGAAAATATACTAGATATGCTTCATAACTAGATCTATTTGTCCCCTGAGGACTATAGACACTTAAAAGCCTTGCTCCGTTTGATAAGACTAACTACACACAATTCGCTCAATTTTACCTCAAGCCAAGTTCAAACTAGACTAAAGGCTTTTTGCAAATTGCTCCTAAGCTTAAAACTTTACAGCTAAGCCCAAGGTTAGAGTCACAGATATCCAACCAAGGTTGCTCCACAAAAAGCACCCTAACAAAAGCATGACTATTCCTTGCTTGCCAGTCTGCTGACAATAGACCTATGTCTCAAAGTTTGTCAGCGGGCACCTGTGCTCCCCATCTGCTCACAGTCTTACTTCTGCAAGCTTGGAACCTTGTGTTGCCATGGTAATGGCGTAGCTTCTTATCATTTACCCTAAGAATGTGTTTTTGACCAATGACAAGTAACTCTTGTAATTGTTTTTATTGCTTCAAGGTTCCTATAAGAAGAAGAGTTCTTAGGTTAGAGGAGAAGAAACAAGAAGAAAAAATTAGAACAGGAGAATTAGAATAGACAGAACAATTGACTTATTCAGAAAATCATAGTGTATGAGAGTTCATTCGTTCAACCCTCAGATAACCTAAGGAAAAAGTCCCTTTCACCTGCTGTAGTATCCAGTCTGAACCCTGAAGAGGGTCTTGTGATGACCACAAAGGTTCTCATAATGAGCCAGTAAGCAGTCCTCCATGGCTTCTACTTCATCCTGTTTCCAAGTTCCTGCCTTGAGTGACTGCCCCAGCTTCCTTCAATGGTGTACTGGGATGCGGGCGTGTAATGTGAAATAAACTCCTTCCCTCTCAAGTTGCTTTTGGTCGTGAATGACGTTTATCACAGCAATAGAAACCCTAGCTAACTCAAGCCACTTAGCACCAAGCCTATTGCCATGATTTTAGTCCCTAGAACAAACAGTGCAAGCAAAGAAGTGACACAAGCAATCCTGTGACAGCTATATCTGTGCCCTTATGTGTGCACACCCAGGAGTGTGTCCGTATGTGTGTGCATGCACACACACACTTACATGCATGCAAACAAAATGAATAAATAAGTGTATACTAATTTGTTTTTAAAAAACTTATAACTCTTTGATCACACAACCTAAGCTCAACTCCAAGGCTAAGTTTGGTCAAGTTGCTTAATATCTTTGAGTTTTAATATTATTTTTGTATTTTTAATATTTAATTTAGTACTTATTATTATTTCTAAGTGTTTAATGTTGAATATAATATTATCTTTGTGTACTTAATAGTATTGTGTTTTTAACAGTAATAGAGATTTCCAAAGTACCTTGAATTGAGGATTAAATGAATAAGATCAAATAAAATACCTAGATAAAAGTGTTGCAGGGGCCAAAGCCTCTTGTATAGTACAACAGCATGAGTAAGGTGCTTGCCTGTTCATATTTTGATAGCACCCAGAACATCTGCTTCCCTAAATCAATATCCCAAGTAACCTATTCAGATGGACGCAACTGTTGTCTCCATGTTGTGGGAGAGAGCCTGACAAGATGGGTGACCATCTTGCCCAAAGTCTGGCAGCTCATGCATATGAGGCTGACTTTAAAACATCCCAATCTCAAGCTCCACATCGACACAAGTTGCTCTTTCAGTCCAGTGCCTCCAGTTTAGGGCATTTGAAATCAAGGGCTCTATTTTTCCACCAAGCTGCACTTCTCTTCAGTCATGAATGAGAAGAAGCATTTTCAGCTGACAGATGACTCATTAATGCGGTCGGCATCAGAACACAGTTACTAAGCCTTGCAATCGGCCTCCGTGTTTTGCTCCAGGTCTTGTTCATCTCCTCCCTGCTCCAGCCATAGATAACACTTTGTCATTCTTTGCTTGCCTGCAAGCAAGGAGACTTTTGACTCTGCATCAAAGTGCTCTTAGCAGGTAATGAAATCTTGAGCTTCAGTGGCCGAGGATTCTGCCTAATAAATAAGCCTCTTAACCCGTGTTTCATGGCTCTGTGAATCCAATCTGCATTTTGATGGGGAACTTCTGAATATGACAAGTATTAGTTTACAGAATGACTATCTAAGGATGATATATCAGATACAAGAGGACAATTTACCCTATGGTGTAGCAGATTTAAAGTTTTTCAGAGGGTCTCAGATCTCAGCCTGTAGGCAAGTGATGTCCAGGTAATGACACCCCATGTAAAAATCTCTACCAAGTAGCAATTTAGAACATGATAAACACCTGTTTTAGGAGATGAACGTTCAGATCTCTAATCCAACCTCTAACCCAGTTTGTTATTAAGACAAATTTCCAAAGAATCTGTGATTACTTATGAAGATGGAAACCATCTTCTCACAGTGGTGTGGGTAGACCATATGATATCTACTTTTATCTTTTTCTGTTTCAAAGGAAACATGTTCAGCACAGGCAAGTTAACATTTAAAGTGCCTAAACTGTCTTAAGGAATGGCGCTTAATTTTAGGAAATCTAGAATCACTGACCCAGTGGATGTATATGTATATAGAAACCCTCTTTTAATATCTTATAGTAAACCAGGCTCATAGATCCGAGGAAATGAGGCATTTGTCTAGTACAAGTGAGTACAGGTGTAAAACAGACCTCATGTGCTGAAAATTGCCTTGAGGGTTTATAGAGTTTGGCCAAGAATAAGTCTTCTATAGTAAACTGTGGTGATATTTGACAAGAAGTTCCCAATCCTCATGCAAGATGGGAAAATGTCACATTAATCTTGAAAATGAGAAGAATCGTCTATTGCCTGGGTCTTTTGTGGGTTTAAATTTATGAGGACCAGAATGACATGAATGGTTTAAGCTCTGTGAGCATCCTTTCTTTGAGCACTAGGAGTCTCTTGACCTCTCTTGAATCAAGATTGCTGCGATACACCAGGTAGTTAATGAACGGCAGACATTCGCCTGAGATCACTCTCACAGGAGTTTAAGAGACAGTGAGCCAGCACAGTATGCAAAGAAGTCTGCAAGATTTTTAAAAACAGTGTGCATCAAAACAATGAAAAGAAAAAAGGAAAAAGCCCATAACAACAATTACTGAAAAAGAAAATAGTACAGGGAATTTAAAGGAATATTTAAGAACTCATTTGGCATCATGTGCCAGCCCAGGGCTAGCTTTAACTCGGAATCTTTTGTTGTTATTTCTTTTGCAGAAATGAGTGGGATGTGACAAACAGGTTGCTATAGTTACTCTTGGTAAAAGGAGTCTGGAGACTGTTCTCAACCAAACAAATAGCTCTCTCTCCTCTCTCTCTTTCTCTCATACACACACATAACACACACACACAATATTAGTTGATAGAGCATTTGTGACTGAAAATGCCTCATCTGAACACAAATACGTCAATATTAATAACAGCTAAAGAACAGAATCATAACTCAGTGAAAGGGGTATTTTCTTTGTCTTTCTTGTCAGGTATATGATTCGAGGTCATTTAAATAATAATGATTGGAATACAGTCTAATTCATTAAAATGTGATTCACTTGTTTTCCAATTTTGCAGCACCACATTAAATATATAAATAATTAGCAAATGGAGCAAACATTCAAGTGCAATTTATGGTAAGCCAAAATGCGATTTTATTTTGAAATTAAGAATATTTACCTTCATAATTTATAAACTATCACTCACAATAACATAAGAAAATAAATCATCTAGGCATAGTATGCTTGTAAAAGGAGATAATCCACGTTGTAGTATAGACGTGAATAAAGACTGTTCAAAGAAAATGTCAAAATCTCACTGTTAGTGAGAACAAGATAAAAGAGGGTAAAATTCAATCAGTGAAACCAGGTTCCTGCTAGTGACAAAGTGTTTGGCATCTGGAGAACTACAGAAAAATATTCAGGCAGACCAAGAGAATTTTTCCAATTTATATTTGAAATACCTTTCTAAACATTAGCATCCTAAGCTGCAATTGGCGGGACAACCTGGGAAATTTTCATTTGATTGATGTGAGCTCAACTACACACAGCCAGTGCAGTCTTGATGGCTTAGGACAAGCACATTTCTGTGTCTTTATTAGCATGACCTAGAAAGAGTTGTAAGTAAATAGGTGTGTGTTGGCGGCTCAGTAAATGAAACCAGGGGTGGTGACACACATCTGTAACCCCAGCACTTGGGATGCTAAGACAGGAAGCTGAAAAGGTCAAAGTCATGTCATGCTCAACACCTTCAAGACCATACTGGACACAGGAGACCCTGACCCCAAAACACAAAATAAATAAACACACAAACAAAAAGTAGGCAGTTTGTTTGTTTCTATATGGGAAAAATTAGGAGAAAGGAAGTCTTTATACCACCACTTTGTAAATGCCTGTGAAATATTTCAAGAAGGAGATAGTAAGATGAATAGGACAGGACAACTGGGAAAACTGATAGCTGCTGAACAACCTGAATTCTGGTTTGAAATTGTGCTGCTGAATAATATATGCTTTACAAAAGCATCTTTTAAAATAAACCTTGACTATAAAAAACTAGTTCCCTAAGTAATTAAAATCTAACAAATTTAGTAGAAAATCGGATAATTATCTTGGTAAACATAAAATCTATGTTTTAAGTCAATTCTTATAAATGTTACAAAAAACAGATCAATCACTTGGTTTGTTGATCAACCACTCAGTTTGTTGATGAAAACCCAAGAAGTTGTATGTGAAACAGAAAATACAAACTTTATATTAATCACCTAAAATTAAAAAGTAGGTTTCCTTTTTTTTAGATAAATAATCAGAAAGAATCATTTACACATTAAAGATCCCAAAGATTCTACCTCTCTAGGAACTGATAATACATTTAGCAAAGTGGCAGGACTGAAATGGAGCATACAACAGTTGACCTGAGTCAGTACAAGCTCACTTTTCCCAGACTGACAGCAAGGGAACCCACCTAGGACCAAACTAGACCCTCTCAAAGTGAGTGACAGTTGTGTGTCTTGAACAGTCTGTGGGGCCACTGGCAGTGGGACCAGGTTTTATCCCCAGTGCTTGAACTGGCATTTTGGAGGGATACCTTACTCAGCCTGAATATAGTGGAAGGGGACTTGGTACTGACTCAAAGTGATGTGCCAGACTTCATTGACTCCCCATGGGAAGTCTTACTCTTTTTGAGGAGTGGATGGAGGGAGAAACAAAGTAGGGAGAGGGGGAGGAGGAGAAGGAGTGGTAACTGGGATAGGTATGTAAAATGAGAAGAGATCATTTAAAATATAAATTAATTAACAAAAAATAAAAAACTAAGCAAGACAAATAATGAGAAAATTAGCAAACCAATGAAAATGCAACTGAAAAAAATTCTTGAACTAATTATATAAATGGAGTCTCTGTTCTATTCTTACCTCAACAAAAAGCTATGCTTCAGATATATTTGAAAATATATTTGGAAGTTGGTGAAATTGCACACCATAATTGAGGAAGAAAAGAATACTTTCTATGATAAAATCAGGCTAACAGAATTAATGAAAATCAAGTCAGCCCTACAAGCAGTACTAACAGAATTAAAAAGAAGAGAAGCATGTATAAGACAGTACAGAAAAAAGTTAGTGATGCTAGGATAGCTGCTATACAAAATAAGACTAAGGAAAAATTACTACAAAGTTTATAAGTGACAGAAATTACTATATAGTTTTCAATAATAAATCTGGATGTCAATGGTCTCATTCCCCTGGCAGAAGACAATTGATAATCAATTAGATTGGAAAATAAAATATATCTTTTTTGTTTCTACAAGAAAAAACACTTTACTTCAAAAAATAGACATTACCCACCTTAAAGTGAAAGCATAGAAAAAAATATTCTAAGTAAATGCAGACCAGAAAACAAGCAGATGTCAATAGTATAATATAAGATAAAATAGACTTTAAAACTAATCAGATAAAGAATGTCATTTCATTCTGATCAAGAGACAATTTACCAAGAAAACTTTATAATCCTAAACATATAGGCACCAAATTTGTGTGCACTTAATTCACATAACAATTATTATAAGTGTTGAGGTCCTGGGCTCAGCTGCTTTGTGATAAAGTATGTGGTCAATGTGAGAAAGTTCTATGAGATGGAGAGAAAAAGGTCTATTATTTTATGTTTCGCTGAAGTGGTCTGTAACTATCTGTTATGTCCCTTTGCTTTTTGAGTGTGTTGGCTACCCGCATTTCTCTGTTTAGTTTTTGTCTTCATGACCAGTCTACTGCTGAGAGTAGGGTATTGAAGACTCCCATTACCAGTGTGTGAAGCTCTACATGTGATTTAAACTGTAGTAGTGTTTCTTTTATAAACTTAGCTGGCATTTTGTTTTGGTTATAGAAGTTAAGAATTGTCTTTTTCTACTTCCCATGTAGATTAGATTTATGTATTGGCAGCATGGGGACACTGGAAGACGGTTGAAGGGGAGGGGAGAGGCAGGTAGGAGAGCAGAGAAAAATGTAGAGCTCAATAAAAATCGATTAAAAAAGAAAAAAATAAGTTAAGAATTGAAATGTCATCTTTGTCTATTTTTTCTATGAGTATGTAGTGCCTTTCCCTCTTGTAACTAGGTTTTGCATAAAATCTATTTTATTACGTATTAAAATGGCTACTCCAGCTTACTTCTTAGGTCCATTTGCTTGAAATATCTTTCTTCATCTATTTACCCTGAGGTAATGTCCATTGTTGATGTTGATGTGTGTTTCTTGGATGAAGTAGAAGGATAGATCTTGCCTTCAAATCATTCTGTTAGTCTGTGTCTTTTAGTAGGAAATTGAGGCCATTGATAGTAAGAGATATCAATAACCAAAGAGAGTAGATTTCTGTTATTTCATTATTGTTGGTGGGACTGCTCGTGTGTGTGTGTGTGTGTGTGTGTTGTTTCTTCTTGTGATTTTCCTGGTCTTGAGCACTGCAACAGTACCTGCTTCAACTTTCCTCTCCTCCCCTCACATCTCCTGTAGATCCCAGGGATCTAATCCCCTAACTCCTAACCTCCACTTGTTGCTGTATCTCACTCCTCAATACGATCAGCCAAAACTTACCATTCCAGCCATGGAAGCACAGTATATAGACTATAGCTCTTCCCGTCTCCATCTCTTCCTCCAGATCCAACTCCATTGTCTCTTCCACAGTGCAATAGTAGATTTTTTGGATTGATCTCTCTTCATTCTCTCCCCCAGTTCCAAAGAAACTAAATAAGGAGATACTGGTTGTACACTCTGCTCTCCTCCCTCCAGTGAACCCCTTCCAACCCCTAGACAACCCTCATTCCCAAGAGTCAGTTCCCAATATCCAGAAACACATTTTACCTGTAATTCCCTTTAGCCACATTTATCGGGTCCCCACAAAAATTTCTATCAGACAACATACAACTATCACATTCTCCCAAAATGCAGAGGAAGCAGAAACCAAGGAACAAAATACTTATACAGTAAAGACAAAACCAGAAATCAACACCTAGATCCACAATGATCCCAATTCCAGATTCTTAGACACCAGTATAAAAATACAGTCGCTATGCTCAGGGCCGCGTGTCTCTGCTAGAGGATAGAAAGCCTATCACAGCAGGTTCTGAGTATTCCAGCATAGCTGAAAACTAAGAAAATATCCTAAAAACTACCTGTAATAAAGATAACAGACGTCCTTAAAGAGGAAAAGAATAAACCCCTAAAGAAAACCAGGAAAACTCATACAAATAATTGGAAGAAATGAATAAATCCTTATAAAAATCCAGGAAGACAGAAACAATAGAAGGGAATGAATAAAACTTTTCAAGGCTAAATTAATAAATAATAAAGAAAACCCAAACTGAATGAATTCTGGAAATGAAAAATTTAGAAATTTGAACAAGAACTACAAAGACAAGCTTCAACAACAGAATACAAGAGAAGGAAGAATCTCAGGCATTGAAGATATGATAGAAGAAATGAATACATTGGTCAATTAAAATGTTAAGCCTGAAAAAACTCCTGACATGACATATCAAGGAAATATGTGACACTATGAAAATACCAGATCTAAGAATAATAGGAATAGAGGAAGGGGAAGAAACACAGGTCAGAGGCACAGAAAATATTTTCAATAAAGTCATGGAAGAAAATTTTCCTAAAGAAGAACATGGCTATAAAGTACAAAAAGCATATAGAATGGTCCAGAAGAGAAAATTTCCTTAGTACATAACAATCAAAACATTATATATACAAAACAAAGAAAGAATATTAAAGGCTACAAGGGAAAAACAGACTGAATAATATAAAGGCAGACATATTAGAACTACACCCAACTCCTCAGTGGAGGCTTTAAAAGCCAGAAGAGCCTGGAGAGATATGTTGCAGACTCTATGAAATCACAGATTCCAGCCAGATTATACCCAGCAAATTTTTCAATCATGATAGATATAGAAAATAACATATCCATGATAAAGTGAAAATTTCAAAACTATCTATGAATCTAGCCCTACAGACGGTACTAGAAGGAAAACTCCTAGAGAGGTTATCTACAACCAGGAAAATCCCTTTAACTGGGCATTTACTCTCTGATGCAGATGTGGACTTTGGTACCAAATCTTCCCTCCCTCTACCCTATTTAATGTGTGTCTTTTCTGTGCTCCAGACTGATGGCTTCTATCTTAAATGTTCTTTCTCTAAGGAGCTACATGTCTGGATTTCTTCAACCTCACTGCTCTGCCAACATGTCAGGATTTGCCTAGCACAAGCACACCTCCTCTCCCAACTCTGATACTGCTCGCCTGCCTCGGTTTACTTCATTTTCTCCGTCATGTCAACTACTACCTGCTGCCTGTGTATTTGCTTGTGTCTCCTTATTAAAGGAAATTATTCAAAGCATTTCTCTATTCCGAGTGCCTAGAACATCCCTCTTAGCTGTTTATTGAATTAATTAATGAATTTACACTTTTAATAGTAGTGACAATGTCCTTACCACAAAATTATCTCCAGGAATATGTATTTTTATATTACCTTTTTTTCACATGAGAAAACAACTCATAAAAAACTTATTGTATAAATCAGTTTTCAATCTCAAAGCACAGCAAGTTAAGTATTCAAAATAGCTTGCTTTTATTTTCTATAAAACACCAAATAAATATTCATCCTTAGATCCCATAACTAACATAATTGTTTAAAATATGATGAAATTGGAGCACACAATACTCTTTCTAAATTTAACGGTATTCTTATTAATCACTAGTGACTTTGCCTGTTCCTTTTGACAGACTGCTCTGGGTTGCCCTTACCTCTCATTATGTTAAATTTACACCGGGGCAGCTGTTTTCAGTACGCATCCAAGAGTATGATCTGATTTGTGGAGTTTCTCTTCTTCCGGAGTCTTCTCTTCTGCTTAGTATAAAAGAAGCCACCTTGATAATGTTACAGAAAAATGAAAAGCCTAGAACAAATGATGCATGCATCTTGATTCTTGGCATCACCAACTTTGTGGCTGGGAAAGTTCCGAGACGTTTTTTTCTTGTTTCATTTGGAGATTTCCCAACGTCTCAGTTTTAAAGCAGAATAAACATTGTGAGGCAAAAGAAAAAAAGAACATAATACCCAAAGCGTTAGGATGCAATAAAAATGTACTCATAGAAATTATGAGATGCTAATCTATGGTGATGTTAGCATTCATGTTAGAAACTTCTTTTGACGAACTCATGAAAAAAAGTGCATGACTTGTGTGAAACCCTCTTCTAGAAGCCTTGCTTGAGGCAGTTGTAGTTAGATGGAGTTATCGGTGCTTCTTTCTTCACAGAGCTGACAATCTACGATTGGGAATAAGCAAAGCCCAAATGGACGCCTTAAAAAAAACTGGTTCACAGTTAAAGTATGCAGGAGTGAGTATTCTCTTCACCATAGACTATGAAATTCTGAACTGAACAGTCTTAGATTATGAATCTGAGACTTACAGTTAACAAGTTGGTAAACAGATGTTCAAATAGTATGCGTGGTGTATAAAGAGTCTTT
Organism: Microtus agrestis; assembly: GCA_902806775.1. Taxonomy (NCBI): domain Eukaryota; kingdom Metazoa; phylum Chordata; class Mammalia; order Rodentia; family Cricetidae; genus Microtus; species Microtus agrestis. Next base: position 9,252,374 of record CADCXT010000743.1, on the reverse strand, counting down.
AATTCGCTCTCTTGATCTCTGGTAATGAGATCTCAGAACAAGGGTGCAGATAGGTGAAACCATAGACGTTGTCCTGAAAAAGTAACATCATGATCAGCATTGCTTCCTCAGAGCAGTATTTTATCATCATGAACTTTCCATTATTCTTAATCATAGTTGTCTTTTTATTTCATATGCGCGCACACACACATGCGTGCACACACACACACACACACATGGTTATCTACAATGGGTTTGTATCACTTAGGTAGATTTTCTGCCATGTATTGGATTCTCTCCTTTCTTTCTCTGAGAACACTGGTCATCTTCTATCTCCAGTAAAAGAACAAAGCTTGTCATGTAGCTGATGGTTAAGTTAAATTATAGGTGAATGATAATCAAATTATCAAGCTAGCCGATCATGTAAGATTCTACCATTAATGTTTTATGGAATGCATAACAAATATGAAGTACTCAATGCCTTCAGATTATTCCCTTACAAAACATGATGTACAAGAAGAATTTGTGTGTCTTCCAGAGCGTATCTTTCCTGTTTAACTAGTCCTGCATGCCAGTCCGTACATTAACAGCCTCTGTTAATTCTTTGTGTTTGAAGTAGGAAAGAAGACAAACATCTACCTCTATGATATTATCAGTCACTGGTTTAAAAATATGTTTGGTTTTATTTTGCATTTATGGGTGTTTTGCTTATATGTATGTCTGTGTACCATATGCCTGCCTAAATCCCACAGATGCCAGAAGAGAGTATGAGATCTCCTAGGGTGGATTAAGAAATGTTTGTGAACCACCATATGAGGGCTGGAAATTGAAGCCAGGTCCTTTGGAAGAGCACCTGGTACTCCTAATTGCTTAACTATCTCACTAGACCCTCTTAGTTACTGCTCTTAACAATAGATGTCATGATTATCAAATTATATTTTTATTTAAAATCATCTTGAGCATATACATTTGATTACTACACTCCATCTGAATGAGGGCTCAGAAGTGAGAGAGAAAGAAGTGAGTAACAATTCTGATTTCCTGATTCCTATAGAGAATTTTAGATATAAAACAAATAATTGGAATAACCATACTTAGCCATATAAGCGTCCCTTGAAGATGCTATGGAGGAAAATTGGGCAGCATTGGCGCCTTTTTCTGTGTATTCATATTAAACAAATGTGTAGACCCCTCTGACCTTGGGGGCTTAAATAAATGGTAAGCTTGGATGAAAAGCTCTCAGAGGTATACCCTTGATGAAGCCTTTTCAAGCTGCATGTGGACACACACAGCTGTTGAGAGCTAGGCTTCCAAAACAAATGACAAGTATTCATACCTCAGGGATACCAGGGCAGGGTTTCAGTAGGTGAGGTGCAAGTAGGGGGATGAAAAGATTTCCGTCATTTAACCATAAAAAAGGTAAGTTTATTCTCTTATGACCTTTGATGGGGCTTCAAGTATTGCATCTCAACCTGGATTATTCTTTTTATAAGTAGCTATTTTATAGACACGAAGACATTTTAGCTTATGTTTAAATAAACAGTCCAATTAAAGAAAGATGTGTTTTTGTCGGTTGAGTCTGAGAGTAAAGCGCAACTGTACTAGGTTTGGATGTTGTGGAGCTAATTATGTTGCTAATATTAAATCGTTTTGTGGATATTTTCCTAAAAACACTCTGTTTTTAAAACAGTATTTACAAAGAAGGACAACTATAAACAGAGACTGCACATTCTTTCCCGGCAGCCCAGATCTGAATAATCATATAGAAACTATATTAATTCCAACACTGTTTGGCCTATTAGCTCAGGCTTCTTATTGACTAACTCTTACATCTTAAATTAACCTATTTCTATTAATCTGTGTATTGCCATGAGGCTGTGGCCTGCTGGTAAGGGTCTGACGTCCTCCTTCAAGAGCTAGATGGTGTCTCCTTGATTGTGCCTACTCTCTCTCTCTCTCTCTCTCTCTCTCTCTCTCTCTCTCTCTCTCTCTCTCTCTCTGTTCTGATTTTCCATCTGGCTTTACTCTGCGAAGCCATTGGCCCAAACAGCTTTATTCATCAACCAATAAAATCAATACATTTATAAAAGGACATACCACATCAGACAACTATGTATAATAAGAGCCAAAAAGTGACTCATGTTTGGATACTTTGAAATGCTATAGTACTGGCAATTAAACTCCTGCTTATATGCATGATCCATGGTATTGGCAACACTATAAAAAAAAGATAGTTATCATAGCTTCAGGACAGTGATCTTCTAGGGGTTTGAGCCCCTTGTATTATCTTATTTCTTAAACTAGATGGTAGGAGAAAGAATTTTTACTCTGTTGTCATCCTTCATGCTGTATTCCTCTCTGCCACGTGACAAAGGCTTGGTTGACAGATAAAGGGTTTGGTAAGTGATGTCTTTATAATTTGATAGTGTATGTTGGAATGATAGAAACTTAGGAGGTAGGATTTTGCTAAATGAAGTGATAATCTTAGGAGAATGCCCTTAAGGACTGTATCTTGTCCTTATCTCTCCCTCTCTCCACTCCCTTCTTTATTCACGCATGCCCCCTTCCCTCCCTCCTTCATGCAGCCATGATAAAAGCAGCTCTCTTCTATCAGACGCCAGCGGCTCAGAAATGGAGCCAACTAATCACATACTGAAAATCTTCAAACCATGAGCTGATATCCATCTTTTCTCTTCCAAATGTGTTTTCCTAAGATATTTTGACTCAGGAGCAGTAAACTAAGATAAAGTATATTATATTCCTAGAGACAGATGCTACAATTCTCAGTAAGAAGCAAGAAAGCAAAAAAAAAGAGGAGAATCCTTTAGCAACAGCAAATTAAATTACGAAGAAACAAGAACTTTACACCACCTGTGATCTTCAAGCATAAACAGGGGTATCCTTGATGTCTGTGTGGATAGCTACAAACAATGAAGAGAAGTGTTGGGCACATATTGTGTGATACAGGGGTGCCATCTGCCAATGTCATCATTTTTAATCCCCTATGGTTGCCAGTTCTCTTAGCAAGCTAGCCTATGAATGAATTGTGAGGACAGCACACGGTGCAAATTCTTGGATCTCTACAGCAGAGTGCAGGCCACCTGGAGTTTAGTTCTATTCACTAAGTCATTATGTTTAAAGATCACATAAGTAAGAAACTTGTTTTAACCTTTTTTTTTTTAGCACAAGCAAAAATGATCACATTCAGCTTTTTCCTTCAGGTCCATGATGTAACTTGGCAGTAGAAAACATAGTTCATTTTTCCAAATCATCAACAAGACCTTTTATTCTGTGAAGTCTCCAAACGAGTTGCATTCAAAACATATTTGCTTTTAGAACCTTCTCTTTTTTAAAATCATTTTCCTGTTTTCTTTTTCTAGCATGTTCAACAACTTGTCTTTTCACACATCAGAAGGACAGAGAAGAAGCCCTTGCGTTGAGGTAAGGATTTCCAGGCTGCCTTTGATACCAGCTCTTGCTTAGTGATCTGCTCATTCTAGATTCAGGATAAACACAGGTGTACTTGAATGAAATATATTTAAAATCTACAAAAAAGAGTCTTTTATTCAGAATTTAAGAGAACAAATTCAGAATGACTGTTTTTTTGCATAGAAGTTTTCATCTTGTCATTCTCAAAACCTCATTATTATAAGAAATCACTGGCACCAAATATGGAAAGTAGCAACTGTAGAGAATATGAAACATATAAAATTAGCAAAAAGTTTGAACAATTTTTAGAGGCTCTGGAGTTAAAAATATCTAGGTTTCGTTTTAGTTCTTTCACTTTTTGTATTCATTTATCACGAGGTGCCTTTTTAAAGCTGTGTTTTCACCTCCCACTAGAAACAGCAAAGAGTAACAGATGATTTCACAGTGGCTCTGAAGCAAGGTGCAGTTTATATCATTAGACCAATGGTGCAGCGAATAAACTCTGCTGTGACAAATAAATTCAGAGGGTTTTTAATCCTTCTGAATAAGCTGTCATTTTTGCTTCATTGTTAAATAACTATTTCTTCTTGAATAAATACTTTTATCTTTTGGAGATCAGACTTCTGTCTGATGTGGGGTTAGTGAAGATCTTTTCCCATTCTGTAGGCTGTCGTTTTGTCTTGTTGACCGTGTCCTTTGCTTTACAGAAGCTTCTCAGTTTCAGAAGGTCACATATATTAATTTTTTCTCTCAGTGTCTGTGCTGCTAGGGTTATATTTAGAAAGTGGTCTCCTGTGCAGTACGTTCAAGTGTACTTCCCACTTTCTCTTCTATATAAGGAAAATGTGTACATTTACACTATGGAGTACTACACAGTAGAATAAAGGAACAACATCTTGAATTTGCAGGTAAATGGATGGAGCTAGAAAACATTATTTTGAGTGAGGTAACCCAGACACAGAAAGACAATTATCGCATGTACTCATAAGTGGTTTTTAAACATAAAACAAAGAAAACCAGCCTACAAATCACAATCCAGAGAACTTAGACAACAATGAGGACACTAAGAGAGACTTACATAGATCTAATCTACATGGGAAGTAGAAAAAGACAAGATCTCCTGAGCAAAATTGGGAGCATGGGGACCTTGAGGGACGGGAGAGTCAAAGAGGGGAGCAGAGAAAAATGTAGACCTAATAAAAATCAATAAAAGAATCAGAATGAAATAGATTCATAATGGGATTTTATTGGGTATATTTATTCAGACAGATAGACCTTGCTCTCCTCTATGATCATTTAACCTGCTACCTTGATGCACAGATAACTCATTCATTTTTGTTTTTATTTGTGTGTGTTATCAGTTGGGGTCCCTCACCAAGATGAAAACAATCTGGAGGGGATGTGTGCATGTGCTCGAGTGTGTGAATTTGCTTATGTAGTCATCTGATCTTTGAGCTGGAAAATACTAAGATTCCCCAGCAGCAAATTGGGACCCATGAGGGTTCTTAGTATGGTTCTAGTTCAAGTCTGAGGTCTGTAAACCCAAAAGCCATCAAAAAAAAGTGTGAGTAGGAGAAATAATATGCTTAATCCCAAGAAAAGTCAATGTTCATGTTGAGTCTAAGACCAGGAAAGCAGGTATCCATGTTCAACTCTACAAGTAAGAGCCTAACACTACTCTTGCTTTCTCTTCTATTTTTGTCTGCAGTTGTTTAGATGAGGTCACCTGTTATTGAATATGTTTTGTACATTATGAAGATGTGTCTTTGTCAAGGCCCCTTCTTATTGGTTTATTAAAAGAGCTGACTGACCAGTAGCTAAGCAAGAGGCATAGGTACAGCCCGACAGGGGACACTGGAGGGAAGAAGGGCAAAGATTCATGAGTCACAAGAGATACAAAGAGAAGCAAAATGAACATTCCTTGCTGAAAGAAGGTTAAGTCATGTAGCAGAGGGTATAGATGAAATGTGGGTTAATTTAAAATGTAAGAGTTAGCTAGTAACCAGCCTGAGTTATCAACTGAACATTTATAATTAATAGTAAGCCTCTGAATGGATGTTTGGGAGCAGCTGCCATGACACAGAGCAATTCTGCTTACAACCAGCCATAGTAAAGATGAAAATTTGATTCACTCATTGCCCATATTCAGAAGTTGTCATCCAGAAACACCCTCAACGTCACTCACCAATGTTCTTCCAAATGCCTGAATTCCCAAAACCAAGACACAAAGTTAACCATCACAACATCTTAGGTCAAGCACCCATTCAGGGAAATCTTTATTCTCCCTGTAATTTGTGCCCATCTTCTTCCTTTATAGCACTTGGAAGCAGACTCCCAAGCTGTCATTTTCCAGATCTCTTATTGCATTTCCAAACTAATGCTTTAAATTATATTGATGTAGGAAATGCCAATCACAAGATTCTAAGCGAGAAAGCCTGATGCCAGAGGCCACACAAAGTGTGATTCTGATTAGTCAATGACAGCTAATTTCTGGATGTACATAAATACAGCGTGAAAAAACCATAAAATAGATATTTCATCTCTATGGTGATGTTTCTGGCAATTATGTTTTTCATATATTTATATTTTATACTAAACTAAAGTTATTAGCAAGGCAGTTAATTTAAGTTTTTTTTAAGACTTGGTTTGTTAATATGACCTTTCTCGCAGGCGTGCTCATATTGAACAAAACTTAGCAAGCCTGTAATGAGTTGCATCTTTGAATAGAATGAGAGTATGAGAAAAACAAAATCTGACTCAAATAACTACTATTCTTTAAAAATAAGAGGTTTAAAAGGCACAATTATAGTACTGAATTTAAAGTTCAGCAAGCAGTTTGGTGTATATTATGAAGAACAGAAATGTGATTGCATGAATCAATAAAACATTCAGTTTATTTAATACTTCTTCTTGCTGTCTTTGGTTCCAGAAATATATGCCTTATTGAAATGTGGCTGTTTAAAACTTTTTAAAGCAAAGAATTGCATTTATACTTTTAAAAAAAACTAATCAGACCCGACATTGTGATACCTGCCTTTAATCCCAAAACTCTCAAGCAGAAGCAGGTGGATCCCAGAGTTAAAAGCCAGCCTGGTCTACACATCTCATGTCCAGACAACCAGGGGCTAGATAGTAAGACTGTGTCTCAAAATCAAAAATAAAATACAAATTAAATTCTAGGATAACAACTATTTTATGAAAGGTAAGTGGATTAAAATAAAATTTAAAATAGAGGAAAACAAGACTTTAAAACAATAAAAATGTTTAAATAAGATCATCAGGAAAAGAAGAATGAAGACACTCCGAATAAGAGGTATAGGTTCTCTAGAATGATGATTCCCTTATCAGCTGAAAACTCAACAATTTCACACCTAAGTATTGTTTTGCACAATTAATGCCATAACAATATTAATTTGATTTTCAAAATGTTTTGGCATGAATAAAAATATTTATGACAAGATGTCTCTGCAGATACCATCATCCAGTTGATCTCTTGGTATTTCCAATTTAAATTTAAGTTGGCCTGATTGATCTCCAGATAATTAGCGGGTTCTTAGTGAAAACTGACTGTTGAAGAGAGAAGAGGAATTAATGAATGATTCTTCAAGCCCTCTTCTCAGTCTTCAGCCTTTGAGGCCAAGGTGGTCTTGCTCCTCTGGTGAGGACTATCAAAGCTGCTGTTGTGGGGACAGGTGATAGACATAGAGAAGAAATTAAAGGGAGCTGATAAGGTATCTTGACTACCTTCAAGAAGCTCAGAGTGAGTGTCTCAAGACATCAAGACAGTGATGGGGGTGCAGCTTACCTTGCAAGAGAAAACAGGAACTGATGAGCTGATGCAGGCCAAACTAGCAGAGTTGATGTGATGGAGTAGCTGATTAATCACACCAGAGAAAGGAGAAAATGAAAGTAAAAATGGAGTCAAAAAACTTCCCGTGAGACCTATCATCTCTGTGTTTCCTTCTAAGAGAATTCAGTAGTAGTTTCAATTAGAGTTTGGACGTCTTACAACAAATTTTTAGAACATTTCATTTATTTGTTTGTTTATGCAATCAAACCAAAGGCATTATACCTGTGAAATACAGCACTCACCAGAGTCTGAAATTATGTTCATATATATCTATTTTTTTCTGTCTGTAACTGGTTCTAGAATGTAAATTTTATGATGGTAAAACATCACCTCATGCACAGCTCTTATCCCACGGTCAGACCCCTGCCTTTCATGCAGAGGCTGTGAATGAATAAGTGGTTAATGCATACCTAAAATGGCTTTCTGTCCACACATATGCATAAGCCCATTATTATTTAGATGCAGTGACAAGAACTAAGCATGGACCCTCAAAGAAGGCAGACCCTGCCCACATGGACCTCCTCCCGACAGAAACCCAAAAGTAAAAGATGCCACATGACCAATCAAAAATAAACAGCCAGGTTTGTCAGAAGTGTTAACAGGTATCCAAGAAAAGAAAACCCAAATTAATCTCTTCTTTTAAATAACACGATTGTAATAAAACAGGCTTGGGTTTTCTGACACTCGTCCTCTTGGTTCTTTAGCATGCCATCTTAGAAAGAAAAACAATAAATACAAGGTTATGATTATCAGAGGGGAATCCCAAACGACGCAATGAGAAGGGAAGAGAGAAAGGCTCATACAAAGAGGCAAAAGCTGAGAGAACCACCACCTTCTGTGTGGTGTGTGGGCCTCACCTCATCACTCTCCACAGGCTCCCCAAACAAATATGTCAATTTATGTGGCTCCCACTATAGTCTCAAAAATAATCACCATAAATGTACTAATGAATGACTTCAAAACAGTAAGTTAATAATATGTGTTCGATTATTTTAAATGACTCAGAATATTTAATGGAATTGTGATGGAGATTAATCTCAGGTGATTCATAAGATATCCAAAACTGTATATGTAAGTATATTTATATGACTGCTGTGATTAGGTTTTCTCTATTTCAATAAGCCCTTTTTTCCTCAACTTTTATTTTGAATTAGCTACTCTTTCTCACAGGATTCTCTTATTACTCAATGGTTCATTAAAAACCAACAAAAACAAAAACAAAACAGTTATCAGAATTTTTAGTTAGAACTTTTAAAAAAACAGGCAAATGTGTATTAAAAAAAACTTGTGCGTTGTAATTATAAGGTAGTTATTGATTATTGAAGTACCAAAACTCGTTTAATTTTGCCACTAATTCTTTATGGCTTCCAGCAACAGAGCGTTTCTGTGACGGTGTGGTCCCGCTCTGGATCTGTTTCTGGATCTACAGAGGGAAGTGTGCATTGGATGCTTGTCATTCACTCTACAGTCCTGGCTTACTCTGGGGCTTCCCTTCCCTCCCTGTAATACCATCTAAGTTTGCTTTCCTGTATCCCGCTTTTGCCTCTGTAAGCTCTTCTGGCCTGTCCATTGCCAAAACAGGCTATAGCCTGGCCTGTGGGTTTTCTGCCCATGTTCAAGTCTTCTGTACTGGTTCACACCCCATGCTTACTCTCCCTGTGCTCTCTGAGGGACTTTCCCTGCCTGTGAAAACTCTGTACCTGGTGGCACCTGCTCCCACCCAGGCTTCTAACGATGCGCCAGTGTGGTGGGCTCACATTCTATGGCAGCACATTTTTTATGCCTTTCTGTTAGTGAATTTTCCTAATGAATTCTCGCGACGATCCTCCTAAAGAAATATGTTATCATTATTTATAAATAGTTGATGTGCCGCTATTCTCTGCTTGAACGGAAAGAGGGAAGAACGTACCAAGGACTTGATTAACTGATTTCAAAAGCCACATGAAAATAATATCACCTCTCACACTCTCTTCTGATTACATTTTTTTTCTTAGCTGAATGTTATAAATTCCAAGGCAGGGATCTGAAAAACTCTAAAACTTCAAAGTAAAAACACTTTTTGGCCAATGAAATTGATGTTTGCGGATATGCTTTGACATTTTATTCTACTGTAGAGTCGAATACATTCTCACTAAGTTAGCAGTGTACTCATTGAAACTACAGCAAATTACAGGGACAGATTTAAGTTATTAAAGTCACTGAGTAATGAAAAAATTAAATGTATACATAATATTAGGCTTCTGCACAGCCTGAGTTCCTGATGTGCTAATTACAAATACTTTTCATTTTTGCATGCAAGAAATATAAGGTAAAGCAACTCGGCCACATACAGGAAATCTGTCCTCAGTACTGGGCAGCTTTGACTGCAGGTGGGAGAAGGCAGAAAGCTTCTAAATGGACGCTTTTAATGCCTTCCAAATACTAAAAGGATTAGTTTTAATTAACCAGAATTATTTTCACTGCAGCTTTGATTAACAAAGATTAAAACTATAATAGAAACAACCAAAATGGAACTGCATGCATTGCAGGGCTGTTTTTACATAGTGCCCACTATTTTCTTTCTGTGTTTTTAATTGTATTCCTCAGTCAAGCAATAAGAAGCAATAGGACACAGAGTACTCAACGTCCCACTGGAAATGGATGTTGCAGGAGAAATGATATCAGGTCAAGCGAAGTCTTGACTTTTGAGTCTAAAACACCAGTGACACAGAGAAGATATATAGAAGAATGTGAAAGAAACGCATGAGTTACCCAAGCCTCTCTCGTCTCTCTCTCTCTTTCTTTCCTTTCCTTCCTTCTTTTCCTTTCTTTCTTTCTTTCTTTTTTTCTTTCTTCTTTTTCTGTTTTTAGCTAATCTTGAGACCATGGGACACTTGCTAAGTGAATGGTAAAGCAGGGAGTCGAAGAGTTATACAGTAATCAGAGAGTGTCTGCTTGCGCTCACCGTCTCTGGACATCTTGAAGGTCCAGGTGATAGAAACTAAACTGGATTGGACCCTATGTCTCACAGCATCTCTTAAGCACCACCACCCAGGGAAACCCGAGGAGAGATGACTGAATTTCCAATCTGACACTTCTGAAATCACTTCAAGCCAACGTGACAGCAGTAACGGTGGAGCGTGTGCCAATCAATGGTCCTAGCAATGAATAAGGACAAGATATGATGATGAAGAGTCATTGGGCACACTGAGCCCAGTAGAGCCAGCACACTTGCTGTTGAAGGCTCTAGTACTGTGTATATTTTTTGAAATTTATATTTTAACAGGCAGACCAGACAAAACATTTCTGTGTATTAGTAAGTCTCTCACTACCAACCTCTATCTCCCACAATGTTCCAAACCCTCTAATTCTAATGTGATTTAATTAAGAAAACTCCGAGGTTATAGAATAGCTCAGGGATTCAGTTGCTGAAATATTCATAACTCTGTGAAAACAAATGAAATGCCAGTGAAGGCTTATATTTATTTTTTTGTCTGCTCTAGGGAATATTAGAAAGTACCACGGTATAATGTAACATAAAATTTACATTATATTAAAAGTCAGATTTCACAATACAGTTCACAACATAAGGTCATAATCCTGTCAATTGGGCTATTTAAACCAAGTGAGGAGTAGGTTTTTGGCTAATGTAGTTGTGAATACATACATGTTAACATGAGCTAGACACTCCATATATGGGCTTAATATTTATTTGTAGGATATTCTAAAGTTATTGGTTTCAATTTACTTAATCCATGCCTTCCAAAAAGCTGTTTTATCCCTTTAAAAGAGCTAATAATAATGATAGATTCTTTTGGAATATTCTGTGTATGTTAAAAAATACAACTCAGGGGGCAAGCAAGATAGTTAAACAGTAAAGGTGCTTGCTACCAAGCCTGACAACCTGAGTTTGGGTTCTGAAACTCATCTGGTAGGAGAAGAGAACTAACTCTGGCCTCTATATGCAAATACACATGCAAGAATAAATAAATGGAATAAAATCACACATAAATAGTGGTGTACATTCACATACTAAAGTTCCACTTAAATGTCACAGAGGCTTGATCTGCTAAACCATAAAGTAAGAACTTTGGCTACTTACAAGCCCTGTGAGGAGTTCCCTCAGGATACTTTATGTCAAGGTGTGTACCCACAGATGGCCTAAAATAGTCTTAAAGGGGAAAATTCTAAGGGTAAATAAATTGGAAAATCCACATAGAAAGGATCTCATTTGCATAAATAAATATTAAATTTATACACAGGTGTAACATAGAACTATGGTATACTAATGATTTTAAATAAATTTAAAAGTTTCTGCACATAAAAGAAAACTATAAAAATGGGAACAAATCTTTCCACCCCTTCTTACTAACAAGTAATAAATAGCTAGAACCTTGAATAACTCAAAAATTAAACATTACGAACGTCATCAAATCAGAAAATGTATAAACAGTTCCCAAAAGAAAATGTGCAGATGGCCATTGAATATTTGAAAAGTAGTCAGCATTTTTAGCCATCGGGATAATACAAATTAAAACTACATTAAGATAACAATTCTCTGAAGTCAGAATCGCTTTAGCATCAAGAAAACACATATACACAAATGCAGGCAAAGATGCAGAGAGAAAGAGGTCATTACACAGCACATATAGAAACCCTGTTGTTCGTTGTTTTCACTCTTTGGCTCTTTGGGGGACCTGTCACCCAGCTCCCAAATAGTCACACACAGAGCCTTATTTTACTTATGCATGTCAGGCCTTAACTTGGCTTATTTCTGTCCAGCTTTCCTTAAATTATCCCATCTACCGTTTGTCTCTGAGCTTTTTTTTCCTCTTTTCTTCTGTATATCTTACTTCCATTCTTACTCAGTGGCTGACTGTTGCTGAATGGCTGACTCCTGGCATCCTCCTCCTTGTTTTCTTATTCCTAGATCCTTCCTTCCAGATTTCTCCTTCTATTTATTCTGTCTGCCAGCCCCGCCTGTCCATTCTCCTGCTTTGTTATTGGACATTCAGCTCTTTACTCGACCAATCAGGTGTTTTAGACAGGCAAAGTAGCACAGCTTCACAAGTTAAACAAATGCAACATAAAAGAATGCAACACATCTTTGTATCATTAGACAAATGCCCCACAGCATAAACAAATGTAACACACCTCTCGATAACATTTCACAGTAAACCAGTGTAGTTCCTTCAAAAGCTAAAACTTGAATTATCATATAATCCAGATGTACTGCCTCTGAGTACTATGCCCCCAGAAGCTAAGTCAACAATCCTCAGCGATACTGGAAAAATTCATACTTTTGATGCATGAGCCACAACAGCCATAAAACTGCAAACCAACCCTATCCATCCATAGATACACAGATAAAGAAAAGGCAGTATTTGCACACAGGGGAGTTATGTCTAACTTTAAAGAAGGCAATTTCATAATTACTTGGAAAATGAGAGGAAGTGAGTCAGTCTCAGAAAGCTATATTTCACATTTTCTTGCAAATATAGACTATAGATTTATGAATAAATATACACATATATGAAGCATGAAATTAAAACAGAAATATGAGAATGAAGGAACACATCCGCAAGGGAAAAGAAGATAATGGGTGTGGAAAAAGACAAAATGTTATACATTTTCTCTCATAGGCAGAATATAGATCCAGTATCAAGTGTATGTAATATGAACTCAAAAGAAATGCTAGGTGAAGAAGGTCCCAGGAGGGTTGTTGGTAGGAACTTATATATGCATTGTACAGTAATATATCTGTATGAAAATGTCATAATGAAAACATTATTTCATATGCCCAATTTTTAAAAATAATAAAATTCTAACCAAAAAATCTAAAGTAATCTATTTCTATGCACAAAACTCAAGTACAAATGTATCAAGAACCTCAACATATATCCAGTTTCATTGAACCTGATAGAAGAGAAAGTGGGAAGTAGGCTTGAATTCATTGGCACAAGAGACCACTTCTTAAATATAACACCAGTAGCACAGACACTGAGAGCAACAATCAATAAATGAGACTTTCTGAAACTGAAAAGCTTCTGTAAATCAAAGGGCAGGTTAAATAAGATAAAGCAACAACCTACAGAATGGATAAAAATCCTCACCAAACCCACATCTGACATAGGGATGATCTCCAAAATATATAAAGAACTCAAGAAACTTGACATCAAAATGCAAAATAATTCAATTAAAAATGAGAAAAAAATCAGAAAAGCTAAACAGCCAACCACTGACATTTACCTCAGTCTGAAATTGTGATTTTTGCCTCCAGGAATCCTTGGAATGAGACTGTGTCTGAGAACTGTTTTCTCCAGTCTTATATCCTCTCTAGGGTTTGGATTAAAGGCATGCACCGGTACTGTATGGTTTCTATGACAAGCTAGGGTTTCTACTGGAATTAAAGGTGTGTATCACCACTGCCTGGTCTGTAAAGCTGACCAGTGGGGCTGTTTTACTCTCTGATCTTTGGGAAAGCTTTATTTATTAAAATACATGTTGTGTTGATCTCCAACCATAAAGTTATATCATTGCTATTTTATAACTGTAATTTTGCTACCATTGTGAATCATAATGTAAATACCTGATATGCAGTACAGTCTTGGGTGAGCCCTATGAAAGGGTCATTCAACCCCCAAAGGGATCACGACCAACAGGTTGAGACCCGCTGCTCTAAGTGTTTATAGATATTTTCTTAGCTCTCCTCCTATTTCATTACCTGCTACAGACTCACACTTCCTTCCCATTTTCTAAACATCAAGGGCTCAGACTTACAAGTTTTCACCTGAAGAATTCACTTCCGGGAAAAATTTCTTCCTGTCAATCTTTTTAGAAGCCGAGAATGTAGCTCAGTGGTACAGCAACTGTCTAGTATGTACAGTGCCTAGAGCACTACCAAATACATACATATATACATACATACAAATATACACACATGCATACACACGTACATACACACATACATACTAAACACAGTTCTTTGGCTTATGATCGCTGATTTCCATCTGTAGTTCTATGGAGAAATCCAAACTTAAGATGTCCTTCTAGATGACTTCATTTCAATGTCTGACTGGAATCCCAAGAATCAAACCGAAATTGAAGCCCTAATCTCTGCCACTAGGGTAGCATCTCTTGGTCCTGGTAAACCATTTCAATGCAGAGTACAGAAACTTGACACAATTACCCTGGTTTTTGTCTTCTCACTTCTCGCCATCAGTAAGTAAGCCGCACTTCTACATTACAATACATTAAAAGCTGAGAGATCTTACAAATACAATTCTCACCATGTCACTCAGTAATGGCCTCTAACAACGCCTAAAATCCATCCCACCGCTCAGTGTGTGGTACCCTTCTCAGATCCCAGATTCTCCATCTCCATCCTAAGTGACGCTGTTCTTATCGCTTGACATTCTCACTAGGCCCAGGTGGCCTCAGAAGGGGTCTGCGTTAAAGCTGTGTTTTCTCCCCTACTCTATTCTCCATGGGGCATTCGCATCTTAAGAGAACACAAGGATTACAGCGAGGTTTTACCTTCCAGGCAAATTTACAAACAAGCTTCTCTATCTCTTCCCTGTCCTAATCCTGGGTTGAGCTCAAATTACGCCATCTACAACTTTGAATATTTATTAGTACAGATGACATACTCAAGAATATTTGGGTTTTATAATCATGTCTGAAAGCCATACCTAAAACCTGCTGAAAACATCTTCTCTTTTAATCAGGCAGCTTGTGACCATCACTTTTCATAATTCCTAGGTAGCAATGGTTCTGAGATCCATTGTCATGAATGTTGTTGTGATTTGATTGCGCCAGATTGCTGCTGATGGTGGGCTTCTTAAGAAAGACTTGCTTCCTCTGATAAGTTAAAAAATGTGATATTAGACTGTCTTCATTACTGTTTTGCTGAGTCATTTGGGAGGATGTAAAACAACACAGAAAAGCATTCTTAGCTATTCATTTCTCCCATTTTAGATGCAAGTTGGACAAGACAAAACAATGAGCAACAATGTATTCTCGAGACATATTTTCAGGGTTAAATTTAAATGGTAACAGGAGGTATATTACACATGTATTTGAAATTTTTTGAAATATCAAAATGCTCAAACACTCTGCATATCCCTTTGTGCCAGTATCCATTAGCTTTGAGAAAAATGCTTATTTTCTAGGAATTTTATAAAATTCGCTAGCCTGTAAACCCTGGGAAAATGATGGCGGACCTGTGACACCAGAGCACACCAGCATGTGCTGATTATCCATGCTCCTGCTGCAGTGCTCTATGTTAGCCGTATCTGCGTTATCTCTTAGTCTTTAATTTGATGACAGTTCTACACAGCCCAGAAACAGCAATGATAATTTTCACATCCTCCTTTTCTCTGCTCTGCCTATTTTGTCATGTTTCTCATTCACTAAGTTTTGCCATGGCTCATTAATCCTCAATCCTATGGTATTACTTTTTCTTCAGTTTTCAGGGTAAAGATATGTAGTTCTGCACTTCTAAATAAAGCCCTTCCTTTGCTATTCTGTGTGCACATTCCCCGAGGTGTATAATTGGATTTTTCAGTCACATATCTCAAAATATGCATGGCCAACTAAGTTGGAAAAACTACGACATCGCTAAGCTTAAGTGTAACAATCCTATGCATTCAAACAGAATACACAGGAGATGTTTTATCTTAGTTTGCCAGAAAGTCACTTCAGTGCTTTAGATAAATTGCTCAGGGAACATTTTCTGCTCGAGCATATCCTGGAACTGAAGGAAAATAAAAGACACAATTCTGACTGCTATCACTAGCAATTTAATTCTTTTTATGGGCTGTTTTAGATTTTCTTTATATAGGTGATTTAATTTCACAAAGGAAGTCCGTTTTATCTCATTGCCGTATACACCTTGCTCATCATGTTTCTCAGCTGTGAAATGATCAGATGCCAAGTACAGAACCTCACAAGCACGAAGCCCTGAATTACAGTAAATTATGATTCACATTTCTTCAAGGCAGCTTTGCAGTGTTGGGAGCAGACCCTTTGAAATTACACTGCTCAGATTCTCAGTTAGTCTCTACCACTGGCCAGGCTTGGATAATATGTGAAACTACCTATGTATCAATTTCTTCATCAGTAAGATCAGGAGATGTTATAGGACCATAATGATGGTTACATATACTATATGGACACAACTGTGAGGTCACAATTAAAATTTGGTAATATCATTCCTAATGACCCGGTCACAGAAAAATATACTTACAGTATTATTCAAGCTTCTTTAGAGTATGAAAAGTTATAGAATGCATCTCTCCAGTAAGGGGATTTATTAGAGTGACTTACAGGCTGGGGTTCAGCTAGTCCAACAGTAACTGCCTAGGAATGGAAGGTCCAAGAAGCCAGTAGTTTATTCAGTTCGGGAGGCTCAGTGTCTCAGCTGGTCTGCAGTATATGTTAGAAGACCAAAGAAGTAGATTTAATGCCAGTGAAGGAATGGACTTGCTAGTGTGGCAAGATCAAAGAGGGGAAAAATCATAAGCTTTCTTCTTTCATGTCCTTCCATGGGCTTACAGCAGAAGGTGTGGCCTTGATTAGAGGTAGGTTTTCCCAGCTCAAAAACTCTGAGTTACAAGTATGTCTATCTATCCAGATTAAAGGTGTGTCTTCCCACCTCGAAAATCTGGATTAGAAGTAGATCTTCCCTCTTCAAACTAAGTACACATCCCAGACAGGGGTGCCCTCCATTTTTGGGTTTAGTTCATTACATTTCAAATGTAATGAAGTTGACAACCAAGAATAGCCAGCCCACTTATGAAACATTTACTGTGTATCTACTCTTCAGCTACTGACTCAGAAATGTGACTGCATTCAAGACAGACAGCAACACGGTGATTTTTTTTTTAATTTATTTTATTTATTAAAGATTTCTGTCTCTTCCCCACCGCCGCCCCCCTTCCCTCACCCTCCCCCAATCAAATCCCCCTTTCTCGACTGCCCAAAGAGCAATCAGGATTCCCTGCCCTGTGGGAAGTTCAAGGACCTCCCACCTCTATCCAGTTCTAGTAAGGTGAGCATCCAAACTGCCTAGGCTCCCACAAAGCCAATAGGTGCAGTAGGATCCGAAACCCATTGCCATTGTTCTTGAGGTCTCCGTAGTCCTCTTTGTCCGCTATGTTCAGCGAGACTGGTTTTAACCCAGGCTTTTTTAAACCCAGACCAGCTGGCCTTGGTGAGTTCCTGAAAGAACATCCCCACTGCCTCAATATGTGGGTGCATCCCTCGTGGTCCTGAGTTCCCTGCTTGTGTTCTCTCTCCTTCCGCTCTTGACTTGGACCGTCGCTGGAGAGGCTGTGGAGAAAGGGGTACACTCATCCATTGATGGTGGGAATGCAAACTTGTGCAACCACTCTGGAAAGCAGTGTGGAGGTTTCTCAGGAAATTCGGGATCAACCTACCCATGGACCCAGCAATACCACTCTTGGGAATATACCCAAGAGAGGCCGTATCATACAACAAAAGTATATGCTCTACTATGTTCATAGCAGCATTGTTTGTAATAGCCAGAACCTGGAAACAACCTAGATGCCCTTCAATTGAAGAATGGATGAAGAAGGTATGGAATATATACATATTAGAGTACTACTCAGCAGTAAAAAACAAGGACTTCTTGAAGTTTGCAGGCAAATGGATGGAAATTGAAAACACTATCCTGAGTGAGGTAAGCCAGACCCAAAAAGAGGAACATGGGATGTACTCACTCATATTTGGTTTCTAGCCATAAGTAAAGGACATTGAGCATATAATCCGGGATCTTAGAGAAGCTAAATAAGAAGGAGAACCCAAAGAAAAACATATAGGCAACCTCCTGAATATTAACCTTCATCAGGCGATGAAAGGAGACAG
Organism: Microtus agrestis; assembly: GCA_902806775.1. Lineage (NCBI taxonomy): Eukaryota > Metazoa > Chordata > Mammalia > Rodentia > Cricetidae > Microtus > Microtus agrestis. Next base: position 9,234,250 of record CADCXT010000743.1, on the reverse strand, counting down.
AGATAGAGACCCACATTGGAGCACCAGACTGAAACACGGTGATTTTTAGGTGAGTGATTGGAATTAACTTTGCACAAAGGCAGAGCGCCTTAACCACCGCTGTCACCGACTTCTGCTTTGTTCCATCACCTCTTGTCTCCAGGCCTGTTCCTTCATTTTATCCTCAGTGCAGCAGAGAGAAGAAATACATGAAAGGTGAATTAGATCAAACCTCATTTTGTGCACAGCACAGCAATGCCTTCCACAGAACTCAGAGTGAGAACTGATTTCCTAGTGGTGTAAGGACACCTGCATGGTCAGTCCTTCCCTCTACGGTTTTGTATAGTGGTTGGTATATGTTACTTTCTCTATTTCAACTACACTGGCTTTCCTGAGACATCTTAACCCACCATCCTTGATACAGCTATCTTTCCTGAGAACCTAGTCTTCCAGATACCCTATGGATAATTTTGTAATCACCTTGAAATTTTGGGGAAAAAAAGCTTTAATGAAGCCTATCCTAACCATTCTGATACACACCCGTTCCTCATTCTTCTTGCCTCAAACACCACCTTCCAACATCTTATTTGCACTTACTTGCCCCCCATCACCCTCCAATAAGAACAGATGTGCCACAAGGGCAGAATATTATTCATTTTATGGGTATATTCCAAAAGTGCAAGACAGAAAGGCCATGAATTTGAAGAGTTAGGTAGGGAAACAAGGAATCAGGGAAATTATCTAATTAATTTTAATTTAAAAATTAGAGAAAAATTTAAATTGCTGTTGGTAAGATATCAGAGGTCTAAGAGAACACCAAGTATGGGAGGAAGAACAAGCCAAGGCAAAGGAAGCATCATTGCAGGACTTAATAATCAGACTACGGGGAGGCCATTGGTTATAGTGAAGTTTATTTTGCATGAGTTTATGAATCTGTGTCCTGAGTAAGATAATAAAGACCTTTTAAAAGAGGCATTCAATAAATATTTGTTGAAATCAGTTTCATTTTAATATATACATTGAATTAGAGCATTTAAATACAACAATATGGTAACTTTTTTTCAAATCCAATAGAGGCAGAAAATAAAAAAGGGGAGAAAAAAAATTGTAAACATTTATTATACCTAGACATGCTTGCAAACTTATCTTTTCTGTGTGTTTGTTTTGTTTGTTTCATTATAGTTAATGAGTAATGGCCCTTTTGGAGGTGATTTAATTTTTTTGAAACAGCCAGGAGCTGATGTGTTAACAATTGCTTTACATAATAGTGCAAAGAAAGAAGAGATATGTCTAAATGAGGATAAGTGATTGGATCACAAGGGAATGGAAATGACCAAACACTGAATAGAGGGAGGAGGATGATGCAGGGAATGACTTTGAAATTGATAGTCACTGTACCACACTAAGAACAGTACTGAATGAAACTCAGTAGATTTTTTTAAAATCTAAATAACGTTTAGTTAGTTTTCTAGACCTAAAAATCAATACTAAGATTCTACCACATAAAATTCCCAACTCAAAGTTGTAAAACTTAAACAACTCAATAGCTCTGCAGTCAAATTAGAGGCCATGAAATATAACAGTATTAAGTGTAAAGGTACAGTAGGAAAAAACTCATGCTTAAGCCCTTGTAGAGATGGTTTATATACCTACCTTATCCACATTGTGTTGGGAGATGTTACTGACAGTAGCTCAACTTCTCTAGTTCTCAATGGTTTTCTACATATAAGACATGCATACGAATTCTCACCCAACAATGTTATTCAAAATGGATATAAAGCAACTACAGCAATTTGTATCAAGGTCAGTTAGTGATGCTTCCAAGCCATTACAAATAACGCATGCCAGGAAGAAGACTCTTCTGCTGTAACACTTGTGCTTGTCCTTGTAACAATTCTTCAAAGAAGGTGGCAGCATTATTTTTATCCTACAGATAACTAAATTGGAGCTTAAAGAAAAAATTTTAGATTGTTCATTTACATTTCTTTTTAGCAAAGACATACATTATGTTTTTATAGGGTCCGCCAGAAGTTCTTTCAGAGTACATCCATTGTTTTCTCAACAACAAACAAAACAATAAAGAAAGAAGGAAGGAGGGAAGGAAGGAGGGAGGAGGGAAGGAAGAAAGGAAAAAAAGAAAGGAAGGAAGGAAAAAAGGAAGGAAGGAAGGAAAAAGGAAGGAAGGAAGCTTCTAAGTGAACTTAACCAGAAATCTAATCCAGAGTATTTTTTTTCCTCACTTTGGTCAGTGTGTATTTATCCCATAATTACCATTATTTCAGTTTTCAACCTACATGTCTCAGCTGATATTAGCATTCTGTATATCTTGACAGATGTGCAAGCCACTCTGCACAAACATCCAAAGGACAGAGAGCAATGGAAGATATTGAAAAATTGGCCTTGGAAATAAATATGATTATATGACTTTAATTGTGGAAAGCAAGTCAAGATAAGCACAGGATTAAGAGAAAATAGTTGAAAATCTATTTGGATAAATGGGGGAAAGGATTTGTATAAACTTGTCTGTTTTGAATAATGACGAACTCCCTTATTCTTCCTACTGAGTAAATAGAACCAGAACAAAATGAGAACACATTTTCTCATTTTGAGTTGCTGTGAATAATTTTCCAGTGGTTAGGCTTTAAGGTACCTTTGAATTGATCTGGTCTGCTCTTCTCATTTTAAATAAGAGCTTTGGGCTAGAGAACTGCAGTGTTCTTTCGAAGACCACACAGCCAGCGGTACCATGCAGTTTCCCTGCACCAACACCCCAGGAAGTGGAAACTGACCCTTCTTAGACTCTTATGTAGGCCTGGAACTTGCCTATACAAGACAAGATGTGAATGGCAGTGGCTCATCTCTAAAGTAAAAAATAAGGCCATCCATAATTTCAGACAAAAGAAACAAAAGATAGAAAAATTTGATATAGCCTTCCAAATAACCCCTAAATGCCTACTGGTTCTGACAAGCTTAGGTGGTGTGTGAGCTTAGAATACAGAAAACTCAGGGCTTGCTATTTCACAATTAACCCAGAAGTGAATTCTCCCAGTGCTATCAACAGAGACAAACCGAGCCTTGACCAAAAGGTTAACTTGCTGCTATTTAAACATTATCCAAATACAAACAGCTTATTTTCTTTTCTTCTTATGTTTGGAATCCTGGAGGAGAAGATTGTGAGATATTTTTCTTGTCAAATAACCACACAAGAGCATTGCATGAATTTTTCTCCTCTGTTGTGGTTCTTTTAAAAGAATGACTTCAGCAGAGAAACAAGACCTTTTAAGGAAAGGTCATTTTTTGTTTATCTTTCCATTCAAAAATTTACACTTCCTTCCCTCCTCCCATTCCCCTCCCACTCCCCCACTCTCCCTCCTCCTTCCCTCTCACTCCCTCTCACTTCCCTACCCTGTGGGAAGTCCAAGGCCCTCCCCCCTCCATCCAGGCCTAGTAAGGTGTACATCCAAATAGACTAGGGTCTCAAAAAGCCAGCACATGCAGTAGAAATAGGTCCCAGTGCTATTATCGATGGCTTCTCAGTCAGCCCCCATTGGCAGCCACATTTAGAGAGTCCGGTTTGATCACATACTCATTCAATGCCAGTCCAGCTGGATTTGGTGATCTCCCATTAGATCAGGCATGCTGTCTCAGTGGCTGGACCAACCCCTCAAGATGAGCAATGAAGGTCAATAGCCAATCAAAATACACAACCATTGATGTGAGATGTCCCAAGGAAGGGTAGCGGCACAGAAGATTCCTTGATGTGAATTTTGAATATGTTTTCATGAAAATTTACAATGTAGGTAACGTACCTTGGGAAAAGAGACCCACTTTCTTCCCAAAAAATGATAAGCCAAATATCTTATTTTCCTACCATTATCCACGAGCAAAAAAACATATAAAATAGAGGAATACCAAAACTACAATGTATCAACCCATCCTTTTTATGCACATGTAGGAATAAGCAATTTGTCTTTGCTATAAGGGAAATAATTGATCTCCAGCTTCAAGTATGTTAACAGCAAAGGGCATTATAGCATCAAGAGTCACAGATAGTCATTGCCTCTGATACCCGAGCAAGTCATCCCTTAAATGGTACCACCACAGCTTTGGGTGGGGAACACAGTACAGTACCACCACAGCTTTGGATGCGGACCACAGTACAATTTCACCTATCATATGGGATTTTGACCTCCTTCTAAAGGAATAAGGTGCATCCCATTACTGGGGTGCTTCTGAGCTGTGCTCATTTTTTCTATCAATCTATGTCCTGCTATGAGAAGATGAAAAAAGCCAGATCTTTCCAATTTCAACCACTTCTAAAGTTTTCTATAGCAATAAAGGCTAGCCTATCAAATTCTTAGCTGTAGAATACTGAGTTGTGGGTTGCAGTGAAATTATTTTTTTCCAGATGATTTATTTAAAATGAATGAATTTAATATGATGGCTGTAAATCAAAGTGACTTATCTCCCAAAGCCAGGTTCCAGAAGAATTCCAGGGTTGCTGTTTTGCTAGACATCCTCGATTGGAGAGTTGTCGTCTTCTGTATGTATTCAGCTGAGTATGAGCCAACACACACACCTTTCTAGAGGGGCCGATTGTAGAAAGAACTTATTACTTTCACTTTGCCATTTTGTAGTATCAATTCTTTTTTCATTCCAGGCCCTCTTTTTTGACAATATACTCAAAATACACAAAATAAAACATGTTGCTAGCTGTTTGGTTTTATAACATAAAAAGTAAAATTTTAAGTGTAATTTTGCCGAGTAAGGAAAAAATGCTTGTTTTTATGTTTCTTTCTAAAAGATTGACAGAAGAGACGTGGCATAGCACAATCCTGTTAGCCCAATACTAAGGAACTGAAGGCAAGAAGAAAAGGCGTTCACAAGCACCCAAATATATAAATAACATCAAAAATAGTTAGCAGAGACAATTGGTCTCAGAAATCTAAGTGTGACAATTGAAATCGGGAGGATGCTCCCCTGAGAAAACAAGAGTAACAAAGGAAAAACCTCAGCCTGAGTTTCCCCAGTGTGAAAGCCACGAAATGAGAAGCAGAATTTGTACTGTGAGAGGATAGTTAGAGATCAACCTGTATACAGCAGAATTGAATAGGCTTCTTTGACCCTTAAGTTTTTTAAAGTCCAGTCAATATGTTAGTCACACACAAATCCTATGCCGGTGGTTGTCATACAAAGGTTTTTGCTCTACACAGTACCTATCTTGAGATGGAAAGAAATACATGTTGAGCAAAGTGGTCACTGCCTGGTGCTCCACAGATATTCTGCTGTTAATGATGATTTCTCGTGTGTCCTAATTACTCCTTTTTACACTATTTTTGGTCACGTAGGATAGCTTGGAGGACTTTTGTAACTCTGGAACAAATAAAGCATTGCCATAACTCATAGCCTGTATTTCATGAATATGAAATGCCGCCCTGAAGAAAATTGTAAAAACGTGGAAAGATACATTTGAATGCTGAATTCTTCATGGTAAAAATAATGACATTGGAATTAATTCTGTTGTTACTAAGCAACAATCATAACATAAGCAAATATTTCATGAAAAATGAGATAATGCAGTTGACATCAATTTAAGCAAAATTCTCAATAGATTATTTTGAATGCATGGTTTTTCTACATATCCCATAATGAAAATATGTTTAGTAGGAAGCAGCAGAGAGCTCACACACAGAACTGGTATTTTCCACGTTTGTTTTGGATACTAAAACAAGAAGACAGTAACTAAAAAGTACCACCACTTCAACTTGAAAATATTATCTGCTTATCTGAACATGATAAACTACTGGTAATGACAAAATTAGGTTCATCGTGATTTATAATTAATCCTGGAGGTGGTGTACATTCCTTTAAAAACAGCACTTGGGAGGCAAAAATTAGGGGGGTATCTATGAGTTCGGGGCCAGCCTGACCTACAACGTGAGTTCCAGAACAGCCAGGACTTTGATGAAAAGAAACCCTGTTCTCAAAAATTAAAAAAACAAAAACAAAGCAAAACAAAAAGATTCATAATTGCATGAGCAACATAAACATGGACATTTCAAGCAACCATCAACTCACAAGGGAATGCATCTAACTCGTATTTGTTACTTTCCTCTTGAAATCCAGCCACAGTCTCATGAAGTAAATGCTGGGAAAAGCAAGGCATTTATTTGGAAAGAAGGCAGAGGCTATTAAAAAAAAACTGACTTGTTCAGGATTTGAAGGAGAAAGCCTTACTAATATGGAAACTAAGAGGGAGTCAGATGAGCCAAGTTAGTTAGAAATTTGGGGCTGTCTATCTTTATGACATGCGATTGATGGTAGCTCTTGACTATCAGGTGTCTTAATTTCTAAACAGTTAAAAATTAGGTTAGGGCCGGGCAGTGGTGGCGCACGCCTTTAATCCCAGCACTCGGGAGGCAGAAGCAGGCGGATCTCTGGGAGTTCGAGGCCAGCCTGGTCTACAAGAGCTAGTTCCGGGATAGGCACCAAAGCTACAGAGAAACCCTGTCTCGAAAAACCAAAAAAAAAAAAAAAAAAAAAAAAAAGGTTAGGATGGTCCCTTTCCTAGGACTAATTTTGTGGTTATTGGTTAATATTCGGAGGACCTCTTTTGCTCAGGGGATACAGCTCAGAGGCGGAATACTTGCTAATCATACAGATAGCACCAGCTCTACTGTCAGTGTTCAAAAGCAGCATCTTTCCCAACGTAACAAGGTTGGCAGTGAAACATGGATTCTCCAGGAAAGGGGGAGACAATATGTTTCACAGATTCAGTCCAAGGTATCATCTACATCTTTGGAAAATGGGAGGCGAGGAATACATTGCTCATCACGTGGCCCTTAAAGTTAGTGGTTTTTAAAATCAACTTAAATAACTGAAACTAACATTTTTAATTAGGTTTTTCATCATCTGTACAAAGTTTCTATAAGCAGACCTTTGATCTCCTACTTGGACTTTGCCCAGAATTGTTTAATTGGCAAACCAGTGAGCGGAAGTGATTTTCTCATCTACTTACTGACAGAAACTGATACCAACAAATCATAACAGTCTGAAGCTGGCCCCATATAATAACTGGAGACTCATAAAAGAGATCAAAAACTTTTCTCTAAGATCTCCTGAAGAACAGGTGAAGCTATTACTTATCAGAACAATGTCTACAAGGGACAGGAGCACTTGACCACAGGATTTTACAAAAGCCGTTGTTGCTATGCCGTAAATTCATAAAAGTTGATGCCTTGTTCTATACTTTATTCAGTGCTGAGCACTAATCATATAAAGGTAGACCTATCAGAATTACACACAGTTGCAAGGAAAAGGACCTGCTTGTTTGTCCTGGCCACCTGGCTAGCTAAGCTTAGAAATAATCACACAGAAACTGAACTATTTAAATTACTGCTTGGCCCATTAGCTCGAGCCTCTTATTGGCTTAATTTAACCCATTTTTATTAATCTGTGTATCTCCACGTGGCAATGGCTTACTGGCAAAGCATGTCTATCTCCGGCAGCAGATCCATGGTGTCCTTTGACTCTGCTTTCTTCCTCCCAGAATTTTGTTTAATTACCCAGTTTGCGTTTTCTTTATTACCTCCATTTCAGTCTTCAAGTCTTGAACTGTTTCCTTCACCTGTTTGATTATTTTTTTCTTGATTTTCTTGGGTTTCTTAGGGGGATTTATTACTATCTTCCAAGTTTTTGTTTGTCTTTTCCTCCATTTCGTTAAGGGAGATTTTTATTTCCTCTTTAAAGGTGTCTATCATTTTCATAACGTTATGTTTCAAGTAGTTTTCTTCTTATTCTTCTGGATTAGGATGGTCAAGTCTTCCTGTTGTGTAACCACTGGGTTCTGGTGTTATCATGTTGCTTTTAGGTTGTGGGATGAATTCTTGCATTAGTGCCTACCCATCTCTTCCTTCAGATGAGCCCAGCAGTGTCTTTGTGTCTTGGTCCAATTCTTGCGGTGGCTGTCTGAGTGTTTGGGAGTTTTTCTTGGTCTGCTTTGTACTGTCAATGTCTGCATCTAAGGAAGCCTCTGAGGTCTCTCTCAGCCTGTTCTTTGGTCTTCTTTCATGGTTCACCCTTTTGTTCCTCTCTCTTGTATCCCTCAGTGTTGTAGCAAGCTCTTGATACCCTCAGTATTGTAGCAAGCTTTTTATCCCCTCATTATTGTTACAAGCTCTCAGCTCTTAGGCAGGGTGCAGTTAGTAGCTTGGAGGGTCCCGTGGATGGGCTTGGGTTTTGAGGGGAGCCTACCTGTAGGAAACTCTACTGCTGGCTTGCTAGAAATGTTTAAGGAGTTGGGGGGAGGGGCCTGGGATTTTTTTTCCCCACTGTGGAGGTCCTAGAGAGGGGAATGTCTCACAGTGTGGCTATACACTCACCTCTTAAGTTCCCTCAGTATTGGAGCAAGCAGTGTTTCAGAGTTATAGTAGGCAGATTTGGGGACAGAGTGTGGCTAGTCTTTGGAGAGGCTGGTGAGTGAGGTTGACAAATCCATGTTTTCAAATGAGACTTATTTCAATCACCTTTTTCTGACTCTCCCTTTCTCGGTCTCCTTATTTCTCGTGCATTCATGCACCCACTCTTTCCCTGCTTTCTATTAATTGTCCCCACCCACCAAGCATAAGTTATGTGAATTATGAGCATCAAGAGAAGAGACAAAGGTTTAGCTTAGAATCATTTTCTTAGATTTGTCAGCTCTTAGTTCTGTTTTGAAGGATGGTTTGGGAATGTTTCACACTGAAGTAGTGATCACATTTGGTTATGATGCTTTAAAGCTTCACACTAAACCCTTTTCATTCATGTTAGCCTTTTAGTGAGGTCATTATTGCTTATATGTGAATATTATACAATTTATATGCATTCCTGTCTTCCCATGATAATTTTTGGAGGCTTTGAATGCCAAAATGCATCTCTTTGGTTTGCTATAAACAATATATGATCATGTGAACAATATATGTAGATAAAGTGTTTCTCAAATAACCCCATGATAGCTCTAGTCTTGTCTTGGACTTTCACTGAAGTGCCCTGGACCATATACCTCAGGGTCTCAGTCGAGATTCATATCTACAAAAGGCCATAACCACTAAGGAGTCAGATAAGTAGCCATATCCATAAAACGTGGCAGAGGCTGGGAGGCATTTTTGCCTCAGAACATTGAACATGATAATTATCTGCCTGAACTTTCTTAGCTTTCACATTCTATGTTTTTGAGCTCTCAAAATCGACATGTATTATTTGATACCTACAAAACAACAACAAAAGAACCTGTCACAACTTGAGAGAGACAACATAACTATATGAGAAATGACTTCTGCTTTTGAAGTGTAGAATTTAACAAAAAAAAAAGGGAAATAGAAAACATGACATGTAAAGACCTGGTTCTTCAATCGACATGGAAACAACCTAGCAATTACTTCACACAAATGGTTTGGCTCCTTCTATCAAACACTGTTCTGGGTCATCAAGTGTGGTATAACTTAGAGAATGGCAAGGGTCACCAGCCAAAGGGACTGAGAAAAGATTTTGCCTGCGAGATAAATCTCAAGTCCATAATTCAAATACAAATTCTGGACTGCGACAAAATAGAATCCCAAGTTAGAACCTTCACTTCTGGGAGACAGAAGCCAGAGTTTCTGTCATTTGTTTCGTAGTTTCTGTTTGTGATGACTCTTGCTGGGAACATTAGTAGTAGAACTGGCATTTCTACTCATTGAAGTGTTTTTGACACCTTCTCCTGCCAGCCTAAAACATTTGTTTGCTGTATATACGTTTCAGTGTTGACACTGGAAGCCCTTGCACAGATTTGCTCAGTGAACAAATGTTTTCATCTGATCACAACAAAGTAAATTTGTCATCATTGTATTTGCATTTTTAGCCCTTCAAGCATCTGCTCTCCCCAGACTATCATCTCTATTCATCTTTCTTTAGCAAAATCTCCTTCACCAATGTCTCCAAATGCTAGGAAATATAGGATGATCAAGAATTATATATCCATTTGGGTGCCCGAGTATCAACTCTAACCAATGCTGTGCTTTTAACCTTACAAATATTTTTGTGCATTTCAAGCAGTTAATACTCCTAGAATTCCATAGGATAAGCTCTACTGTTCATCAGTATATAATAAAGAAAAGGTTAAAAAGGAAAAGTTGTTTCACTGTCTATGAAGTATGATTTGCAGCATTGTCCCCATAGTAGAACCACACAAACCATTATTTTGTGTCTTGCACTCAATAATTCATTCAGTACTTAGCATATGTAATGCACTGAATACTTTTGTAGGCAAATGGTGAGAAACAAAACAGGAAGAACACTCTTCATCTACTCAATTTACTACAAGGGAGAATTTTCCATGGTTCATGGACCTAAGACCCAAATCTTCTGATTTTCAGCCTGTTGCCTTCCCTCTGTTGAACAGATCTACATGTCTATTAGATTGAATACTTTATTGTTAACTCTGGAACAGAAGAAAAAATGATCCCAGAGTAAAGCAATGTCTCTAAAACATGTCTTTAATTTAAATAAAATCATGAACATGCTATAACAGGAACCATTGCTCAGGACAATTCTGGTTGCCAAGAATTAATTTTTCTTCATTGTTGTGTGTCCAAAGCCCAACAAAATCAAAATAAACTAATAAAACCATATACATATGTATCCTTGTCTTAGGCTTTTATTTATGTTTATTTTTTATGAAAATTAGTAGACTGCAAGAATAAAGACTTTTGAAGTAAATAACGTAAGATGCAGAAAGTTTCTGACTATAGTGTCAATGATTCTGGAAATGTCTTTACGGTAATTTCCTGGAATAATACACTGGTAGGTGAACATTATTCAGAAGCAGATGATACTGTTGTCTTATATAAAACTAAAGCTCACTTAAATTGCTCCTGCTGAAAAAATTCATTGGATTAAAACAAGCATTTATTGCTTCAACTATTCTAGCAAATCAGAACTGGTTCAATAACCTAAGTGAACCAACATAGTTGTGTAGTTATTAATCATGGGTGTCAAGCCTTTTCTGCTAATTAAACTGAATTGAGATCTGTGTTATAAAAACATCACTTACCAATGATATCAAAATAATAGCCAAGGCCAGTAGAGTCCAGGATTAACATCATTTGTTATATTTGAACACCAATGCCAAGTATACTGTGCTATAATACTCAATCTCTTCCCTTCTATCAAATTGTAAAATTATATACAATCAAATTAGCAGAATATGTATGAAATTTACATAATAAAATGATTTATAAAAGTGATTTTTGACACAGCATATGTGTCCTAATTTTAAATTTATTTAAAAGCAATCAGAATATGTCATTTTTAATAAAAAAACATGATGGGTTTTAAAGATTCAAAGTTAAAATTAATTATCTGTTGATTAACATGACCAGAAACTAGTCATGCTTTAAACGAAATTTTTATTTCACTTATGTTCAATATTATTTCCAAAAATATTGTTTTATAAAACATCCATGAGGAGCACATTCTTCTAAAAGAAGTACCTTATTAGTCTGCCTGGAGAAGCATAGTGCAATTATTTCTGAATTTGATAGCCAGCAAGCATTTCAAATGCTCAGTGGGCTATTTACTTAAAAACAAATCAAGAAGAAATAAGTTTTACTGCCAATAAAAAAATGGATTTTAAAATGGCCAGTGGGCTTCGGGTATTAGAAAGCTTTGTCAAATTCATTTCAGACATGCATGGAGGAGCTTCCTCTATTTTTTCTGATTATGCCACAGTTCCTGTCAAGAAGAAAGCTCGGAATCCTAGGGGAATGCTTCTTGATGTGCAAGCCTGTGAAATTTTTAAAAAAGGCAAAGGTAGACATTGAGTAGATCCACAAGGGAAAGGAAATCCCTGAAGTGTCTTGAGATAAAATAATGCTGAGACAGTGAAAATAGTTGGAAAAAAATTTAAACTTTAATAAATTTTGTGGAAAATACAAATATTGGCAAGAAAATTCCTGCAACCTCGGCTTATTTTAAGTGCAGGTAAGGATTTGCATAGCATAAAAAAGGCAAGCTGAGCCTTGGAAGGGTGTTTGTCTGCCAAATGGATGAACTGCTCTACTTCAAGGGATTTAAAGAGATAAGAGGCAGGAGGATCTCTGTGAGTCCAAGGCCAACCTGCTCTACAAGAGCTAGATCCAGGACAGACTCCAGAGCAACAGAGAGACCCTGTCTCGAAAACCTGGAGAGAGAGGGGGAAAGAGAGATGTTGGATCCTGGTGGCAAAAATGAATGACCATAAAAAAAATGAATGACCATGGTCTGAAATCACATATTTTGGTCTCCCCAAAAACTATGGCTCCAACGAGGTAGTAATTTTATGAATGCCTTATAGTAATAGAATGCTTGAGCAGAAATTCATAAATGGCATATTTGCAAATGCATTGGTAATTTGGACACAGCAAAATAGAGAAAGTGCTGTGGGCCTTAGATGCTGACAGCTCTTGGCTATTTAGTAAGCTTGATACTAGGGAGTCCATTTGTGAAGTTTTACCCAAAGTCATAAAGTCGTACAGAGGAAGAAGTAAGCATCTATTAAGGAAGCTAAAAGTGAATGGCAATAATTTCTTGGTGGTCTTTGCAACATCCCAAGTCCTTCATAAAACTGAAGCTCTGATCAGTTATCAGTTTTTGTAATCATATGAACCATTCATCTGTAAAGCATCTGTAGAGTCCAAAGATGCACACGACACAAATAGCTCCACTGTATTAGATAATAAACAAGCAAGTAATGCCATTGAGGTGGCTCATATGGATGGTCCTAATGAACAAAAAAAGCATTTCTCTAGGTATTTTAGACAGGGGCTTAAATAATAGTTCTGATTCTTAACAATTGTATGACTATGGGTGAATGACTGAAGATCTCTCCTCAGTAGACTGTGTTATGAAGACATATTCTAGACCTTAACTTCTCATGAGCCAGTTAACATTGTATGCATTTGTAAATATTAGGAGTGTAATTGTATGCAAGAACATTCTTACACCATGCTTTTTCACTTTCTGGTGGAACTTGGGTCACATTTTTTTTTTCACTTAATGACAGCTACTTCATTAAGTCCATTTCTTGTGCCTGCAGCAAATAAATATTATAGAAAGGACCATTGCATAAACATCCTTGAGGACATGCAGTGATAATTCTGTGAGATTGCTTTCTGCAAATGTAAATGTTGAAAACATTGGGAGGAAGTCGTTTAGGTTTTACACACACTGTCATGCTGCCCTTCAAAATACCGCCAAGTCTCCTACTATTTATGCATATCTCGGCGACATACGACAATATAAATCACTGTCTACGCTTTTGAAAGACACCTTGCGTTTCTCATATTTCCAATGTAAATATGTATGCTCACATACTTTTCTCAAGTGCCCTCTCATGTGCTTTATCCAACAGAGAATGCGCTGGGAATATTTTTTTGTTGAGTGTTTTCTGAATAATGTATTAGCGTTGTTAATGTCTTGTGGATTTGGGTCTTGTATGTGTTGAATATAAATTAAAAATTGATCCATCATCCTTTACCATCTTCTGGGTTTTCTATCTCTTATGAGAAGACTTTTGTCACAGAAACATAATAAAGTTAAAAATATTTTTCCACCAATAAAATTTGATGTTGTTTGAAACAGTGTATCCACATTCTCTAAAATTGTTGAAAACAGCTTAACAAGTGGGTTGTTCTTTTCCTACTTGTTTGAAGTTGACTTCATTACAAACTAGACATTTCATTCAGAGGACTCCACATCACACTTTCTGTTCCATACCACTGGTTTACCTGGCTGATTCTTCACAGATGGGAGTTCATTTCCTATTTCCCAACGGAGGACTTGTCCCCTCTACTTACTACCATTCTTTTCTTAAGACTTTCTCATCTGTCCTTAAACCTTTTTTCTTTCTTATTTATTTGTATTCTATTTAAATATACCCAATAAAATCCCATTGTGAATCTATTTCATTCTGATTTTTGAAGGAAGGTATAAGCTATATAATTTGGAAAAGCTATATCCTTATATTAGCATGCCCTCATAAAACTATAGTATAAAATTCCCCCTTTAAATCTATGTCCTTCCGTAATGATACGGGACTTACATTTATGTTGGTTTTCACTTTTCTTGTTAGTGTTACTGCCTAATTATTTATGTAATTTTATTGCATAATGCCAATCTCTTTATTGTTATTGTTAGTACTTACTTTAATGAGTTACTCATTTCCCCAATTTAATTTCAAACTGTGTATTCTGGCATTAGGGCAGCTTTTATTTTCTGTGTACTTAGCTCATTAGTGTGGTAACCTTCAACCATAAAGTTATTTTTGTTGCTACTCCATAAGTGTAATTTTGCCAATTTTATGAATCATAATGTAAATATCTGATATATAAGATGGTCTTAAATGACCTCAGTGAAAGAGTCATTTGACCCCCAAAGAGGTCATGACTTATTGATTGAGAACTCTTGCCATCGATCAGGCTGGGACCAGGTTGCCAAGATGCTTAACACAGCTGAAGCCCATGATTTTTTTTTGCCGCACATACCTGTCCTAAGGTTTGCTCTCCACCACAGCTGTGTTCGCTCAGAGTAAGCAGAAGGAATCCAGAGGAGGGAGCACAGGATCACACCTAAAATGGAAGCCGGTTGCTTCTGCCTCTCACAAGTGGTATATCGTCGCTTGCAACAGTGTGCTGGTCATCAACCACCATGGCACAACCTAAACTGACGCATTGGGCCTAAAACGTGACTTCTTAAATAATTGGTCAATTCTCAACATACTTGGGAACTTGGTCATTTTAACGGGAACATAGCGATTTTCAAAGCGTAATAATAGCAAATCTTTTACTATTATTTCTAATTGTAAGCCAAAAAACCTTAATGAAAGCAAAGAAAAGATGTGTGGTGACACACACTTGTAATCCAAGGACACAGGAGGAAAAGATAAAAGGATCTTGCTAGCTTTTGGGAACTTTTCCCCCATACTGGATTACCTTGCCTCGCCTTTATACAGGGCGAGGAACTGGGTTTACCTCAACTTGATGCGCCATGCTATGTTCAAGTCCATGGGAGGTCTACCCCTTTCTAAATGGAGATAGAGAAGGAGTGGGTGGATGGGGAGAGGAGTAGATGGAAGTCAGGACGAAGGGAGGAGAGGAGGTAGGGGAAACTGTGGTTGGTATGTAAAATAAAGGAAAGAAAGGTTAATTTAAAAAAAGAATTTAAAGTCATCTTTGACTATGTAGTCAGTTTCAAGTCAGCCTGAGGCACAAGAACTTTTCTCAAATAGTGATGACAATAATATTAAACATGCAAAGAAACAAGCAATGAAACAAGCAATTGGTATGGCAGCATACACTGAAAATAATATAAAAGAAAAAGGTATTAAAAATATAAACATAGCGGACAATGAGAACTATTGAGACCTCAAGGACAATGGCAATGGGTTTTTGATCCTACTGCACCTATTGGCTTTGTGGGAGCCTAGGCAGTTTGGATGCTCACCTTACTAGACCTGGATAGAGGTGGGTGTTCTTTGGACTTCCCACAGGGCAGGGAATCCTGATTGCTCTTTGGGCAGTTGAGGAAGGGGGATTTGATTGGGGGAGGGGGAGGAAGGGGGACGGCGGTGGGGAAGAGACAGAAATCTTTAATAAATAAAATAAAAAAAAATAAAAAATAAAATAAAATCCACATGAGCTGGAAAAAAATATATAAATTGAGGTCTTGGTTTCAAGAAGTTTAAAATAGAATAGGCTAAAAAGAATGAGAAGGGAAAATGATGCCAATAATTAAAAAAGGTGTTTGTGTGTGTGTGCATTAATGTGGAGATGTGTATGGATAATTTGCAGTTTGGTTTTAGGGTGCAATGTTTGTTTCTTCTTACGCATATCTACTACTATAACTACAGTGATCAATTATAAGCATATTTTTCATATCCTAGAAGTGTGAAATCAATTTGACCTGTAGTCACTCACCTGCACAAACATCCTAGAATCTACTGTGGATTCTCTCATACATGTATATATCCACCAGTAGGTATCTCTTAAAGGTATGGGGAGGTTTACGCCTAAAGGCAGAGCTGTGGGATCATGTGGACGTGCATGTTACCCCCATTTGCTCGGTGTCAGAGTGCTCTCCAGAGGATCACACAGGCTCTGTGCCCATCTGGAGTGTTTTGAGCTCCAGTCACCTTCATTTTCCCCAACACCTCGTATTGAAAAGTTGGAAGATATCGTCTAACAACTGTGTCCAAATAGAGCACATTTTCCCCATTCTCTAGAGAGAATCTAGAACCAGGGGTAAAAAAGAGTGGCTACGGCCATCACTCATTCAATGAAATACTTGAAATTTTAGCCAATTCTATGAAGGAAGAGAAAATTAAAATGGCAGAAACAGGAAAGAAAGAAGTCAAATGATGCATATTGACATGTGGTCTTCTTGGGAAAACTCTGAGGTCCCCACACAAAATATGTACATTTAGTTTAGAAAACCAGCAACCAAACCTACAAAATCTAAGTACAAAAGTCATAGGATTTTCAGTACACTAACACATAACACTGAGAAGGAAAACACTAAACCCATCCACCAATACAATCTCTCACACAGAAGCCGAGCAGTCAACAAACCAACCTAAGAATAAGCCCAAGAAAGGAGTCTCCACAAAGGAAAAATATCTCTCCTATGACACCTACAACCATGAAACACTGAAGAACACAACAGAATATGGAGAGGCTCTCCTTGTTCATGGTTTAAATAAATTTATACCGAGAAAATATTCACATGAAAAAAAGCAATTACAAATTACTGCAATCCTTATTCAAGTACTTATGATGCTCTTTAGGTAACTACAAAATATAACCCTAAAATTCATATGGAGGACCAAAGACCCCACCCCACCCCCAAATATCCAGAGTAATCTGTAATGAAAAGAATAGGAGCAAATATGAAGAATCACAATGAGCTAATAATTAAAATTTAAGATATTATACATCTTTATCTACTAAGGAAATTAAAATAGAAACTCCACTGACATTCTCTCTCACCCTGGGGATATTAGAAGATAGCTGGGCCCGGCAGTGCAAACCTCTAATTCCCAGCTTCTTAGAAGACACCTGTAGGCAACTGACACAGTTTAAGGCCTGCCTGATCTTCCAAGTGGGGTTAAGGCAGTCGGAAGAACTGAGTGGTACCTGTCTCGATATTTAAAGGTGGTCTGGGTTGCAAGCACAAGGGGCAAAACACGATTTTAAGTACGGCATAAGAGAAGTGAAGAAAAAAAAAACAGAGCCCTTATACACAGCTACATGAAGAACAAGGAGCCCTTATTTGTGGCCACTGGAAACATAAATTAGTCAGTCCTGATGGAAATGCTCAAGCAGGCTCTGTATAATATCTAAAAAAAAAAAGAGCTATACAGTGACCTACTATTTGTCAGTATATAGCAGAAGGAATCCAAGAATCCAAGTCAGCATGTGATTAGGACACCTGAGTATCCATATTTCTCATATGACTATTATTCCCAATGACCATCTTATGAAATCATCTGAGTTGTCTGTCAACATATTACTAGATAATAAGGTATCACACGCACACATGCACACATACACTTAGTGAAGTATCATTGAGCCATGAAGAATAAAACACTACCTCTTATGAGAAAATGGATGGAACAAAAATCACCACATCAAACAAAATAAAATTGTGCCAGTTTTGGTGACTTTGTGCCACAAGCATTAGTCCCAGCTCTCAGAATCAGAAGCAGACAGATTTCTGAGTGCCACGACACCTTTGTCTACAAAGTTAGTTCCAGGGCAGCCAAGGCTATAAAATGAAACCCTGTCTCAAAATTAAACAAGGTAGACGAAATAAATTCCAAAAGAAATGACAATGGAGGGAATGATATTAGAGCAAATAAAGGAGACAAAGGGAGAGAACCTGGGAGACAGAGAGAAAGAGAATGTCATTAAAGTAAATTCTAGTCTTGTATGAGAGTCATAATGAAACCTATGTACCACCACACACTAATAAAAAGATTCCCCACAGAAAAGATATTATCAAAAAAAGAGACAAAGAAACTGACTTCAGATTTCCTGTCAACAACACTAAATTAACTAGAATACACAATTCTATGTTTTGATTAAAAATTACTTAGAATCCATAGCTTTATTGTCAATTGTCATTTAAATGTAGAGATAGAAAGATATTTGCAAGCATAGAAAAATCTGAAAACAAGTTCACAAATCTCTGTAAAAATATCTGATAAGTAACTAGTTCATGACTCCCTATGGGAGTCTGTCAAAGAAAGGAAGGGTGGGAAGAAGAAAAGGTGGGAAATGGGGAAAGAGAGAGGAGGGAAGGAAGTGGGGAGGGAGGGAGGGAGGGAGGGAGGAGGGAAAGAAGGAGGAAGGAAGTATGAGGGTAGGCAGAAGGTATGTAGGTAGTAGGATTTTAGTATATGTGCTGCCCAAGCGAGCACTACGTAGGTAGTAGGACAACTGGTTACTGTTATCTTCTGGGCACACCTACATACCAGCATCTTCTACTGTACTTGATTTTGCTCCAAGTCTACGTGGCTGAGCTCTCTCTGACAAAGGTTTTTTTTTTTTTTCCTTGCGTCTTTCCTTCTTTTCTGCTAGACATTTCGGAACTTCCTCTCTGCTCAAGTGCTGTGCTCAGATCTTTGATTGGTGAGTCAGGAGAGTAAGTAGAAGAGGCCTTGCTCTAACATGGACTCGAGAATGCTCCAAAAAACCAGAACATTAATGGATATTATTAAAATACTTTATTTAAGTATATTGGGTTTGATGGAGTCAAAGAAACTCCTTTCTCGTAGCATTTCTTGCCTCTGCCACATGCAATAGGGATTCACTCCAGACCTTACTGTAAGGTGTGCTTAGGTGTTAACTAAGTCCATTTAACCATACAACACTCCAAGAGTGGGGCACTTTGGAAAGGATTAGTACTTTGAAATCTGGAAAATGTTTCTGGATTTTCTTGACTTATGATTTTGAGAAACTTTTGGTTGTTAATTTTTCATGCTAATGATCAAAACATACAAAATAAATTTAAAAACTTTCCTACTTTGCCACTTGATGCATACTAAATAGTATCTGCACACACAGATTCCTCAATGAAAGACTAGAGAGCAAAGGGCTGACGATTACCAAATTTCTCTAGAAGGTGGTGGTGAAATTTGTAAGATTCTGCTTCTATTTATTCTGGAGTGTGACTTCGCACTGTAACAAATGACTACTTTTGTTGGAATATATGCTGGTATGAAAAGGAACCAATAGCAAGTCCATAATCTCATAAAGTCACTGAAATCCCCAGACTTCAGACACAGAGTCCAACAGTGGCCATCTTCACCTGCTTGGGACCAGCGCATGTCTTCGGGCTCATCTACAGAGTTTCTGGATTGAGCTGGGTTGGTGTTGAACCTCTCTTATAGCAACCTTTCCTGTGGTTGCCTTGACCACTCTGAGTGTGCACAACACTTAGGCTTTATGCAATTAAGGAGGAGTGTCCTCTCTTCCCCTTCTCCTCTCTCTAGTCTGTCTGCTCACTTAATTTGATATAATTTATTAACAGGGCCAGATTTGTATTAAGAGATGCAAATAAAA
The DNA here is from genome assembly GCA_902806775.1 of Microtus agrestis. Classification (NCBI taxonomy): domain Eukaryota; kingdom Metazoa; phylum Chordata; class Mammalia; order Rodentia; family Cricetidae; genus Microtus; species Microtus agrestis. The sequence continues at coordinate 9,214,658 of CADCXT010000743.1, read as the reverse complement.
GCTGCAACTGTCTACAAAAGTTAAATACTTGGAATGTTATGGGATCCTGACATGGACTGGACACATACTTAAACAACAGCCACCTGAGAAAATAAAATTCTGTAGTCAAAGAATTATTCATAAAAACAAAACCAAGCAATAAGTTATTTACCACCACCCCCAATTTAGTAACTTGCTTCTCCCAAAGGCTATTTTTCCAAACTCCTGGAAATGTCTGCTTCTCTTATCAGCAGCAAGCAAATAAGCCTTGAGATCCTATAGAACGAATAAAATTGAAAGTACTTTTCTAAGAACTTAATAAAAACATTTATCTTCTCTCCTTATTTGTAAATAAAATAAGTGCGTGTTTTTTCAACCACACTGGCTGATTTAAGGATTATACAAGATAAATTGTAGAAAGTGTAAAATCCATATCAGGGTCTCTCTGTAATTATTATTTCTTCCACATATTCATCTTAATAATTTTGTTTCTAAAACAACGCGTGCCAGAATATCTACTGTTCAGTTTGAAAGGCAACTTCCTTTCTTGCAGACACCCTTGCATGCATTGGACTTTCTCTCTTGTTTTTGTTAGTGAACTACAGTTGGACAGGAGAGTCCTTACATAGCATGCAGATTCCAGCATAGGTCGCGTCACTTAAACTTTTCATTATACTTTATTTGTAATCCTAACAATCTTGGTGTTCACAAAGGATCTTGCATCCTAAAAGGGAGTTAGAGTATAACGTTAGATATTTATCATTTTCAAATATTTCTTCTTCAGTCTAGGCCTTTTAGCAACATGTTTAGCTGTAACTGAAACAGTCGAATGCTCATTGAATTATGCCACACTAAATTCACATCGGTAAGTAGAGAATGCAGTCAAAGAAAGCACTGTGGCCAAGTGAGGTGGCATCCTAGCACTTGAGAGTCTGGGGTGGAAGGATAGTAAAGCCTAGCCTGGGATACAGAAAAAAAAATCCTGTCTCCTAAGAAGGCATTTCATTTGTTTCCATTTTGGTGAAAGATGATGGCATTTCAAAACTGTGGTGTTTTGAAGCACCTAGCCCATTTTCCATGCAGTTCCTCCTGAGAAAAACATATCATGTGGCAAAGACTCTCCGCTTCATGGGTGGGTATCAGCTTTTCCCTCTGTCTGTGAAAATTCATGGCACACTTGCTTTTCTGAATTCCTTGATGTGCAAGTGAAGGGAAGCCGGTGACTAGGAGGACTGAGTACAGTTAAGCGTAATAGATAGGAGAGGAAGGACATGTGCATTACCTGTTGTAATAGTGAAATAGAGGGGCTGCACAGGACAGCTAGATGAAGACATTTTCCTTTAGAAAAACCACAATTCACAGTTTCCAAAACATGATTTAATGAGGTTCTTTGCAACACTATTTTTTTTTCTGTGACTGTTCTGGTTTGAAGATGGAAATCTACAAAATGTCAGCTTCTTTTAATTTCAGAAAAAAAAAAGATTGCATGAATCCCCTTTAAAACATTCCTCCAATGTAAGCATTTTAAATAATTCCTCAAAGGGAAGGAGTGGATTCTGAGTGAATAGCATGGCCTTATGAACTACATCTAACTTAAGATTTTGCTTCTGCAGGTCTGTCAATGCTCTTTAGTGCCACTGCAAAGAAATGGAAATCATGTAAGCTTGGAAGAAATATTCTCCTTATCCTGATACTCTATATTAACTGTGGAATTGTACTATTTTCCTCACCATGGCAACAAGAGCCACTGAATAGAGTTAGCAACGACCTTCCCTGCACAAGGTGACAGGTAAAAAAAAACAGCAACAAAGAAAAGTGAAGTAAATGAGGGTTTCAGAAGCAGGAGGTAAAGAAACCATGGGCCCATGCAGGGAAAGCACACCGTCTAGCATCAGTGCCCTGGCCAAGCAGAATGTATCAGAAGATGTAACAGGACTCGGGAAACATTGTATCCATGACTGAACCTCAGAATAGGTTGCTTTTAATGTTACACCAGGCAATTGAGAAATCCAGGCAAATGATTGCATTTTCCATCGAAGTTAATGTCAGTAAAAAAAAAAAAAGTAAAAGCCTAGCTTGTCCGATAATCTTAAAGGGACTCTGAATTGCTCACCTACGCCATCATAAAAGCCAAACAATATTATTCTCCTCAGCACAGATGGTTCTCCTGCTAATTTTCTAAGAATTGATGCTGTTTTGGGCCATAAAACTCTTTAGTCATATTTCTTTTCTCAGAAATTAATTTAAGATGTCAGAAATTCTATATTCCTTCCATTTGCATTGTTCCAGGCCAGTTATCTTGCTCCGGCATTCTGCAGTTGGTGATAGGTTGTCTCTCAATAGAACAGACTAGTCAAGTAAACAGAACTAGAAATGAGGCTAGCAGTTTAGTCTCTTTCAGGAAAGGGGAACAAAATCACAGCAGCCTTTTATTCTGTAACCTGGGAAACAGCATAAAAATTATTTAAAATTTTAATACTGTTTAAACAGAACTCAAGTCACTTCATTTCAACCAGAAAGCTTTAAAATGTTCAAAGCCTCGACTTCAAGCTGTGGGAGACTTTTCAAGACTAAAAACAAAAAGAAAGGGGAAAGTCAGTTTTGTCATCTACCTTAAATAAAATAAATAACAAATACTGCATATTTGTTCTTGAGACCCAGGTAACTTTTGATATCATGTTTTATTAAAACAAAAGTTAATATTTATGTGTCCAGAAAACAGATTTTAAAAGTATTGAGATAGACTATGAAAATATTTTTGGAGGACTTTCAGGAAAGGTAACGGGAAGGATGCCAGTTTAAATTTAGCTACCTTTCATTCTTAGTAAAATTAAGGAGATGTGGTCACCACCAAAGCTAGCCTTCTAAGGACCTTCCCTGCAGCTCTGAGCCCTGGAGATAGGGTGCAGTCCCGAATGCCCTGGCAGATAGGAAGGGCACAGGAAGATATTATTTTGGTTGTTATGTTCTTTCAGATTCCAGTCTAGAAAGCACTAGGAATTTCCTGCAGTGTGTGTTTTTTTTTTTAAGAACATGTTGTTTTCTTATTTTAGAGAAACACATAGGGATTTCTGTCCATAGTCTTAAGGCCAACAACATATTACTTCCGACCCTCTTGTTCCAGCTTGCTCGTTCCTCTTGGTTGCTATGACAAAATAACCAATGTGTGCAAAGAAAGGGTTTCTTTGGCTTACACTTTCACACCACAAAGTCCTTTGTTGAGGGAAGTCAGAGAAGGAAATCAAGCTGGAACCTGACATGGAGCAGGACCAGAAACCCCAGGAAAGCACTGCTTTCTGGCACACCCCCTCGAACCATTTAGTGGCTCTGCTGATTTTCTCATGCAACCCAGGTTCACTTGAACAGATATGGCACTGCCCTTATTGGGCTCGGTCCTCACACAATCAGCAGTCAAGAAAATGACCCACAAGCAGACCAATGGATCGATCTGATAGAGGCAATTTCTCAGTTGAGGTTCTGTCTTCCCTGGCATATGAAGTTGGCAATCAAGATTAGCAATCACACAGATCCCTGACCCAGGCACCATTTCCCCAGTAACAATGTGGGTAAATTTATTTAAGCATTGAACTTAAATATATTTAAGCACAAATCTAGAATGTCTTTAGCACTGCTGAGGTGTTTGTTAGAATAGTCAGGCCTGGGATGGCCTAAGCAGAGCCATAAAGAGACATTACAAATGCTCCTATTTGTAATATTACAATGTTTAAAACCCATATTGGGGTAAAAAATAAATTATTCAGCAGTATCTTCTGATAAACATAATTTTTTGAATTTTCTCTTTAGTATTCATTTTTTTCTGATTTCTCTACTAGAGCAGTGAATACTCTCTTGAAGGGACTTTGGATTCTTTGTCTTGATTTGCTGAGCTTGATATAAGTGAGGGGTATGATTATAGATTTCTGCATGCATTGACTTGGCATAAGTATTCAGTAGATGTAGTGTTTCATATGTAACAAGGTATTGATTTTTGAAAAGTTTTGATATATTTTAATATTGCCAGTTTTCTCCTAAAATAAATTCTACCATATAAATAAATATAAGAACTGATATTAATCTTTAGGGTTCAGATGTGATTTTTACCACATTTGGGTTCCAATTACACTAATTAAATGATCCTACAACAGACCCAGTAGGCACACCAGCCAAATTAATCATAATTAATAAATAAATTAAAGCATATCTATTGTTTTGTTGACTAATTATATTTAAAATATCTTCTAGATTGGAGTGCAATATGCTCTTTTGAGGACTTATAAGAATTACCCTTATAGTGCTATTTGCCATTTTCTAGGGGCTTCCTTCTGTGTATCCAAATTCCATCCCAGCTGCAGGACTGTTTCCTCCTACATTGTACATATAAACAAGAAGGCTGTGAGTGTCCTATTCTTTCTGTAGCTGAAGAGTTAGGTTGTTTGGATGGAAAACATTAGAATGTATTCCATTAAGTTTCACAACACTATGCTTAATGCAATTTCATGGCTTTTCACTTATACTCGTTTTTTTCCAGGAATAGATTAAGATAGATGAATAAACTCTTGAATTAGTGAATTAAATCTGAAAGTCACTGGAAAATCTAAGTTGGGCATGCAACTACTGAAAGATTGACTGTACCTGTATGTAGCTGGAATCCCCTACAAAACAGAGATACCAAAAGGGGGAAGTTTTTTGTGGGACTCTCCAGTTCAGAAATACAGTGCCGTAGATAGAGAAGACGGTACATGATCAACTCCACCCCATTCCTGCAGTGGCATTAGAATTCTTGCCTAGAGGAACAAACACAGTATCTGCAGTTCTCACGGTGACTGGGCAGGTAGTGTTTCTGAGATATGATGTAGTGGATTGATGGCTCTCTCTCTCTCTCTCTCTCTCTCTCTCTCTCTCTCTCTCTCTCTCTCTCTCTCTCTCTCTCTCTCTCTCCACCTCTAGGGTTCTTATATGTTGTGAGAGTTCTGGCAAATGGTAGTTTGTACTGATAGGCCAGCAGCTTCATGTTGATTAACAGCCCTTCAATTATTTCCACACTGTAACCCCTAGAAGCTGAAATTTATCTTAAATATTATCTTAAACGGTAAAGGTTCTCTGCAGGTGTTCAGCTTCTTGAGTCAGGGAGATGACCTGACTTTTCCAAAAGGATCTGTGTGACCAAAAGGACCTTTGAATGGTTAAAGTAAAAATATTCGAATCAGAAAAACCTTTGGTAATGGCATCATGAAAGTGGAGGGTGTAGTGATCTACATGAAATATGGAGGAAGGGTCTCAGAGCCACGGTATGCATGTGACCTCAACTGTAAAAGACAAAGCAACAGTCTCCCCTCAGAACTCCAGAAGGAACTGTCTCTGCCAACACTGAGTTTATGTTTAGCCAGCCTTACACACTTCTAAAAAATTATGAAGAAATGAAAACTCTTGCCGGGCGATGGTGGCGCACGCCTTTAATTCCAGCACTAGGGAGGCAGAGGCAGGCAGATCTCTGTGAGTTCAAGGCCAGACTGGTCTACAAGAGCTAGTTCCAGGACAGGCTCCAAAACTACAGAGAAACCCTATTGCAAAAAAAAAAAAAAAAAAAAACAACAACAACAAAAAAAAAAAACAGGAAAGAAAACTGTGATTTTAGACAACCAAGTGGATGGCAATGTCTTGCATAGGTGGAGGGTAGCAGACACACAGAACCCAGTGCAGGCAGGTTGGGAGCAAACAGGGTTTCCCTGCAGGAGACTACATATAGAACCTGTTCAGGGACTCCTGGGAATTCTTAAGCGAGGAGTACTTTGCAGGGGCCAGAGAGCCTATGGGTAGTCGGTATTGAGTGGTCACCAACACCTGAAATGTTTTACCAATGAAAACTGGACTATTTGCAGCAATGAGGCCTCATTTGCATTAATCAGTTTATGAAATCTGGGGGAAAATTCATTTCCAAAATGATCCTAGCATGTTGAGTCCAGATAAGCTAAGTCATCTAGCCTTGATTTGAAAGGCTCACCTGTCTTCTGTGGAGACCATGTATTGATGCATCAACTTCGTGTCCTCTCACCTATTCTACTCCCATCTGGACTTCCTTTTATATCTTCTATGAGGCAAAAAAGGTCAGAAAAGCTCAACGTTCAGGTTCAGGCAAAGCCAATGCCTTACCCTACAAAATACATTCTGACGTCATTGTTTGTGGAGAGGTGCAACATCACTGGAGAGAGGCTGCAAAATCTGACCCATGTGACACTCTAACGTGAGGACCAGTATCTGGCCTAAGATGATAGTATCTGGCCACTGAACTCAGAACATCACCTGGACTTTATTGATAATTACGACTCTGGCTTCCAATGGTAAGAGCCACTCAAAAATGGTAAATTACAATACCTTCACGTGATAGCTACATATGTCTTAGAAATGGTCACAATACCTTATTACTATACACAGACATGCCATCGTTTTCATTTATTTATTTGTTTGTTTGTTTATTTATTTATTTATTATGCATACAATATTCTGTCTGTGTGTATGTCTGCAGGCCAGAAGAGGGCACCAGACCTCATTACAGATGGTTGTGAGCCACCATGTGGTTGCTGGGAATTGAATTCGGGACCTTTGGGAGAGCAGGCAATGCTCTTAACCACTGAGCCATCTCTCCAGCCCCACATGCCATCATTTTCAAAGGATGAAATTATAAGTGAAACAAAAAAGAGCCAGGCGGTGGTGGTGCATGCCTTTAATCCCAGCACTCGGGAGGCAGAGGCAGGCAAATCTCTGTGAGTTCGAGGCCAGCCTGGTCTACAAGAGCTAGTTCCAGGACAGGAACCAAAAAGCTACGGAGAAACCCTGTCTTGAAAATCCAAAAAAAAAAAAAAAAAAAAAAAGAAAGAAAGAAAGAAAGAAAGAAAGAAAGAAAAGTGAAAGAAGTCTCCTAAATTACAAAACTTTGCAGATGTTTCATTATTTTATAAAACTTACAGATAATTGATTAAACTTCATTAATGTGCTACTGAAAAAAAGAATAGGAATTGTTGGTTGTATTTTATTATTAAATCCCAGGCCAAAGTAAGTAGATCATATTGCCTCATTGACTTTATGGTAGTCTCATGCATATAAACTCCCTGAATATTTAGGACTTACAAAAATGTTAGATATTAGTCATGCGAGCTATTTTTTATATCATTGCAATAAAGGTCTCATGTATACCATGTTGTGGCTTGTTTTAATTGCACACCACAAGAATCAATGACTCTTTGTTTTATGAGCTATAAATATTCCCATTTGTCCAAATAGCTCCTAAAATAACATTTCAGAAAGTGAATTTCATCTCTACATGTCTCTTAAATAATAGTCTAAATAATAACTCGAATTCTCCCCTTTAAAATATTAATATGTTATTATAATTTGATATTAATAGGCTTAGTGTGCAATTTCCATACACACATAAGCCAGGATCAGTCAACTACAGTTTTTGCACCCACCTTATACCATCCATCCCAACCCTACTAACCACTATCTAATTTTCAAGTCAACTTATTTTGGTTTCAACACATAAGAGAGAACCTTTATTCTGTATCTAGTTGATTTTGTTAAGCACAGAACCCTTCAGTTCACTCCATGTTGCTACAAATATTTCCTTAAAGGATGAGTAATATATATATATATATATATATATATATATATATATATATGTATTTCATTAGTCTTCTGCCAGAAGCTAATGGGTGCCTAGGCTGATTCTCTCTCTTGGTTACTATGGTAGTTGCAGTAGGCTCATATATTTAAATGCTTGATCTCCAGTTGGTGAAAGTGTCTAGGAAGGATTAAGATGTATGGCGTTGTTGGAGGAGGTGTGTCATTGGGGGTGCGCTTTGAAGTTTCAAAAACCCATGACTGATTCTCTCTCTCTCTCTCTCTCTCTCTCTCTCTCTCTCTCTCTCTCTCTCTCTCTCTCTCTCTCTCTCTCTCCATTTGAAACTGTAAGTAAGCTGCAATTAAATGCTTAAATGCCTTCCTTTATAAGTTGGCCTTGGTCATGTGTCTCCTTTCAGAAATAGAACAATAATGAAGACAGTGCAATGGACACGGGCACACAGATATCTCCTGTCCTTCGGATGATACTTAGGAGTGTAAAATGTGGACAAATGGTACTTTTATTTTTCACCTTTGTCCCCCTTGGTAGCTAATAGATGCTCTAACTTATAGTCCCATCAATAGCATGTATTTATTATTTATCTTCACATCCTCCTCTAGTACTTATTACTATCATTTTTGATCATGATCAAAATCATGATTCTGAGATGTGATCATATCCAATCCATTACAGATCTGACTTCACAAATAATAATTTTTATTTTATATTCTTATTGGCTATTAGTATTTCTTCATTTGACAGATGTCTATCTGCCTACTTTTTTGCCTTTTTTATTCTTTTTTTCCTTTCCTTTAAAATACATTCTCCCTCATATAATACATCCTGGTTATAGATTCTCCTCTCTCTTCACCGCCCACAACCTCCTCTCCCTCTCTCTCGTTTGCATCCACCCTGTTTTCCGTCTCATTAAAACACAAACTTTCACATTGGAATAGGACAAATCAGGCAAAAAGAAGGGAAAGAGCCCAAGAAAATGCACAAGAAGCAGATATAGATGCAAAGACACACTCATTTTATGCGCAAGAATCCCATAAAACATTAAACTGGAAGCCATATTATATACCCAAAGTACATACAGGGTAAAAAGAGAATATATATATATAATTAAAATTAAAAAATAAGATAAAAGCATTTTTAAAAGCCCTGACACAACATTATAAGACAAGGAACCCCAAAGATACCACTGAACTCAATTTTTGTTGGCCACTTACTGCTGGGCATGAGACCAATCCTTAAGAGCAGTTTGTTTTCCCCAGTGAAACAACCTGGATAAAACTTAATTTTCATTTTCAAGTGGCTCTCCAAGAGAGAGAGCATCTGGGTTAGGGATGGGGTTATGTATCCACTTCTCCTTTTACCTCTAGAAACCTACCTAGTGCAGACCTGAGCAGGCCCTATGAATGCTTCCTCAGTCTCTATGAGCTTATATGTGCATCAATCCTGTTAGCTTAGAGGGCCATGTTTCCTTGGTATCCTCCTCTATCCCCTCTGCCTCTTATATGCTTTTTGCTTCCTCTTCTACAGTATTCCCTGAGCCCTAAAGGGAGGCATTCAATGGAGACAATCCATTTCTGGAGGAGTGTGACTAGGTCTCTCATTCTCAGCCGATGTCTGGATATGTCTCTCTGTATTTGTTCCCATCTGCCCTACGAGGAAGCTTCTCTGATGGTGGCTGAGAAGTCACTGATCTATGAGTAGAGTAGAATGCCACTGGGAGTCATTTTCTTGTTAATTTTTTTTATTATTAAGTAAAACATAAATATTGGGTTTTTGCCCTAGGTCTCTGGGCTACCTAGTGTCAGGTTCTTGGTCACCCAAGCAGTGTCATGTATGGGTTCCATCTCGTGGAACCTTAAGTCAAATCTGATACTGGTTCATTACATCCACAAGCTTTGCCCTACTGTTGTCCTAGCATATCCTGCAAATAGAAGACCTGCAGGGAATCATGGGGTTGGCCTGTTCTAGCTGCCTTGAGAGGTATGCACGTCATAGGGTTTTCAGGTTAAAATCCATGGCTTCTGGGCTACTGTATGTCTTTCAGTTCCTGAGAAACCCAGGCACTACCTCAGACAGTAAAGCTTTCAGGCTTCCTGTGTTTCTCTGAATTCTCTAGAAGTCATTAAAGCATATAAAAGTTTGACAGGACAATTAGTCCTGGACATTAATCTTGTATACCATGTATAGCTTGCAAGTGTCATTGGATCCTGGCAATTAAAATTATATTGATCCTAGCAACCTCCATTGTATTCTGTTTTGGCAAAATTTCTTTGCAATAAATTTGTCACAGCCTCAATCTTGCTGTGACCCCTCCAACCCAAGCGTGGTTAAGATAAATTTCTCACTGACCCTATCAGGTAACCTTAACCTGGGTAGACCTCGTTCTTTCAAACACATTGCAGATGGACGCTTTTATGATTTGGTTGGCATTGCTTCTGCTTTAATAGTGTACAGAGTATATTCCTGTACCAAAGACACCATCAAGTGATGGAAAAGGCTCTATGTAGGCACCAGCTAGATTCCTCCATGTTCAATGAGTTGATAGGTGCTGTGTTCAGGAGTGGGGCCTTGCTATCAGTATGTGGAGAGCAGCTATAATCTTGGCAACAGCCTGGGTTGTGTGGGAATTCCCATGGGAATCCTTTGGTTAAAAACACAATTGGGTTTAACCATTGCCAATATTGGAAGCTTATTTGGTGACAAGAGAATTCCAGCTGGGGCTTCTCTCCTTTTATTTGACTATTTCCTTTAGATGCTTTCATATATGAATATGTTTTAAGAAGCTCCTCCTGTGTTAGGCTTTCTTAATACAAAATGATTCTTAATTCTAGCTGTCTCTCCTTATATTCCTTTCCTCATCCCCATCATCTTCCCTTCCCAACTCAATCAATCCTTCTTTTCCAGTACCCAGCCCATAACTACATAATTACCTATTCTATTTCCCCTTTTTAGAAAGATCTACCTGGACACTCTAGTCCCTTACTCTATACCTTACTTCTCTGGTTCTATGGGCTATAGCTTGGTTATCATTGACTTAATAATTAATATCTACATGAAAGTGAACACATCTGTCTTTCTGTGTTGAGTTACTTCATTCAAGATGTTTTTTTTATAGTTCTACCCATTTACCTGAGAATTTATGAGTTTTGTTTTTAATAGTTGAAGAATATCCCATTGTATAAATGTACCACATTTCTTTACTCATTCATCTTTTGAGGAACATCTAAGCTGTTTTCAATTTCTTTCTATCATGAATAGAGCACAATAAACATGGTTGAACAAGTGAACGGGTGTCTCTTTGGGAGGGTTAAGTGCCCTTTGGGTATGCCCAAGAATGGTACAGGTGCATCTTGAAGTAAATAATTTTTCACATTCCTGAGGACCCACCACATTAATTTCCAAAATAGATGTACAACTTTGCACTCCCACCAGCAATGCATGGGTTTCATTCACCTTACCCCACATCCTCGACAGGGTGAGCTGTGCCTTGTTTAACTCATCATAGCCACTCTGGAGAGTGTAAGATAAAATATCAAAGTACTTTTCAACTGCGTTTCCCTGGTGTCTAAAAGTGTTGGACATTTCTTAAGTGTTTCCCTGGCATTTGAGTTTTCTCTATTCAGAATTCTTTGTTTAGATCTGTACCCCATGTTTTAATAGGGATTTTTATTTTCTTGAAATCTAGTTTTGTTAGTTCTTAGTTTCACGAGGTCCAATTTATTCATAGTTGATCTGATTTGTTAATTGTGTTCTGCTCAGAAAGTCTTTTCCTGTGCCACTGAGTTCTAGGTTAAACTCTACTTTTTCTTATTTCATGTTCAGTGTATGTGGTTTTATATTGGGGACTTTGATTCATTGGAGTTTTGTTTTGTGCAGGGTGTATGTATTGATCTATTTGAGTTCTTTCGCATGCAGCCAAGCAGTTTGATTACTACCATTTGTTGAAGGTGCTATCCTTTTTTCCTGTGTATATTTCTTCTGGCTTCTTCATCAAAAGTGCGGTGTGTGCATTTATGTCTGGGTCTTCATTAGATTCCATTGATGAGCGTGTCTCTTTTGTCCCAGTATCATGTTGTTTTTATTACTACATCTCCATAGTAAAATTGAAGATCTCTAGTAGTCTTTATTTTTCAGGATTGTTTTAGCTGTCCTAGATTTTTTTTAATTTTTCTATATGATGCTGAAAATTATTTCAAGATCTGAGAATTGTTTTAAAATTCAGATGCATTGAATATGTAGATTGCTTTCAGTGGAACAGCCATTTTTACTATATTATTTCTAACAACCCACAGACATGGGAGATCATTCCATCTTCTGATATCTTCTTTGATTTCTTTCTTTAATTTCTTATTGATTTTATCATCCAAGTGTTTCACATGCTTGATTAGAGTTATCCCAAGATATCTTATATTTTTTGAGGCCACTTGAAAGGTGATGTTTCCCTGACTTATTTTAATTTATCATTTATATTTAGGTGGGTTACTGATTTTTCTGAGTTAATTTTTATCTAACTACTTCGCTGAAAGTGTTTATCATCTGTAGGAGTTCCCCAGTAGAATTTTTAGAGTTACATCTATATACTATCACTCAATCAACAAATAAAAATTCTTTGACTTCTTTTCCAATCTGTGTCTCCTGGATCTCCTTCAGTTGTCTAGTTTCTCTACCTAAGACTTCAAGTACTACACGGAAGGTGTAGAGATAGTGGACAACCTTCCTCATTCGAGATTTTGTGGAATTGCTTTGCAGTTTTTCTCCATTTAAGTTGATGTTTGCTACAGGCTTGCTGCAAATGGCCTTTATTATGTTTAGATGTGTCCTTTATACCACTAACAGTCCCAGGATTTTAATCAAGAAGGGGTGTCAGATTTTGTTAAAGGCTTATTCTGAATTTAATGAGATGATCTTGTGTTGTTGTTGTTGTTGTTGTGTGTGTGTGTCTGTGTGTGTGCATGTGTTTGTGTTTCATTTTGTGTAGAGGCTATATTACCTTTGTTGATTTACAGACGTTGAATCATCACTGTCTCTCTAAGATGAAGCCTACTTGATTGTGGTGGGTGATCATTTTGGAACTTAGACAGGAACTGAGGTGTTAGAATCTGGCATAGGAAGGACACCAGCGAGACACTGAGGAAGTTGGACCTACAGAATGGAGGAGAGGTAAAAAGCCATGTGACAACGCAGATTAAAAGAAACGGGTTAATTTAAGTTATAAGAGCAAGTGGGATAAGCATACACTAAGGCCAAACTTTCATAATTAAAAATAAGTCTCTATGTCATTATTTGGAGGCTAGTGATCCAAAGAAAGTCCCATTGGAAAGAACAGCTACAGGTGGGGGATGAGATTCAGTATTGGACTTGGAGGAAAGGTAGGGAAAATGAAGTTCCGAAGTTCACCTGCCTTCTTTGTTGGCCTCCTTGCCTCTCTGAGGAGGCCCAAACATGTGAGCCTTGGAATAGGAGGGAGAGGCAAGAACTGCAAATAGCTTACCTGCTTCTCAGGTAGTAACTTGGAAGTTCCCAGGAAATTTCTGTTGGTATTGAGGGCTGGGAAAATGGGATGAGTTGGGGAAGGAAGGTTGGAGGATAAGATCTAATTAATCCACTGGTGATGGGGGCAATGTGGGGAAAAGGGAGACTGCAGCCGGTGTTCTGTCACACAGCTAGGAATGAGACTGGGGAATCAGAGGAAAGGAGGGAGATGTGAAAACCTGCAGTTTCCAAAGCTCCATTTACCTACTTTTAATCCAATTATTATTTTCTGATTTTACTTATTTTGGGTTATTGGTATATTCTGAATATTCATCTGCAATCAGGAAAACTATTGGCAAGTGTTTTCTGCCTTAGTATGGCTTCTCTCTCCACTGTAGATTGCTTTGCTTTGAGTATACATTTTATTTTATATAATCTCATTTTTTCAATTGTTTTCAACTTTCATTTCCCATGTGTTTTGAATTCTGTCCAGATTTCTCGTGTCAGCAGCATTATCTTGGAGCATTTTCTCTTTCATTCTAATTGTTTTATATTAAGTCAGATCTCTTATAAAGTTACGTGGACTCATTATGAAAGCCAATGATGTTAAATAAAGGTCAAGTAAGAAAAGTGGATGTTTCTGGTTGACTCTTAATCTAGATCTGATTTTCTTTACCTATAACAAAATAACCTGAACCAAGCAGAAACATGTGATACTGTAGCTAAAAAAAATTCCTCAATGGCCATATAACTACTCTCAAAGTCATAGAGATGGCTACGCTGGATGCAGTAACTAAGTTGGTGTAACAATACTATCCCTATGTATATCTCTAAGGTGTCACAAAATGTCTTCCCCTCTTCTCCTGAGTAATAGAAAGGTTTGCTTATCTTTCATTTTCCTCCCACATTCTGTCTGATAGGGATCTGCCAGTGTGCTGTAGACACAATGATGGTCCCATAAAATTAAAAGGGAGCTAAAAGCTTCCTATTGCCTAGTGACCTTGTGGCTATCCTAACATCTTCTCTCATGTTACTTTTGTGTGTGATAACGCTGATAGAAAACACGCTTACTGTGATTCTGGCCTATAAATCTGTAGCATGTGTTAGTTATGTACAACACATAACACTTGATAATAAATGGGCGTGTGACATCTTTACGCACTTACTATACTGAGTTCTGCATTGACATTTTAGAGTTTACTCCCACTCATACGAGAAATATTTCTTATAAAATAGAATGCAATAACAAACCTACAGCAGCTACACAGCTCTTGTTTATCCCACTGTGAAACTGCATCATTTGATTTAATCTCATGTTGTCTTAATCTACATTTCCCTTGAAGCAATAGATGATAGCATACATCCATCATGCACATGCTCACATGTATACACACATGTACATATATGCATCCTGCCACATACATCGCTTAGGTGTATAGTAGGCTATATCAGTCCTCCTTGTGTAAGTATAATATAAGATGCTCACACAATGAAAAAAATCATCTAAAGACATATTTCTCAGACTAAATCCTGTTGCTAAGCAACAGGTGATTTCATGACCCGTTTGAAGCTCCTCCTGGGTTTTCTCATAAGCCCACTCTGCATAGTTTTACAATGAAAACAAGCGGCTACGCCAGTCAGCAACACTTCAACTACCACATACATGGCTTAATATGCTTGTGTTGAATTAATGAATAGATTTATGGATGCATGAATAAATAATGAGTAGATTTGCTTTTCAAATATTATCTGACAGTTTGAATTCTTTTAGTTCCCGCTTTCCCTTTATGCATTAAAATTCAATATTGTTGTACTGCCTACCAAGTATTGAGCAGACTGTTGCAGAAAATGCATATGTGTGTGCATTTGTGTGCTATATGTAAAATTGTTGCCTAAATATATAAGTGCACAGATGTGGGTGAAAGACTCTTGTTACTTTCATAACTAGGAGGACAATGAAATAGTGACAATGTAGAACAACAGAACATGAATTTTGGATCAAAATTTGGGTCTGATTGCCAATTGTGCCCCAATTCTGTAACATGTGCAGGTTACTTACATCTTAGTGTTTCAACTTGCTCATCCGTATTTGGCAATATTAATAACACCTTCAAGACCCTACTTACAGATTAACCCTAGATAGGGCAATTAATCTTGTCATAAAAGCAGGCGGGCACTCCCTTGCCCAGCATCGTGGGAAGAGGGGCCCAAACTACAAATGCATTTGTCAGAACATACTGAAGGAACTGTCGTGACAATATGAGCAACTGAGTTGTTAAGCAACTGAGAGCAGGAGCCGAGAGTCTCATCCCAGTAGGAAGGAAATGACTTGCGTAGCAATAATAGTTTTAAGAGATTCTGAGTAATAAAAGCAATGGAATTCTGAAAAAGGAAGAAAGAAAGAATTATCATTGGTAACTTTTAACATCAATTTCTATTGAGAAGATACAAAAGATATCAAGGCAGCAGTTACCGTCTTTGCCTAGAGGGTTGTTAGGGTGTAGGAAGTCTTGAGAATCCCTCTGGGTTTGCTTTACCAAGTTCTGTTTTGTACCTACAGCTAGAGAAGGAATATTCATCTTCTAATGTTCTCATTTGTTTGTAGTTTTAGTATCATTCCTAAGGCACAGTGATGTCCTATGTCTTACACAGATTTACTTTCTTCTTGTCAAGATTAGTTTTATCCTAAAAGAGGCAGGAAGTGGAGCTGTTGTCATGTCACTAAAGCTCATATTTACTAAGGTACTGGACGTGTCATTATAACCTTGTCCTCCAGACTCTGGTGCCAGCACCAAATTGTAGGGAAAAGCAATAGACCTTCATTTTACCACAGTTTTCTTTCCCTAGGCAGAGAAGCAAATTACAATAGTGATTAACAATGAGAAATGATTCTGTTGCTATCTCTTAAAAACTAGTAACAGGATTCAGAAACACTTTTCAGACTGTGCTCCTAGGGTATTTATTGCTACAGATATATAAAGACTAAGTTGCTACTAAACATCTTAAAATACATTGTACTGTTCCACACATCACAGAATCATCTATTCAAAGATGCCACAGTGAAACTGTTCACTGCAGTGATATGTGGAGTCTTTAATCTAGTCTAGTAATCTATGAGAAACTACTGCATTAAAGTATGGAGTATGAACTAGAAGAATAGCTCAGTGGTAGAGATCTTACCTAGTATGTGTGAGGGAATAAGTTCAGAGTACATTGTAATTTAAATAAGAACACAGTAATTGAAATAAGCACATAGAAACAATTTTTATGTGCCATGCTGTCTTCTTTTAACTTTTTTGAAACTTGTATCCTCAAATCATACAGAGCTTAATTTCCAAAAAAAAAAGCTTTTTTTTCTTTTAAGACATTGTGTTAAGCATCAGTTTGTGCCATAGAATCACAAATGACAGAGGATTAATTTTTAATTGTGACAATGGGTTAAAAGACATAATACCATGTAAAAACTGTATATACTGAGAAGTATATACATGTGTATATGAAGAAGTGAGTTCATGTACAAAATAAGAAGTTATATATCTGTGACCCAGAGAACAAAAAAGAGCATCAAATATCAGCTCAGTGTGAATCCTAAAACTACCCCCTTTGAAGCTCAGTTGAGAATGTGCTCATAGAAATTGTGATCATTTGCATTTTGATGTTTCCTTATTTCCTTGTATGGCAAAGGACAGAGACCAACAAGCATTAGCACCTACTTTATACCAATCCTAGTATCTAAAAAGAACGGTGGCCATGTAGTAAGACTTCAGAGTACAGGACCATCATGGACCATATGCCACCACCTCTAACTCTGTAGGAGGATGTGTATGTACAAGTGTGCTCTTGATAGCTACTTCAATGTATCTTCATCTTCCTATTTCCTGGAAACCACCGTTGCATATTCATGTGTCATACAGAATGTTTAAATTTAAAGACATTCAATAAATATTAGATGAGTTAGAAAATTAAAAAATCGTTTCTCTCTCACATTAGATGTCAAAGAAATCAACTGTCCTGGTTTTAGTACAGAAACGTCTGCCTTCCGAGAAATTCGCCAGTCCTGGACAAATGAAAATAGCTGACTGTATTTAATGAGCCAATTTCCCCGTCCAAAAAATATTACATTAAAATAACAGCAAGACCTTAATAATCTATATTTTTGATTTTCTGATATAACAAAAACACTTAAATAATGGCAATACATTGGTAAAATCAGAATATTTCTCTGAGGAGACTTAGAAAACAATAAATAATGATGTTAGTATATCCCAGGTATCATATCTTTGTTGTTTTATTTGTTTGATTGTT
Organism: Microtus agrestis; assembly: GCA_902806775.1. Taxonomy (NCBI): domain Eukaryota; kingdom Metazoa; phylum Chordata; class Mammalia; order Rodentia; family Cricetidae; genus Microtus; species Microtus agrestis. The sequence continues at coordinate 9,197,266 of CADCXT010000743.1, read as the reverse complement.
TGTTTGTTTGAGGTCAGGTTTTCTATAGATGAAACTTGCATTGAGCTCACTATGGAACTTTGTATGATCTGGAATTTATATATAATGGGGGGTATGTGTTTAGATAGATAGATAGATAGATAGATAGATAGATAGATAGATAGATAGATAGATAGATAGATATGGGGTGAGGTATGTGTTCACACACACACGTTATAATAGCTCTATGAATAAAATGAAATCTTTCTTACTTATCCCTTCTGGTAAACATGCCCCACCCACCCCCATAGTCTCACATTACCAGAATCTGGAAGTGCTTTTCTAAGTGGACTCTCTTCCTATAGATTGTCACTTAGGCCTTAAGCTTAACGTTTTAGACAAAGAATAGGTCCATGTCTTATTTTGCTCATTTTCCCCCAGGTTAGCAGCAGTGATTCTAGCACAGCAACTTCTCCCTCGAGATTCCATAGTTGAAGATACTTGTGGGTTATTCATATATATGTGCCATAAATACCCCACTGCAGCTCCTCTTGCTTCTCCCCCACCCTTTTCCAGACTCCTGCAAGTCCTTGTGAAGCTTTCACAGGGAAGTGTGTCTTTCTCACCCCCCCCATCCTCCTCCTGTTCCTGTTCCTATTTCTCCCTTCTTTCCCTTTCTTTCAAATATATTAAACATTTAAATTAAAAGGGCAGTTTGCTTTTAAACATTTAAAATGCAGAACAAAATATCCGCTGAAGAGATGAATTTGAGAGAATCAGCTAATCAGACAGGGATTATACAAGCAGGAGGAAGCTAGGAGGAGGAAGAGGGAGGGCAAGGGAGGCAGAGGCAGAAACAGGATTGGATGGGGAAAGGCAAAGCTGTCTTGTCCTTCCCATTTGTCCAAGTCTCTGAATCTCCATCCCTTCTCCTCTTAGAATTTCACCTTTAGCATCACATTTAGAGTGTGACCAGAGCAATTTAGCATATCTGATACAAGGTAAACTCTCTTTTAAGTATGATCTGTATTTTCTGTATTTGACTATTAGGAAGAGAAACAATAGCAAAACAATTGTTAGTTAATTAACCTTTAAAAGTATGCACAGTTAGGACTTGCAAATTCTGATGTAAATTTTTGCAAGATATAGTAAAATATAAGCTGCTTTAGTTTGGGGATGATAAAATCTCTCCTCTTATAATAAGTCACCACACTTTCTCCACCAACTCTGCTGGAAGATCAACATGCCAAACATTGTCTCTTTCCAGGGCTTCCCCTTGGAATTCTTGTCACTCTTGTTTAGCATACCTTATTTCTACAAAGAAATAGCACTGTTTAGTTTATTAAAAATTCATGGAACACAATTTTCTCTTGAGTACATAAGGCCTAAGGCTTTCAACCATGTCTATATTATTGCCTAAAAACCTACCTATATTTAAAAGATTTATGAATTTAGCATTACTATTGGCAGAATGTCGGCAATAACTTCTTTGAGTTATAGAAACATGGGATTAGGAGGAACCAGAAAAGGTCATTTATCCTCTCTATTTGTGGCAGGACTTGCCTTATATAAATAAAAAAATATTAAATAATTTATCTTATTCTTAAAAAAATAAAATGTCACTACCCACTCCTGTGCATAGATATTTCAGTAAAGAGATTTAACATGTGTGGAACAGTGCCTTTTGTTTCGATGGTACTCTGTTCTTTCTCACTAGATGATAGATCTTAAATTGCTTCCATGCCCAAAATTCAGATTTTGCAACTGCTCCTCTGTGAAATGTCTGCCTCTCATTTAGATCCAGAACCTGCACAGTATTTCATCCTAAAACTTTGTTATGTTTCATGAAGTTTGTTCTACTTTCTATTATTTACTATATATCTTTAGCATGAACTACAGGGTTGCAAGTCCCAAAATATCAATGGTCAAGGACTTTAACAAGTTGAAGATACACAAAAAAAATCTCATTAATATTTGGAACCTGGAAGTTTATAACGAGGGAAGGAGGAACCAAACTGCTCCATCAAGAGTAACAATATATATTGCTCTCATCTGATGTTGCTACAGTCCAGTTCCCAAGTATTTCATCTGGTGAGTTCTGCTCAATAGTTCTTAATATCATTATTGACAATGATCTGCTTATCATTACGTCTGTCAAGACAGAGTGTGTCAAAATCATTCATTTGGATTATATTCTCATTCATTTCCTCAGAACTATAATCTATCTAGAGGAGATTATATTACACAGAGGAGATTTTATGTAGTTATGAAGCTATGAAAAGTATTATGCATTAACACCTTGACTCATCTAATATTAATAATAGCAGTATTTTTGTCAGAAATACCCTGTTTTCTCAGGGTTGTCCTGGAAATCACCTTGCAGATGTTGTCTTATTTCTTCCTAAGAGTGTCATCAGGCAGTTTTAGCATGTCCGTTCACCCCTGAGAAAGCCTTGGAAAACTTGGTTTATCCACAGTTTCAGAGCAAGAGACTGAAGTAATCAAGATTGAGTACAGGCTACCCAATTTCCAAATTTTGCTTATCCTACTCTGTCAATATTTTCTACATGAATGACCTGAAATCCACTTATTAATTAAATAAAAACTAAAGCTTTATAAAGGCGTGACAGTGAAAAGTAGAAATTCCTTTTCAAACAAAATCTAAGTACATAATGACAAGGAATCATTTGATTGATAGAAATACTGCAGCCTAATGGCTACCCTCAAAGAGAGGACCCATATAAAAAAAACTAAATAGTTTTGATTTTTGTGATCAGCATATTTCATTTAGCATAAACGCCTCAAGGTTTATATACAGCCCAACATGTGCCCAAATTTATTCCCTTTATTCTCTTTCTTTCTTCCTCTCCCTCCTCCTTCTTTCTTCCCCTTTTGGTTACTTCCTTTCCTGCTCCTACACATCCTCCTCCTTTCCTTTGTGTGACACTTAAATTAAAAGAACACAGGTGCACAGAGGACCTCTACAAAAACAATGTTACCAGTCATTTTTTGGTTAATATTCAGCAGTGGACTTGCTGGATAATGAATTAATTGCATTTTTAATTTTTGAGAAATCATCGTAACACCATTCAGTGCTGCTCTACATTTTTTACATCCTCAACACAATGTACTTGGTTTCTCCCGTTTTTTTTTTAAATAATCGTGCCAATACTTGTTATTTTCTATTTTGTTGTCACTTTTAAACAGTAGTATCCCAATGGGCATGAGCTCATAACTTATTTTTACACTTGATTTAGGTTTTCTCAATGGTTAGTTATGTTGGGCACCTTTCCATTTGGTTGTTGGTGTATGTATGCTCTCTGTAGAGAAATGTCTATTCATAGTCTTTGCCTACTTTCAGCTAAGTTAATTATTTACTTTTAGCTTCACTAACTGGGTTACAGAGCCCACCTTCATCCTTGCTGCATCTTCCATTCCAGCCTCTAACCATCTCTCAACAGACAAGAGCCACAATACAATCGCACCCAAAATACCAACGCACAGACCAGAGCTGCAACTCCATTTGTTTGCCCTTCCCATACAAAATCCGGACGCAAGCAAGGTCTAAATTTGCTAATATTACTTAAAAAACATTCTAAGATTACAAAATAGTTTTACCTTCGTTGGACTCTGACTTGTAACATATTCCTAAGTCGCATGACTTAATGTTAGTAAGACTGATATTCAAGCTAGACGAGGGTATAGATTCCACCTCATCCAATCCCCTCCTTTTGTAGATAAAAGAACATCAAAGGAGCGAAGGTATCTGTTTCTCAGATAAGCGTGGACCAGCATGGCCTGGAAATCATGCTCCAGGGGCCTCCAGCCAGCATTTGTTTTTCACCTTCTGCACTGTTTTACCCAAGTCAAATGAAGCTGAGGCTATTGTTTCAACATTTACTGAAGTAGGAATTCAAACACAAAAGCTTTCATCCCACTCTGTCACTCATAGATGTAAGATTTTTAGTAAGTCACCTCGGCTCTGTGACGTTCACAATTCTGTATCAATAAACAGATATTAAAGTGAATATGAGGTTTATAGGAAACATGACAGGTTTAAGCAATTTGAAAATGTGTAGATTTCTGCAAGCATAAGGTGGAATTTATTGCTAGCAGCATGCAATCTTTGTAAAGATATACATAAGAACGTCAGAAATGTCTGATAATAAGTACAGCCTTGATTCTAAGCTCTGCCGCTTACACAGTAGCTCATTGTCAAGTCTTCAACAATTCTTCCCTTGTTTTTTTCTGGATTTCACTTATCTCCGTAGTGTGGAGAGCTACGCTAGAAGGATACTCCAATCCTGTCTAAATTCTTGTGATGTTGGGGTATGTGTGACCTGTCCTGCTAGGTTGCATTCCTAACTAAAAGAATCTTCTAAGCTAGTATGTGCTGCTCTCCACCATCTTGCCACGGCTTGCACCATGGTTTCAGATCTGTGCAAACAAGAGAACAACGCCCTGTTTTAGGGAACTAGACAGGTCACTCCATGGCTAAAAACCCCTGCTGTTCCCACAGAGGACCTGAGTTTGGTTCTCAGAACCCATTGGTGGCTAATCACCATCCCTCTTCTGGATTTTTCCAAGCACTCTACTTATATGGTGCAACAAACATGCAGGAAAAAAAATACCCATGCCCATAGGATAAAAATAAATAAATCTCTGAAGGAAAAAAATAATCTTTTTAATATATCCCTGAATACTTTGGTTTTTGGTTATCAATCTCATTTTTTTTCCTCAAAGACCAGCTCCTAAGTGTAATAAGAGCTGGTCATCTTCTCCCACAACAGTGAAGTGCCATATTAAGGATTATCCACTGTGGAGATCATTTGCCAAGTATGGGTGTGCATGGGTTAATCGTTTAAGATCTCAGTTCTAAAGACGAATAAAGCAGGTAGATCAGTTCCTATTTTATACAACCACACACAGGATGTAATAATCTATATAAAATGCCCAAATACATTTAGTTAATCCTAAACTAATACTAGTTACTAATAATTCAACAGTTAACACTTGATGCAATTTATAAATATATAAGATGAAGTATCATTCTCTCCTGCCGCGCACCGCGCCCCCGTGTCTGAGCTCAGTGCGCTGGCACCCAGTTTGGGAGCTTCGGGCAAGGGGTCTAGAGGTTAAAATACACAGACACACAAAGACAGAGAGACAGCGACACAGGTCATCCTTGAATTCCCCAAGAATGCCCCCTTTATTGCGTTCAGGGGCAGATTATATAGAGATAGCCACGCCCCAGCCAAACCCACCAGAAACCACTCTCCTGCCATCAGGAACTCCTGAAGGTCTCCTGCTCAGAGCAGCTGTAGGCACTCAGATCAGGGGAAAACAAGAAATTCAGGATTTAGGGTCTCAGTGCTCCCAACACTCTCCTCCTCCAGCCATGGTTAGGAACTTTCGGTTCACCTGTTTGTACAAGGACGGTGTGGTGTATAACTGACCTCAGAGAAAAATCTCAGGGCTGTGTTCACGAGCCCATTTTCTGTCTTCCTATTTGCTGGGGTGTAAGTGTTTAGTTCAGATTGCTTTATAATTAGAAAATAAATCATTCTGAAGTCTGCTTGAATTGAACCTTGTTCAAGATACTTGAACTTGTTAATAATTCTTATGAACCTGGACATGGCAAAACAGGGTTGCTGGGTACTTGCACTCTCTGCTTTAGTGGAGGACTTTCTGATCCACTTTTCTATCTCAAGGTGGTGATCATTTTCACTGTAAATGAGGGTTTCTCAACCTCAAATTGTCAAGATTTGAGGATGTGTAATTTTTTGGGGGGAATGCCATATTAACTTTTAGATGTTTAGTAGTAGCATCTCTGATCTGGACCCATGAGATGTCAGTAGTACCCTGTCCCCTACTTGACAACACAAAACTGTCTATAGACATTGTCACATATGCCCTGGAAACAAAATCATCCCAAATGGATACTACTGATTTAGCAGAAATGAAGAGAAAAGACTCATCCCAGAATAAAAAACAAAAACAGAAACAAAAAAAATCATACTGATACATAGACATAGGTACATACAGAAAGCCCCCGAAAAATAAAAAGAGGAGGGAAAATGCCCACACAAAGAATTGTGAGGGGAAAAAAAAACTTCCAAAACACACTGAGTTTAGTTCATTTTGTGTTTACTATCTACTTCTGGGTTCGGGACCTGCCTTTAAGTGTGGTTTATTTATTCAGTGAGACTCAGTAGAATAAAAATAATTTTTTTTCTTGGCGAGCAGTTGTTAAAATAGCTTCTTAGTTAGGGATGGGGGATCCAGGTATCTCTCTTAGGGTTCTCCTGGCTACCTAGCTTCTCTGGGGTTGTGGAACATAGGCTAGTTATCCTTTGCTTTAAGTTTAATATCCACTTATGAGTTAGTACATATCATATTTGTCTATCTGGGTCTGGGTTACATTATTGAGGATTTTTTTCCCTAGTTCCATCCATTTGTGTGCAAATTTCAAGATGTCATTGTTTTTTACTGCTGAATTTTACTCTATTGTGTGAATGTACCACATTTTCTTTATCCATTCTTCAGTTGAGAGGCATCTAGGCTGCTTCCAGGTTCTGGCTGTTATAAATAATGGTGCTATGAAGACAGTTGAGCAAATGTCCTTGTGGTTTGAGTCTGCATCCTTTGGGTACATGCCCAAGAGAGGTATTGCTGGTTCTTGAGGGTAGATTGATTTCCAGTTTTCTGAGAAACTGCCATGCTGACTTTCAAAGTGACTGTACAAGAGTGCATTCCCACCGGAATGGAGGAGTGTTCCCCGTACTCCACATTTTCTCAAGCTATCCTTGGTGTTTCTAATTTTATCCATTCTGACCCTGTAAGGGGGTGTCTCAGAGTAATTTTGATTTGCATTTCCCTGATGGCTAAGTATGCTGAACATTTCCCAATGTGTCTTTTGGACATTTGCGAGTCTTCTGTTGACAATTCTCTGTTTAGATCTGTACCCTATTTTTTGATTGGATTATTTGGTAATTTAATGTATAGTTTCTTGAGTTCTTTATACATTTTAGAGATCAGTTCTCTGTCTGATGTGGGGTTAGTGAAGATCTTTTTCCAATTAATAGTCTGCAGTTTTGTCTTGAATTTTCCTAATGATGTAAGATGGTGACCATGTCTTTGAGTGCTTCTCAACCCTTTGTGTTTCCTCTAAGAACTCTGTTTATATCTGTACATCATTTTTGATCACAGCCTTTTTATGTCAAGTATTTTTTTTAGTTTTTTTTACATATTTTTATATTAGGCCTCTATCTGATAAGTAGTTGAAAAAAAAACAACCCTTACCATTCTGTAACCTACCATCTGTCCAAATGATGGTTTCCTTTGCCACACAGAAAGTCTTAAGTTTTAGGAGGTAGTATTTTTTAAATGTTGATCTTAGCGATTGTGATAATGATAGTCTCTTCAGTAAGTCTTCTTATACCAATAATTTCAAGGCTATTTCTTACTTTCTCTTCTACTAGGTTCAGTGTATCCTGCTTTAAGCTAGTCCTTTGATCCACTTGGACTTGAGTTTTGTGCAAAGTAATAAGTATGGGTCTATTTGGATTCATCTACATGCAACCATCCAACTTGACCAGCACCATTTGTTGAAGATGCTGTCTTTTCTTAAGTGTATTTCGAGCTTCTTAAAATTACAGGTGCTAATAAGTGTGCCAAGTTATACCTGAGTCTCCAACTGATTCTCTCTCTGGTTAATTTATTCTCTATGAGGTTAATCATTCTGTAAACGGTATTTTTAATTTTGTCAGTAATGTATTTTGGTTTTTATTGTGATTTTTGTTCAATTCTAAGCTTCCTAAATCAAAGTGTTCTTTGAATCTTGAATAAGTTTAAAGCAGGGGAGAAGAACTGACCATATTCATCAAGGGACAAAAAAATGTTCTAATGGTTTGCTTATGATCATTAGGCAACAGAGGCAAGAACAGAGAGCAGAATGAACAAAAATGAAATTGGTGGGTTGCTTTGCCCTGTGGCTCATAACACCAAGGTCTTGGATGAAATCATGCCAAGGAAAATTATGGTGAGCCTGGTGCCTTTGATTCATTTTTTCTGGTGTAGATCAAATCCTTGTCTCCTCCTTCCTCTGTGCTTCTCTCTGTGTATTTAGTATAGTTCTGGGGTAGCTCAAACCCGGCCCTTGTCTTGAAGTGTTTGCTCACAGTCACTATTTAATAAATGGAATGTAGGAATAAATTCTTCATCCCATATTTTCAGAATGTAACATTTCATGCTTCTATTTGACTAAAGTTGAACTTGTAGATATTTAATATCTTACACTGTAATTTTCCCTGGGATGATTCCATGGTCAATTAACTACATCGACTCTTTTGTAAGTGCTTTAAAATATATGGGGCTGCGATGTTAATTCTTTTTCATAACTGACGTACTTTATCATCATCACTGTCGTCATCTACTTTTTTCTATTTTCAAAAAGACTTAGGAGAGACGAGAGACAGATGTTCTTAGTCATCCCCTGGTTTTGCTGCTACATGAAATTTCTGTCCTTTGATTATTGTTCCAAGCATTACTCTCAATCTAGACAGTACCTTGGAGAGCTTTTATAAAATACTAATGTCTAAGCCTCCATACAAAGGATGATGATTTATTTAGGCTATAATGGAACCTGGACCTCAGGACTCTTTAAGACTCCCTGGGTGGTTATAACGTGGCATCAGTTTGCAATGATTCTTCTGTGAAAAATATATTTCTACTTAAGCAGAGGAGCCAACTCTCAATGTCTCTAAAAGTTCTCTAAGAAGATCCTGAACCTTCCCTAGCAATGCGTGGGAGAACTCAGAAAGTCAAGAATCTTGCTGCAAGCCTGGTAGCCTGAGTTCTAGCCCCAGGACTCAAATGGTTGAAGGGGGGAGCCAACTCCAGTAAATTGTCCTCTGACCTCCACATGGCTACTAGAGCACACACACACCTACATCTCCGCCCCACAGAGAGAAGGTATAACTGTTTTATAACATTGAGTATGTTCTTTCTATCTGGAATTTTCTTTGTACAGTTGGGAAACCTTGCTAAGGCTTGATTAAGTGTTTCTTACATGTTCATATTATCATAAATATCAGTTGGAGTTCCTTTATGAAGTCCAGATGGAGATTGCAGGCAGATGAGGATTGACTGATCTGAGCTTCAGGGTATCACATGATGAACTTGCAAACCCAGTGGCTTATAAGTCTAGTTCCTCATGACTATATGATTAGCTCTCCAAGATTTCAAAGCCAGAAGCTTAATTTGTTACTGAAGGCAGAAATTGGTGGCTCATGACTCAGAGTCACAACATCTAGTGTCTAAATGTAAAACTCTTGAGCCTAGGCTATTTAACTCTGGCAGCTCACTCAGAGTCTCTTAGTGACTGGAATGTGCAGACAGGTGTTCTCTGCCCTCACCTTTTGCTGCCTTTTAGATTCTTTTCTTCTGCAACCCAAATTTTTCTGCCATTGCTTACCTTTTCAAAATGTCTATGGTCCTTCGCAGTGTCACCGTTTGACAGTTGTTGTCCCTGCTAACCCTGTCAGCTCTATCCCTCTGAACTTCTTCAGTCATTTCTTAGCTGTTGTTGCCAATGCTGAAGTCCCTGAGTTTTGTCTGTCTTTAATACAACCAGTTCAGTCTGCTCTATTTATGATAAAGATGGCAAATTGAGTATTAGGCTTGATGTTGAAGCACCAGGGGCAAGTATGATAGACAAGCCATCTAAACTAACTCAAATTTGAATGAATTCTTTCTATAGTTTTCTATATTTGTTTCTATAGCCAGAAGAGGGAAAAACATAATTATGCATGGATCATAATTCTTCCAGTCACAGCCCAACATGTTCAGGGCTCCTACTTCCTCCAATCCCAAGTCTTTACATATGTACACTTCTTAAGTCCTTTATGTGAACCAATCACAAACTTCTGTTAGTCTATATCACAGGCTTCTGTTCAGAACTGGGCATGTGGTCCTCCTCGTCTACTGACTGAGGATAGCTACTGAAAGGTGGGCTCACCTGGAGTTCCCTTAGGCTTGGGGACAGCACTAATTCCCTGGGGTGGCTACAACTGGAGCTCAAGCTCTTGAGAAAGGGTCTCAGCAGCAGTCATGGGTAAGGTCCTCTTTGCAGCTGTACCACAGTGTCTCCAAGTAATCTGGAAATCAGACTAAGCAGGCAGAATCTCATAATTGAAGTTACCATTTCTGTAGGGCTAAAATGTATGTGCAAATCATAGTCTCTCAGACGATTTCCTAGAATGCAGTGAGAACTCTTTCTTCTATTGGTGATGACGACTTGACATAAAAGTTAAATCCTTCTGAACAGACTGTCAAATGAAAATGTCAAATATTGAAAATTTTATAAAAATGCAGAAAAAAACATTAAATTTAATGCCCACTGTCTAAGAAAGTATTTCCATGAACTAACTTCGTCTATGATAATTTTAATTACCTGAGGATAAAACTGGAGGAAAGAAATATTTTAGTTTAAATCAAAGTTATTCTTCACTGTTTCTATCAGGATTGTTACAAAAAACGGAATATATTTTATCCATTATAATATATGTATCTATGTTTCACAAAGATCTATGTAGGCGTTTTAAATTAAAATCTAGTTAACATAACTATGTATCTCATTTGTTAACTCTTAATTACAAGAGAGATTTAGCTTGCTTGGTTTTTAGTTTTGTTTGTTGAAAATGTCATATAGGAAGAAATTAAGACTGGAAAATATATAGTTAAGAGATCAGAACCTAAATTTCACTTAAAATAGGGAACAAAATCATATGATTATATTATTTTCCATGAGATACATAAATTCTTGCCTGGAAATCATTTTCTGTACGTTGAAAGTAGAAAATGACAGTGACATTCACAACATAATAAAGAGATGACAACAATATGTCAGAAGAAGGTAAACTGTGATAAAAGACTGGCACCTAAAATCACAAGGGGAAATATGTTATGGCTTCCAAGGACAGTTCATACTAATGATGCAAACGCTCCTTTGGAAGATAAATTGAGCACAAAGAGTCATTCTTTGACTGCCAGATGCCAGATATTGCCTCTATGTGAGAGGTGCAACTGAGTCCTAATAACTAAGCTCTTCCCTTATGTGACTCTTGTCTACCATATTCAAATTCATATGTGGATTGAATAATTGCAATGGTAAGTTGTTAATGTAAGTTTGCTAAGGTCTATGGAGAATCAGATGCTATGAAAACATAGAACCAGCTGATTTATAAAACAGAGTCTGCAAAACATATTAATATTTAGTTAAAAGAAAGAATTCAGAAGACGTTTACATTCATCAAGATCCATGAACACGGGCAACAATAACAAAACCTCCTGGTTCATTGGAATTAAGGGGGACAATGTTAGTAAAAAGTGTCTATAGTATTACCATGACAGACTATGGCTAACATCTATTGAAAGGGAAATGCTGATTCTGCAGTTGACTTCTCAAGAGAACTTCTGATTCAAAGGTGAGCCTTTTAGACATATTTAAATTCAGAGAAAGAAACAAGATCTTGATGAGGATCTGACAATGGAAAGCTGGGCATCATCTTAAGCAGGAACTCCGAAACTCAAGGAGAACGACCATAAAATAGCTGATTACAGTGTTAGCCGGTCTAATGTGTTTCTAATAAACAACATAAAGCTTGATTAAACTGTGTGACTTTTTGTCCCAGAGTAGTAAAAAAAAAAATGCAAAGTACTAAAATCCATTAGTTTTGTAATAATAAGTTAAATTACTAGTGGAATTTGTCAGCAAGAACTGTGTGTTCTCTTCTAGATAGAGACATCGTGAAACTTATTAAAAATCAAGCTTTTGGTTGTACTAAAGTACAAGCTGTAAATTCAGTAACGAAAGTAGTATTCTCTAAAATACCCTACTTTCTGAACTTATTTCAAGAAATCTAAAGAAAACAATAAACAGATCCCATAATTAGATATACTAATTATCTAAACTTTAAAAATGCATAATTCTTATACAAATATTTATTTTGTATTTTTTCTAAACCAAAACCTGAAAACACCCAGAGTTTTTATTCTTTTGTTCTCAAGACAATGAACAAATGGCATTCTTGCTCTAAAATCGAAACCTTTTCCACATACAGTATTTAAAATCCCTGTACATTATTATGGGAATTCTCAGAAAACTACAGGAGAAATCAAACAAAACCAACATAGACCTGTAACTGGAGTTCCAGTGTCTTGCATCCCCTTCCAGTCCTTCTGGTACTCAACATACAAGTGTGTGTGCACATAGGGACACCTAACCCATGCAATTCAAAGTAAATAAACACAAAATTAAAATGGTTAAATGGCTGAATTATAAAGCTTCTGACTCAAATTAACATTTTATGCTGAAAATAAAACATAAAATGATTTAAAAATGAAAGATAGAAAACACAAATTGGTGAATTGCAAACAAAGAAGAAAATTCATAATTAATTGTTAAATATCTGTTGTTTCAGGCTTTAGAAGCTAGAGGCATGGCACTAGGTACTTGATAGTCTATCTGTCACTCTGGACTTCTATTACCTATGACCCAGCAGCTAGCAGGCATAATAATAAGTCTTAGTTTCCACCAACAGTAGGTAGTAGCAGCAGGCAACTGGAGCAATCAGAACCTTCTAGAATTGGTTCTAATACAGGCTTTGTGTGCCTAGTACCTCAGTCTGTAATGGCAATTGTTAATTAAGGTTGTTGGACCTAGACTCTAAAGTTCTGAGCTTCAGTACAACTAGGGTTGTAGTTGTCAGACCCTGGGCCTTAAAACTTTCTGTAATTCCTGTAGCCATCCCATGGGCAACCATATTCTGAAAGGGGAAAACAATGAATTTTCCTCGAAAATGAAGGCACACATGCCCATTCTCTCTAATATTATTTAATGTAATACTAGGAATTTTAGGCAGAACAATTAGTCAAATAAAATAAATGAAAGGCATACAAGCAATAAAGGAGGAAATCAGATTAATCAGAAAAGCACCCCTACTTATAATAGTCATAAAGATATTCAACATATCTGGAATCGAACCTAACTTTCACGGTGCACAAAACTCAGTTCAAAGCGCATCAGTGATCTTAATTTAAAACCTGAAGCTGCTGGAGAAAAATATAGGTAATGTATTTCAAAATATAAAAATAGGCAAGAACTGTATGAATAAAATTCCAATAGCACAGGAAGTAGCCCCAGAACTCATGAACAGGACCACATAACTAACATGTTTCTGCACAGCCAGGAAACTATCAGCCTAGAGAATGGGAAATGTTTTTGTTAGCTCCACCTCAATTGCATGGATAAACTATAATCTATTTATCCATTTTCTTGTTGGATGAAATTATAAGCGTTTTCAAAGTAGTTAAACAAGCTTCTTATAAGACAGGTGCTTTCTTCCTCTTTTCAAGTATCTAAGTTCCTAGGCCCACATGTTTAACTCTTTGAGACATTGATAAACTTTGTAGTAGTAAATACCAATCACAGTATGGATATCTTCAGAGAGGTCAGTCCCTCTAATTCCTTTCTAACGTTTATCATGGCCAGGCTCTTACTGCTGCTTTGTTCTTTTCTTTTCTCTAATTTTCTTTAGTTTTTTTTCTCTCTTTTCTTAGAACACTGGGAGTCGAACCCTTGGACTTTGGCAAGTTAGCAAGTTCATAAGATTTAGACAAAAAAAGCACTTTTAGCTTGGAGGTACCAAGTCTCCACTAGACCACAACTTTTGTCCTGGTGTTATGTGACTTTTCTCAATAAGCAGGAAGCCCAAGTTTACTAGGCAATCACAAATATGTTAGTTATTGATGCTTTAGCTCCTTCCTTGGATATTGGCTAGCATATGCCAAATCTATGATTACATTAAAATTAAATTGAATTTCTAGCAGTCCTGTGAACCACAAGCCAATATAAGCCAAATCGATACACTACTAATTAAGTAAGCAAACCCCTTCCCACATCCAAGTTCACTGCAGGAGTTCTGAGAACCAGAGCTGCGTTGTTTTTTCTTAGTGATTACTTGTCTACTTCATGACTCATTTCATATGTAAGGCTATTTGGGGACCTCACAAAAAAAGAAGAAAAATGTCTTGCTTGTTCCATGTACAAATCCAGCTCTCCCTTGTTTAACTCTCCATTATGCCCTTGTTTTTTAAAATTTGGCCAGCTTGATTTTGAAGCAGAAGGTTAAAGTTTGTCTGTTTCCTTTTAACTTTTTCAATATCCCTTGTTTCTCTTTCTCATCTGTCTTGTTGGTTAAAGCAAACGTCACATACCTTTTGGGGTACAGACCTACACTGTTGTCACAATAGGCTCCTTGCAGTGAAAAATCTAGGAATCTGGTGCTATCTTCAAAAATATTTAACATTTAAGAGAATATAATTCAATTTTGCATTGATTACTACTATTCTTTTTGTATCTATTAGAAATTACACTCAACTCCCTCTTATAAATTAGTTTAACAAAAATCACACTTTAAAGAATTTCTCTCCAAATCAGCAGGCTTCTATATTTTGGTAAAACTTTAGCTGTTAACAGCATGGGAAGTCAAAATACATCAAAACATTTTAAATACTTGTCCATAAGAATCACAATAACTCCAATTCAGTATTGGATAATATTTGAAGTTTTGATGTTTAGCCAAGCAATATACTGCCACCAGTGGGATCCAAATGAAAGTCTTATGGGAGATTAGAGTTTTGCAGATACCTCATGATGTTACATTTCTATGACAGGAACACTAATAACCTTTTTATCCAAGAAAATATATTACAAAACAATTCCCCTTATTTCATATTTTATTCACACTTCTGTGCAAAATGTTATCCCTATTAATAGGAACATGTCATTTAACAGAACAGGAGGAACCCCTGTGTAAATGAGATAACCTTTGTCCTAGTGATTATTGTAATTATCTTCAAGGAAAAGGAAAATGCAGAAGTACATGGGCCTCAGGGAACTGGTACTTCGGTGTATTATCGCTGTGTTCCATTTACTCACATAAAGAAGATAAAAAATTTAAGCAAGTATTTAATTATAAGGACAGTTTGAGTTCAATAACATCTTTCATTAAGGCTAGAATTTCTAAACTAAACATTGCTTTCTCATTATTAACAAAAATCTGTAGTGTACAGCACCTCTTATATCAGCGTCATGCTGCTATCTCCGACAGCTCCGAATCATAACCTACGAATTCACAAAGAATAACACACAAAAACTCTCATTTTCAGGATGAAGCCAATAAACAATATAGATGATCAGACTGTGCAGGAATGCTGTATGCTAAAGGGGAGCAGGAATGTTTGTTTGACACGCCAAAGTGTGCTGACCCTCAGGAAGTGAGCCTCCATGATACTGAAACCAAGTGGCAAGAAAAACATGCTTCCTACATTATGATAGCAATGGAAACTGAGCCACTTGAGACAAGCTGGAAATTGAAAACCAGTAGAAAAGAAGAAAAACAAGCTACAAAAATAGTCATGAGTGAGGAAAAAGTATAGTTGTGAAAGGAGAAATGGTATTGGGATATTAAAGCATCCTCGTTAGAAGATGACATCAAAGACAAAGACACAGAACTGTGCATCAGCATCAAGAAGCTTGCATATACTGAAGACCTTAACTGAACGTGGATTTTTTTATAATGACTCTAAATGCATGTTTGAACTGGGTTGGGCAATAAAGAGATTGGGGGGGGAGGCAGAGAAAATTTAAGAAAGTTGTGCCAAACTTCTCAGAGAATAACAATCTAAAAAGTGAAAAACTTAGCCAAGGAAAATGTAGAGTCTGAACAGAATGTATATAATCCTGTTTACCAGACATTTGACAAGTGTTACTGAATGGCTGACTGTTTTATAATATCAAAGTCCTAAAATACATAGTAGTACTTGTGCATTTCCTTGAATGTCACAGACAAATTCAAAATTTAAATAATTAACCTAACGGTACTTTGAGCATAGGATGATGAGACACTGTCTAAAAATGTTCTAGACAACACCAAACTGTTTTGTCTTAGGAAGTAATAAACCTGGTTAAATTAAAGCTTCAAGGATTGACCCGCCATCTGTGGGTTGTAATTTCAAAACCAGTTGAGTGTTCAAAGTTTTCCTGGGGCTACTGCTATTGGCATCTTATAAATGTCACCCAGAAGCCAACTTTAGCAGAGGTCTGTAATTTAGTTCTCAAGACATTTGCTCTGTGCATTGCAATCAGCTGTGTATATAGGCAAATTATCAGCAACCTGAGCTCACTTGTATCCGGGGATTCGATCGCTTTCTTCAGGCCTCGGAACTCTTTTTCCTAACACTGTCATCTTAAAAGACTGCCTTTTCTCTATTGAAAAGAAAAAAGGGAAAAATTATAGGCAGAAATGGCTAAGTAATTTGCAAGACCCACTTCAAAATGCGTATCTAGGAAACAGTCTTCAAAAACTGTTTAGAATTTCAAGAAAGAGTCAACTGAGCGTTTAAACCACCGTGGAGCCATTTTGAACACGAGTCTTGGGAAATTTTATTGATTGCACTCCGTGAAGCTGGAACCTCTCATGACCCCGCTGAGACTCACAGACTAACCAGCAGAATGGCAGAAACCAGCATGCTGTTACGGATGCTCAAGCATTTGGTAGAAGCATCTTCGGTTGGTGACAATATTCACAGATATTCAGACGTAAAAAGGAGCTTTACTTGGCATAAAAGTATTGATGTCTTTACTAAGACAATAAATCACTTGCCATTATTTGTGAAGTCTGTTTACACAAACTGGTCTACTCACTGGAATTTATCCACAGACCAAAAGTCATGCACACAAGACACCCTATAGACATTTGTAGTAATGTATAGAGTGGTGCATCGCACAGATGCATTAATAATACAGCTACAAAATCCTAAAGGGATAAAACATATTTGAGGAAGTTATTTTTTTCTACACTAAGAAGTAAATGAATGACAACATTTTTACATATTCTGCCTTGGGTATCTATATCAGTCCTTACTGACTGTCATTATCAGGCTATTAACTCCTTACAAAACTATTGAGATGCAAGAATTGTTTTTCCTATTTTACAACTGAAGAAAAATCTCCATGATTTCATTAATACCTTGTATTCAGTCACTGATGGATTGAATATTTAAGTACTTTTCTCTATGGGTCATGTTTCCACAAACCACACAGGATACATGGCTGTTCATCACCTTTCCTGTTACGTCATTATATTCCCCTGCCCATAAATACTATGATGCAAAGTTCTTTATAGTAGGCTTAACAGGAGGATGGAATGAGGGAGCCAAGAATGCAGGCCATTTCCGGCATTTGTCTGACAGTCTAACTGGTGCATCTAGCACCTTCCAACTCAGGAGGTGGTTGCCTAACTCCCTTGGCGACCTTATGATAGTAAGCAAACCCAGCTCCATCCTGAAAGTGGTCGGGATATGCTAATGTGACTCCTTCTATTGTAATGATGAGGTCACCTAAAGAAGAAGTGTTTCCAGCCTAAGTGACCAAATGGACATAAGCAGGAAGTGACCTAAGTCGTTCCCTGCTGCCTAGGAAACAGAATGCAAATGATGCTTTTGTTACCTTTCCCCTCAGTTAACGTTGGTATAAAAGCTGTTTGAAAAATAAACGCAGCTGATTTCAGGATTTGAATGATCCCTAAAACTCCCTCCCGATACTGTTGTGTGAAATGTGTCTTCATTTATCCCACGCCTCCACGATGGTAAGAAATGATTTATGTTGGGGCTGGTCCTTGACAACTGGAAAATCAGCGCTGGAAGAACCACCCCCTTCCCTTGTGCATGGGGAGTTGTTATGTCAAAATCATGACCTGTGTCAAAATCTCTTGCGCATTCTATTGGCTCTTTTAGCAATGTGATGAAAGGTAGGGTGGGTCTAGGAAATTTCACCTTAATATAATGTGATCAGTTAGAGAAAGGTTCAGAACAGCTTTCCTATCGTTTAGATGAAAAACAGAACCAATAAAGAGAGTCTCTAGTAAAATTATTGGAGTTTAGAACATATGACCAGGAAAGTCTAATAAAAATATTCTTAAGATGAGATATAGAAAGAGGACAATGCTGTGACTGTATAAACAAGCAATACTTTGTGCTTTCTGTGTGCCAGGAATTCCAACCATTTCCTACTAGTTAGAATAGTCGTACGTGCACACTTGTGTATATGCACACATACAGGATTTCACCAAAAGGGGAAAGTAAAAGGGCTGCTTTGGAAATAAAGTACAACTAAGAGAATGTTCACTCCACTTCCCTGTGGAGGGTGGGGCTGGACCAGCACACACAGGGACTTCTTTATTTAGAGGGTGCTGGAGCCAGAGAGGAGTCAGGGAGGACAGCACTGTGGCCTTTAGCTGAAGACCCTTCTTTCTGACATTCAGTTTCCGATCCCCCACTTGTCACTTGTAGCTTTTTGATTCTTCCTATACAAAAGTAAAATCAATAAAACTCCACGACACTCTATGGTTTGTTCAAAAGTATATATGCAAGACACAGATTATATATATATGCAAATTGTCAGCTGCCAACAGAACCCAGATGGGTGTGGGAACAGAGTGGGATCCAGATTGCAGGACCAGTCTCATTCTCTTCCAGATGAGTCCTATGCACCAGAAAGGAAAGGATGCTGCTCCGTGTTCCATGGTGGATAAGCTTCTGCCCTTACCCACATGCCATTGATCTACCAAGCCAGCGTTCAAGGCACATAATTTAAAGAAGAGCCCTGCTACCCAAACACTGACTCAAGATGTAAAAGTCCCATTGCTACCTGCTTGACTAGTTCTCAACACAGTGAAGCAAGTGTATCAGGAATGCTGTGATAAATCTATGGATTCGTATGGAAACTCATCTTTTCTAAAGAAAGACAGGAAAAAAGAAAACCTTAAATATCAACTTCTGTTTTGTCTACCTCACCTCTGTTGTCATTCTCAAACTGTAATCTATACATTTCCTTGACATTTTCTTTCTGTTGCAATTTCTATTCATTAATAGTTATTTTCCTGGACTCAGTCCACCAATTTGAGCTTCTCTTTTGAATTCGTTGTAGGCCTCAACTTGTGCAGCCAATGGGTTAAATCACTTAACTACCCTTTGATTCTGAGAGGCCAGATACGCAAATGGACAGCAGAAGACCACCACATATGAAAACAGATCTCCTGGGCACAATCATCATACAGTCCAGGAAGCCAAGATACAGCCTCTGCGGCAACCAGACCCGAGTGGTCAGGACCTGAATAATCATAGCTTCGTTGATTTCTGCTTCTGCACCTACTCTACTTCTAAACTGCGAGTAACCGAGAAAAGCCAAGTCTGCCGCACTAACTGTCCTTATAAGAACCTGCACTTGTAGTTAGCCAGCCTTAAAAATTTCCTCCTACAGCCTCAGCTCATGTGAACTTAATGCCTTGGCCTGCTCCCACTAAAGCTTCCCCAGTCTTCTGTCTGCCTTTGACTCTCAAAACTAAAAGCAACTAATGCAGACTAAACAAATATCCTTGATTCCTTTTCATTTGAGTGGCCCTTTATTATGTATCGGTTTTCTCATTCCATAAATTTACCATAAATAGAAGATTATTAATACATTCCAGGGATGTTTTAGTTATTTCTCATTTTGATGTGACTGAGTTACCAGCAATTTAAAGGAAGAGCAGTGAGTCCTCTGTCCTTAGTTAAACCTTTCTGGAAATTGCGTTACCATGGTGATTCTGAATCCAGTCAATTTGACTATAAAAAAAAATCATATATCTACCTGTTATCTACTTGACAACCGAAACATTGCTTTAAATCATAACTATTCACTTCTAGCCCCTAGAGATTTACATCAGAATGTAGAATGAATTCAGTCCATCACACATACAATAAATAGATAATAAAGCAAGTTACATACTTCCAGTGTGTTGTGGCACAGAGTAAATATCTTTGTGCTGAAAACCAACAAACAAAAAAGTAGAGGAGGCATTGCTGTGTATCAATTTTTTCTACATTAAAACATTCCCTCCAGGAAGGAATTGGGAGGTCCTTTAGACACAGAGTAAACAAACCTCACATACCTGGCAAATCAAACATTTATAACATTCACAAGGCCTCTTCCCAGAGATATGGAAACAGTAAAGAACTTTTGGGTGAGGGCACAAGCCAAGCTGAGGAGAGGAGATCCTTGGACCTGTTGAATTGCTCACCAGTTGTGCAGAGAGCTCCAGGGACATAACTTTCATGAGTCATTGCTAATGCTGGGGTGAACTTTTTGCTTATACAGCTACACTTGAGTCATCCATGTTCCTGTGTGTAATCTTCACCTATAGTTCTGTAAGTAATCCAATAAAACTCAATAGTTCGCCAAGTTGGACTTTAGTAATAGAATCTTTACTTAGGGCTATCATAGGTTTCCTATCTGACTCCGGAGACAAAGGTGTCATGCATTTTTAGGAAAGCTTCACACAATAGGCATAGCAAAGAAAGATTAGCTCAAAGCAAAACCTAATCCAACAAGGTTAGCATCAAACCCTGCATCTCTGTGTCAGATGTTTGATGCTCATGATGGAACAATCTGAGCTCCAGAGGGCTTGGGGACTCTGATTTCTCCAGCTCTGTCGCCTATAGCAATACAGTCTCTCTCTTTGGGTGGCTCAATTCTACTCATGCATCTTTCCTTAACTGTCATTTCATGGTCATTGCATCTATGATATTTTAGGGTTACCATTACAAATTAAGGTTCACTTTATTTTTTGCAATGGCTTTGCAGGGATTCTGACCCTGCCACACACTGACTGTTCTTTGAGGGTCTCTCAGATTTCGGTACAAGCTTCTGTTATCCTCTCTGTCTCTCATCTTTCCTAACTTCATAGCCAATATCAGGGCACAAATGGTGCTATCAAGTTCTGCATCCATCTCATGATACAATCCGGTCTCTTCGAATTACAGGCACAATTAGCTCTGTGCCTATTTTTGAATAGAGAATTCCTTCAGCTGCATTCTCAGTTCTGGCTCTCTTAATACATGGGTTTGTATCTTCATAAGTTGGAGCCTCATGTAGATGGGGGCCTCCTGAAGATGCATCCTTGCCTTGCTACTGGGGATCTTTTCTTATTTTCCCAGTTCAGAACAGCATGCTTCTGTTTAATGGGTTTGATCCCTTTAACAACTGCAGCACACTGTCACAAGTTTAAACTGACGCCTTTGTTCAGCAGACACTGCATTTTTATTGTATTTCTGCTTTCCTTGCTGTCTATCTCACTGCAAACCTGAATAGGAACAGTCAGCAGTAACCACAGAATGGACCACATTTTATCGTGTCATTGAATTTCATCTACCAGAAAAAATTAACTGAAACGTTTTGAATTCAATTTCACCGAGGTCATGAGTACACAACAAATTTAGACATATTCTTTGCAAGAATATGCTATGAATAACCTCTAACTGTATTCCCAGAAAAGCACTTGTTCCCCTCTAAAACTTTTATCAGCCTACTTTCCAGACAACTACCAGCATGCCTTTTTTCTTAATGCTTGGTATATAGTGCTTTAGGACTTTTTAAGGTTCACAGTTTCAAATGCCAACACATTCCATATGACTACGAGCCACAAAATCAGGTTTACCACAGCAACACCTGCGCTCATTGGTGCCAGGTTTCTATGGTAGTCCCTCTTCCTCTTGTTGTGACCTAACATTAGACAGGAAGTTGTTCACTGGCTTGTTTTAGTTTAAAGCGCAGGGATCTACAGTCCTTTGTTTTGGTGAAGACATGAAAATAAAAAAGAAAATCAGATGTCCACATTGTTTCTAAAGTCAGAAAAGAGAGAGAGAGAGAGAGAGAGAGAGAGAGAGAGAGAGAGAGAGAGAGAGAGAGAGAGAGAGGGAGGGAGGGAGGGAGGGAGGGAGGGAGGGAGGGAGGGAGGGAGGGAGGGAGAAGGTGGGAGAGGGAGAAAGATCAATGCCAGTACTCAATTTGCTTTCTACTGTGTACACAGCATAGGAATTCAACCCTATGTGGAACCCACATTCATAATGGGTCTACCCTCCTCAGTTAAAACTTTCTGGAAATGTAGAGATGCGTTTCCATGGTTACTTAAAATCTAATTAAATTTACAACAAATACACTGTCACAGTGCCCTTGTCTTTGCTGGGGTTCTTAATTCTTTTATTTATTTATTTATTTATTTTGACTTTTGTTTCATACTTTATCCAGGGGTAATTCAATTTTTAGGAAGCTTTAAGAAGGAATTTTGTTTTCTTTATTATAGATATTTTGTTGGATTAAGAATATATAAAATTTAATTATCCTATATGTACATCCACTATGGCATTTAAACAAAATAATAAAATTATTCACATAGATACAATAGAACACTTAATAATTCTTGTTATAACTGCTAATGAACATATTCTATGCAATCATTTGGTCTTGCACCAAATAGAAACTACTAAAATGTAATGGCTTTGTGTTGAAAATTCTTATGTAAGTCCTCAAAAGCCTCAAATGTCTCTAGCAGTTCAGTGCTTTTAAGTCTCTTCACGTTTTTTTTTTTTGCTGGAATAAAATGTAAAAGAAAATAACCTTGTATATGCATATTAGAACTTCAAACAGGTAAGGGTTTCCATGGATACTTTTATGCTGTGAAGAGTTTGTGTGTGGAGAGCGGCATTCATTTCTAGTTCTAAAAGATTCTGTTCTGATTTAAAAAAAAGAAGAAGAAGGGAAGAAAAAAGAACTCCTACCAATCATTTTTGACTTTCTGAGATAATAAAAATAATGATTCCTGTGTGTTTATGTTGTGAATGATAATATAGTTTTTTCTAAACAGTCTTTTCAGACTCTTGCTTATTCTACTAATGTTGATATTTAGTAAAACCTAGTAAGGTTTTATAAGCAAATTTTAATTAGATTAAAATATTTTGCATTTTCTTCTTTAGATAATTTTAATTTAGAAAATTTAGATTATTTTAACTTAGAAAAAATTAGGTAATTTTAATTTAGAAAATTAAAATTAGTTATAAACTGATCCTAGCAAAAGATTTATTTATTACTTAAAATAGCTTTTGGAATGGTTTTAGCTTTAGTTGCATCTTGGCTTGGTAATATATCAAGGCATCTTTGATTGAATGCTGTCTTCTAATATCTACCAAAATCAAATTGTACATATTTTCTTTTTATCTTTTTCCATAAAGTGGTAAAATGCGCAAGATTTCAGTCCATGGTCAAATTTTAAGCAATGTGTTATGAGGAGCCTAAACAGGTCCTGTGACATTTTGATTACTGAATTCATTTAAATGTCTAATGTATCTTCCTTTTACACTGACATGTGACTAGCCAGTTTTAAATACAAATGTAACTCAAATAATTTGAAAAATAAATTGATTCCATTCTGATTTAAGGTAACTCTCAAACGCATTCTTCTTTTCCTGTTTACATGAATCTATTTAGGTAGTGTTAAAGTGAAAACCACAGTAATCATGACATTTAGGGACTGGGGTTATGATTCACTTGGCAAAGGGCAGCAGAAAGACCAAAGTTCGAATTCTCAGAACTTACATGGAAAGCCAGACATGCCCATCATATCTCTGTAACATTCCCACCCCCATAATTATGAAAGAGGTAGAGATAGACAGGTCCCTGAAGCTCATTGACTAGCTAGCCTATTCAAATCAATGAAGGCACATTGAGGGAATATTCTACAACATGGTACTGCCTCCACATGTACATACATATATATGCACAACACTCATGGCTTCTTAAAACAATCAAAATGTCATCTCAAATTAGTCAAACAGTAACTTTATGGCCAACATGCTATTATTTAAATATGTCACTAATGGACTGGTTTTTCTATAGAGTACAATATCAATTTTGCTACTTTAAATGTTGATAGAATCAATAGCTATAAAAATTAAGTAATATGAGAAGAAACAGCAGTGCTGGGTATGCATAGCCATGATGTTGTCTTGGCTCTGATAGTATTAATGATGAGTATTATAGCTTTGTGGAAATTAATGTTTGAATAAAACCAATTATGATATTGAGTCAGAAAGACACTTTTCTGACAGAAACTACTTTAAATAATTACTATTCCACTATATGTAGTGAATATGCAATTAAGACTACACAGGGATTATTGTAATGTCATTCTTATACTCTGTGAACTCCTGGCCTAGGGTATCATAAAGCTACATTTAATAAGGATTTGAGTGGGTGGTATAAAAAAATTCTTTTCCATACTTTCTTTCTCTACTGTGCAAGTGATTGATGATATTTTAAAAGTAACAAATAGATCAATCTTCTTTGTGTTTTTATACTCTCCTTTTAACAATTTATCCATTCATGGAGTTAGAAACAGTCCTCTTCTGTGGGATAACACATATAAGAAATGACAAATGTTGCATGTTTTCTCTTACATGCGGAGGTTAGCTTTTAAGTTTTTGTCCTAACATGTGAAATCCATGCCAAATTTCTCTGCCCCTCCACCCTCATCACTGATTACTTTCTTTCCTATTATTTTGATAGCTCCTAATATGTTTCCTAGAGACAAAGACGGCCTTCCTGAATTCATTCCCTACAACCAGAAAAATCTTTCTATTACATAAACCAAGTTAATTATTCTTAAAATATTTCATTTTTCTCTACAGGACAAAAATCAAACTCCCTGCCAAGTTTCTATGGTGCATGGTCATGGTGGTACTGTCTTTTGAGATTTAATCCTCCACAGGGTTTCCCATAATAAGGTTTTCTTCGAAGTACCACTATCCACTATAGCTTGCTCTTCTGTGCTTCTCTTCATCTTTCCTTCCTTTGCCTACTGTGTCCTTCAGGCACAAGTCACCTTCCCTTCACTGCAAGATATCTACTGATTAGATTTCTCCTAAAATGATAGCATTCACGTCACCTCTTCATGTCTGAGCCATCCACAAGAGAAAGAAGGACCACGTTCCTCAGTTCAAATATGCTTACAGTCTTCTAGTCTTAGGATGCTATGTTAGATCACGGTATTACCTAGCGTGTTGTCTTCACTCAAAATTTAAATCACCTGATGGGTCCTGAGATTGAGTTTGAGTACAAGTGCTACCAATTCCTGCAACTTCAAAGCTGCTCATTGTAACTTGTGATGGACAAAACCTGATCAGGTGGGCATGAAATTCTTTCCCGTTTCTAATTTTCTACAGTTCTGCTGTTTCCAAATAGCATCATGATATTTGTAGTTAGTAGCATTTAAAGAAACATCTTTAGACCTCAGCAGTTATATGCCTAGAAATGAGCTAGCCTTTAGAGGAAAGTCTAGATTTGTTATCATGGATTACATCCATTGTTGGGGAAAGGAAATGATGACTTCCTACATGTCAAATGTGGGGCCAAAGATTACTCAGGTAGTAGATGGGAATGACAGAGCACTACTGAATGAGACTTGGAATATTACTGCCTTCTAATTTTAGTTGACACTTAAAAACTCAAATGATCCAGTATCTGGGAAACTTCATCCTATACTCAAAAAGCAATGTTCCAATATCTGTAATAACACCGATGTATTGCTATAAAAAAAAGGAGAACTTAGAAGCAAATGCCCTCTTCTGCCCAAAGGGTTTCTAACATTTGGCAATGTGTCTTTTTAAAATTTGCTCCTCTTCAGAATGACTTCTGTTCAAAACAACTTCTTACATGACTCTAATTCAAGGCATTCTCCCTTAGGAACCATGCTGAACTCTTTTATCTGGGAGCTATATTTCTCAGAAGCCCCTTTCCTACGTTGTTGTGACTTAAAGCTATAGAAGGTCGTGCTCATTATACTAGGGAAATCTCCACACTCAAAACTAATACCACAGAAGTACTGGAAGTAATGGGTATGGAGGTCAACGGTCACCTCATCCTCTCTCTGCTCTGTTCTGCTCCACTTCACGTCGAGACCTCCTTCTTACCCAGTCCACCTCTGCATGCATGAAGGGCCACAGTGAGACAAGTCACAGAGGGGCAGTAAGAACCAACTGATCAATTGTGTCCCACAGATATATGAATTGAGTACATACTTTTTTCTAGCATTACACAAATTAATTGCATATATATGAATATTATATGTACTGTATATTTATATATAATTTATATATGATATAAATATTATATAATAATGTAAGTCTTATATATAAACTAGTTTCCTTGTAGGTACATTAAAATGATCAAAAGGAACAGGTGATATTACTTTTTGAGCATTTCATAGATATGTACTTTAAATCATGCCTCTCTCCATCCAGCTCCTCTCATGTCCTTCATATATATGTGTGTCTGTATGAGTGTGTGCACATATATATATATATATATATATAGTATTTATATGTATATAAATATAATCTACTGAGTCCATTAGAGTCACTCACATGTGTTTAAGGTTGACCTCTTTGGAATGTCTAAGGTCAGGGATCTGGTGCCCGAAGAAGATTGATATTCTCTCTAATAGCAGCCATTACTTGTCTTTAATAATTCTTCCAGAATTGAAGGCTTATGAAAACCACCCCCAATTTATGTTAGCATGTCAGTTGCTGTTGTTTTTTAGATCTCGTTTAGGCATTCATTTTGTTGAGATTTCCTGGATACAGCTTCTCTGTCATATAGAAAAGCATTTTCTCGAAAGAAGTCTTATCCTAGCCTTTTACAGTATTTCTTGCCCCTCCCCCATGACATTCCTGGAGCCTCAGGTATAGGGCTGTTGTTGTTGTAGATGGACCAGTTGAAGTTGAGCATTCTGCTTTCAGTTGTTCTCTGCATTTTGATCAGTTGTTCTATATTCTATATTGGTTTCTACATGCTGATAAAGTAAACTAATGTGGGATGTCCTTCTGTATATGTATTGTTTTTATTGGTGAATGAATAAATCTGTTTTGGCTTATGTCAGAGCAGAATATAGCCAGGCTGAGAGAGATGTATACAGAGAGTAGGCGGAGTCAGGGAGATTCCATACAACAGCCAAAGGAGAAAGATGCTGCCACTGGAACCTTTCCAGGAAGCCACGTGGTGATATACAAATTAGTAAAAATGGATTAATTTAAGATGTAAGAGCTATCTAGAAATACACCCAAGTCATTGGTCAAGTAGTGTTGTAATTAATATTGTTTCTATATGATTATTTGGGTCTTGGTGGCTGAGAACCAAATGAGCAATCTCGGTTTGCAGTAAACTTCTTTGATAGCAATAGAGCTACTCTTCTATCTATCTATCTATCTATCTATCTCTCTCTCTCTCTCTCTCTATCTATCTATCTATCTATCTATCATCTATCTATACTTTAGAGTCAAGTTTTGCACCTTTAGGGATATCTTGCTATTTTGGTCATTGTTGTTAATCAAAGGCATTACACCTGGACAGAGCTAAGCAAGCTTTTCTACCTCTGCAGCTTGCACAGCTCCTTCCAGTATATTACCAGTCTCCTTCAATGAGACCTAGTCCTCACTGAGGAGGGTTCCAGGTTAGTTCTCACCTGATTCCTCCAAGTACACTCTCTGAAGTATATGGTGTCTTCAGCAATAACATTGTGCCTTCAATTTCTGAGAAGAAACCAAGGTCAACAACAATATCCTACACTGTTTTCAGAGTCTCTTGGACGTCTTGACCAACAAGTGAAGAGGAGGTTTCCATATGCCCCAGCACTGGATTTTTTGTTAGTCTGCCTCTTAAGAAAAATTTAATAACACTTTTTATATGACAGCACATTCCATATTTGTCACTTAAGTAAATGCATATTTATATAAACCATAGATATAAATCTTAGCCTAGTGAAAACTAATAATAGAGTCTGTGGTCCCATTTAGCCTAGTACACAGGCACTAACATTAGACTATAGTTAATCTTTCTCCACTATTTATTCTCAAAAATGCATTTATACATCTGATCTTCAAGAACAAACTTCATCCATCCCACCCACCCTTGTATTTCATTCATAGGTTTTACTTTGACCTCCCTAATTAGCAACCCCATCTCTTCTCTGTCTACATTGCCTAGATTACCAATCAACAAATTTTTGCCTGTGTGCTTCAGTACCATAACGCCTCTCCTTCCAGACCGTCTGAGTCCCAGTCCCTAACCTATGATTAATCCAACCATCTGCTTGCTCAACAGAAATCACTAAGCTGCCAAACACAGTCAGAGAAAAATTACATAACTGTACTGCCTGGGCTTATTCACAGAACGTCTCCAACCTTGATTCAATCCTTAGTACTGTTGGCAGTCCCTTTATCTCGTCTCAGACATTTTTCCCTTTGCCAAGGTAACCAATTTATGTTTTAACACTCCCACCCAGCTTTCACTGTTATATCCAAACAAAATTAACGCTCTAGGTGATTAATTTATTCAGATTTCTTCCTCCAGACATCATCATTATGCATATTAACACTGGTCCGCACCCACTACACCCAACCGGTCTTGTTTGGGTTGCAAACATCTCTTCCAGATCTTGGTCCATTATTAATGTCTCCCTCACTGATTATTTCTCTTCCTCAACAAGAGTGCTGAAGTCTCCTCTTATTCTGATGATGAACTTGTTCTTTTCACTGGGACCTTTTAAGCTAGTATTCGTGTTACTGTTGCTTCACATCTATTCTGTTAATAATCTTTGTGACCTGCAATCATCACATCCTTCTGCTTCATTTACTATTTTAGAGATCATCAGTATGCTATAAAGAGCCAAATCTAGTCATTTATGGCACATTTTATCCAATTGGTCATCTCTATAGCATTTAATATGTTTGACTACAGCTTTTTTTCTTGAAGTCTTCACTCTTAAATCCTGGCCCAAATTCTCCTAATCACTTATAATTTTTCATAACTGATTTATCTTCCAGATTAGACATAGATAACTTTAGTTGCTGTAAGATCCACAAAAATTTTCAAGTCGAATATATATCCTTAAGAGGCCCGCACCTCTCAAGGAAATCCTTTATTGCCCAATAGTTCTTTAAGCTGGTGGTTAAAGGTAGGAGAAATTCCCCTGCAAACTAATCTTGTAAAGAACAGGCCTTGTCTTCTGAGTGGTTTTCATCTTTAAAGAGTCGTTCCTTGGCCTGTACTACAGTGAGACATTTCTCATGCTCTTGCTCTTTCTCCTCTAATATTATAAGTACCAGACCTACCTGATGCTCCGAGGGACTTCCCCCTCTGTTCTACGGTCATTTTTCTCATGGATAATGTTTACAGTGTCTTATGTACCTGATCCCATCTTGAGAGTTGCTTATTGAATCATAATTTATAACATTACTACATACTGACAACTAGCCAAATATATCTCCAACTGTCTTAAACTGTGGTGTCCAATTCAGCATTCCTGGCTTGAATTTAGTTTATAATCTGTAGTTATTCCCAGAAATTCTTAGGAAATAGCTTTATTATCCATCTGGCTTTTCTCTCCTGGTTATCATTCTGTTTTCTGTGTCCTCGATTTAGGAGTTCATTGAACACATTGGGAATATGAATCAGTTATTATGAACTGTCAAATCCTGTGTTCAGGAAAGGGTCTACCCAGACCAGTTCCACCACAATCCTCCTTCTTTATCCCTGTCATGTTTCCATTTACTTTGCAATTAAGACTCCCTTTTATTCATTAAATAAATCCCATGCTTTCTCGCTGCTGTGTATTTGCAGATGCTGTGTCACGATCAGGTTTTAAGTTACTTTGTTGATACACATTTGTCAAAGTACAGTTCACAGGTAATTAGCCAAGTAAAGTCTTATTGCCAAACCAGAACCAAGAGGCAAAAGGGACAAGAAACGGCTCTAACTGGACATCTCTAAATCAGTGTTTCTTAAGTGCTTGGAAATGTTTTTAAAGGTCATGCTGATTTCATCAAAACAGATATGAGGGTGTCATGTTTTGAGACTGTCACTTGAACTTTTGTGAAACAAAGCCAGGACCAATACATTGTTTCTTTGAGGAAGGAAGAATCATGGTAGCTACCCACAACCTGTTACCATTTTATAGATTTGTTAAAGAAGAGATATATAGAATGATATGCATCCAGTCAGGGTATATAGAGACAAAGTTGTGTCATGAACCCAGAAGCACACACCATTAATGTCAGAGGTAGAATTCCGTCAGCCCCTAAAGTGTGTTTATTCAATGTATCTTAGAAAAAAGTCTGCCAAAGGTCAGGTGATTTTCACAGCATGACATTGTCACTGGATGGTTGACTCATCCTGCCTGGATGCATATCATAAATGTCATTTTTTGGTGTACAGTCTCCCCTGCATAGTTTCTTTTAACTTTGAAGGATAAACATTAAGGCACCGAACTCTCTGAACTGGGGACTATTCTTCTGGCAGCTTCTCCATTTCAGAGCTTTGAAGTGATGTCCCGTTACTGTTGAGGGCTCTGACTCAGAGACTCATGTTGGCTAAAGGGGTTTCTTTTAAATTCACTGCAGCCAAAGTGCAGGAGCAGAAAAGGTAAGCAGGCATGCATATATTTAACTGGTGTATCACTCTTCATATTTTATTAATCTCCAAGACAACCAAAAGACGAAGATGGTTTTATCTTCCCCCATGTAAAAATATTTGAATTTAACAGCAGAGAATAAAATTTTCAATGTCATGGATCTAATAAGTAAAAAGAAAAAAAAGAGTTAAAAAACAAGTACTATCCAAAGAATACTTTTTCTTTTAACTACTGTTTGTTCTGAGGGAAAAGAATCAGTTTGAATAAATCCATC
Organism: Microtus agrestis; assembly: GCA_902806775.1. Lineage (NCBI taxonomy): Eukaryota > Metazoa > Chordata > Mammalia > Rodentia > Cricetidae > Microtus > Microtus agrestis. The sequence goes on along the minus strand of CADCXT010000743.1, from coordinate 9,166,633 downwards.
CGAAGACAGACTACAACAGAAACGGTGGTCAGGCTCTTCCACAATTCCTGTCTGCATAAATATTTTGCACACAAATTTGTTAAATTCTAATCTTCTGCATTGAGTAAGGAAGCCATAAGGCAAACATAAAAATCTTTCACATTTTAGAAATTTAGACGTTTCTCATAGTTTTACCCATTCTCGTGTAGACGTTTGATGTACTGAAAGGCCATAACAGAAAATGAGTGATATAAAGCTTTAATAGGTATCTGTAAGCAATTTTGTAACATATTTGCAAAAGAGTGAATGACTCAATAATTGTATTTTAGTCTAAATTTTATTTAAAATTCTATGTAATTTTATATGGTTTTTAATTTCCGTTTTTAAGAATTTCATATATAAGTATGATATTTACATAATTTCCACTCCATATTTTCCTTCCTCTACTCCTCCCATGTTCCCCCAACTCCCTCTCCATTTGATAACTTTTTTATTATTGTTACATGTATATGTATATTTGTGCATATAAATGTATGTACATATGAATATAAAAACACAATTTTCTGGACCGTTTAGTGTTGCTTATATGTATTTGTATTTAGAACTAATCACTTGGGATGGGATAACCTATCAGGGATCATCCCTGGCAAAAACTAATTTTCTCTCTCTTAACAGTCATTAATTCTCAAAAGCTCTTCATCTAGACATGGGATCTTGAAAGATTTCCCCATCCACAATGGGATGTCAACTGATGTTGTCATTGTACAGGTCTTATTTAGGTGATATTATTAAGATTCCATAGGAACAACCCCGAGCCACTATCTCTTAACAGAGCCCTGGTCTTCTGGACCTAACAATCTTTCTGGCCCCCTTTCCATAAAGTTCTGTGAATCTTAGTTGTAGTGGTTGACATGTGTATGTATGTTGGGCAGGCAAGGGAGAAGAGAGTATTGGGTCCCTGAAAACCAAAGCTATAGTTAGTTATGAGCAACCCTGTGTGTGCTAGGAACCAAAGCTGAGTCCTCAGCAACAGCTAACATTCTATCATCAAGCCAACTCTCCAATTCTTATTGCCTTCTCTTATTCTCTTGCTCTTGATAAGCTATCAAATATCATATTGAATAAGAGTATAGAGAATAAACACTCTTTCCTTGTTCCTCCTCTTAGCAGGTACTCTGAGTTTTTCTCCATTTAACATGGTTTTGCCTACAAGGTTTATATGTAGCCTTTTAATATGGAAGTATATGCTCTCCATCCCATTCTTTCCATGACTTTTATTATGAAGGGAAGTTGATTTTGTTAATAACTTTTTCTGCCTTTAATGAAATGGTCTTATGATTGCCATCTTTTAGTTTACTTATACTTTAGATGACATTTACTAATATACCTATGTCAAAACATCCCCACATCTCTGAATGAAACCAACTTGGCCAGGATAAATAGATCTTTTTATGTGAATTTCATTTTTGTTTGCTAGTACTTTATTGAAAATTTATACATTTATGTTCATCAGAGAAATCAGTCTGTAACTTTTTTAAAATTTTGTCTTTATCTAATTTTGATATTGGGATAATGTTTCATAAAAAGAATTTGAAAGCCTTCTCATTATAGTTCATGGAATAATTTGAATAGTATTGGTGTAAACTTTTCTTTAAGTCCTGATAGATTTCCTCAGTAATCAAACTGGTTCTGGGGCTTTGGTCATTGGTAGATTTTGTATAATTCCCTCAGTATCATTACTGGCTGAAGATACTTTAAATTGTTTATTTCATCTTGATTTTAGTTGTGGCATGTTGTATGCTCCTAAGAACTCATCCATGTTTTTTAGATTTTTGAATTTTGTGTAACAGGTTTTTAAAGTATGTTCTCACGATTTTCTGAATTTTTCTGATACCTGTTGTAATATTTCCTTTTTTATTCATTTGGATCTTCCCTGGATTTATTTTTGCTAATTCGACTGTGGTTTTGTCAATTTGGTTTATCTTTTCAAAGAACTACTCTTAAATTATTGATTGTTTGTCTTGTTGCTATGTTTGTTGGTTACTATTTTACTAATTTCTGTCCTGAATTTGGTTATTTCCTATCTATAGTTTCTCCAAGTTTTGTTTCCTCTTATTTTCCCAGGCCTTCAGACATATCATTAGTTATTAATTAGAACTCTCTCAGAAGCTTTGGTTTAGGTTCCATGGACTGTAACCTCTCTCTTAGAGCTGCCTATTTTGTGTCCTGTAGATTTGGGTATATTGTATTTTCATTTTCTCTCAATTCTAAGAATTGAAAACAATCCCTCTGGGATCTTCAAAGACTCAAGTATCATTTAATACTATGCTATTTAATCTCTGTGAGTTTAACTGTGCTCTGTTGTTTTTGTTGTTCTTGATATCTAAGTATGTTCTATTGTGGTCATGTAGAATGCAAGTTGTTATTTTAATATTCCCTCATTAAAACCTTTTTTGTGTCCTAATATGTAGTTAAAGTTTTAGAAATTTCCTTGGGATTCTAAGAAGAAAGCATATTCTTTAGTGTTTAGATTTGATTTGTGATGTTATTTAATACCAGAATTTCTGTATCCATTTATTGTTTGTCTGACTTGTCTATGGGTGACGATGTAGCATTGAAGTCACCCACTATCATTATGTTGTGGTCAGTCTGTGCCCTTCAACCTAATAGTACTTATTTTCTGAAGTTGTATGCATCTGGTATTGGTGAAAAAATGTTTAGAAATGCAATCTCCCCCTTGTCTTTCCCTGTTTCTTCTGAATAGTTTTGGTTTGAAGTCCATTTTGTCAGATATTAGAAAACCTACATCTGTTTGCTTCTTAGATCAATTTATTTAGAATACCTTGTCCATCCTTTTGTTCTTAGATATGTCTCTTAATGATAGTATAGAGAATTTCTTGGAAGCAGCAATAAGATGGATCCTTCTTTCTGATCAAATCTACGCGTTTGTGGCTCCTAATTGAAGAAATGAGAACATTAATACTCAGAGTTATTATTAAAATGTGTGTGTTAATTCCTGACATTTTGTTGATTTTTTTCTATATTGTTTTCTTAAACCATTTCCGTGTGTGTGTGTTTGTGTGTGTGTATGTGTGTGTGTGTGTAAAGATGAACTTTCCTGTGCCTGTATATGTGGAGGTCAGAGGTTAATGTCAGATGCCTTCATCTCTAACTTTCCACCTCACATTATGAAACAGGTTCTCCCACTGAACCCTGAGCTGATTGTTTCAGCAAGACTGACTGACCAACAAGTACTGTCGATTTGTCTTTCTCTGCCTTTCCCATGCTGGAGTTATGCCCTATACCGCTACCCTTGGCCTTGATGCAGTGGTTGTCAGTCCAAATTCAGGCCCTTGTGCCTCTATTTTATTCATGGAGCCACGTTCCCAGCCTGTCATGCACTTGCAATGCTTTTTTAATTTTATAGTTCTTAATTTTAATTTGTATTAAATAAAAAGGCTATCTTTTTTCATTTTACATAACAATCCCAGTTCCCACTCTCTCCCCTCCTCCCATTTTTTCCACCTTTACCCCCTTCCCCACTACCCATCCACTCCTCAGAGAGGGTAAGCACATTGTTCCAAGGAAAGACCAATCTAGAGGAAGGTAAGAGTCCAGCCCACTTGCTCTTCTACATGTGAATACTCAGTTTTTCAGCTGTTTAAATGGAAGACCTATGGCATTCAAGTATACCCAAAAAGGCTGGGATGTTTGCAATCTCCAGCATGGAGGGTGGGGAGCATACTAGACCTCAACCTCCTCACCCCAAGCAGCATCTACCCTGGAGCTGCCAGTTCCAAACCCAGCCCTCAGAGTGTCAGGTGCAGCCCCTCCCCTGGAGTTAACTCACTCGTGACTCAGCAAAGTGTTCCCAGGTGGCCCCAGGGGAAGAGGAGAAAACCAAGGGGGAAAACCATTAGGTAGGGACTTTTAATGCCCTCTGGGGTTGTATTTGAGTCAGATATTCAATAACCGGGAAATCAAAACTTATCACCAGCATTCCTTGTTGTCAAAGATTTTGTGTGTGATGTTTTTGTTTGTTTTGTTTTGTATTTTTACATTTTTGTAAAAAGGTTTGGCGACTTTAGCTGTAGTTTTGTGTCTGGGTTGTCTACTCCATTTCATTGGTTTATATTTTTGGAGGGGAAAGGGAAGGGGGAAGAGACAGAAAGGGAGAAGGAGGAGAGAAGAGAAAGAGGTAGAAGCTGCCTCTCCAGAAGAAGGAGAGAGACACACAGAGAGAGAGAGAGAGAGAGAGAGAGAGAGAGAGAGAGAGAGAGAGAGAGAGAGAGAGAGAGAGAGAGAGAGAGAGAGAGAGAGAGAGAGAGAGAGAGAGAGAGAGAGAGAGAGAGAGAGAGAGAGAGAGAGAGAGAGAGAGAGAGAGAGAGAGAGAGAGAGACTGGAAAGGCAAAGGGAGATCTGCTTGGCTCAGTGGAAGGGGTTTGTCTCTTAAAGGGACAGGGTACCCAGGTAACAGACCAGGCCAGCAGATTACAACACGTTCCATATGGTAAAATGCCTTGCTCAGCCTCGATATAGGGGAAGGGACTTGGTTCTGCCTCAACTTGATATGGCAGACTTTGTTGACTCCCCATGGACGGCCTTACCCTTTTGGAGCAGAGGATGGGGAAATTAGGAGGCACAAGTGAAGGGGAGGGAGGGGAAAGTGTAGTTGGTATTTAAAATGAAAAAAAAATTTAAATAAAAAAATTCTAAAAAGAGAAAAGCCAGCATATGCACGATCCTGGTCCTACTGTCAAAAGTCCCACAAACAGACCAGGCTATAGAACTGTTGCTTACATGTAGAGGGACTGGATTCCCCCCCGTGCAGAATCCCCCAGTCGTAGGCCTAGAGTGCCTGACCGCTCTCAAGTTCCGGTCAACTGCCTCTGTACGTTTCCCCATCATGATCTTGGCTCCCCCACCTTGCACATAAAATCCCTCCTGCCTCTTTTTTTTTACTACGCTCCCAGTAGGTCCACCTGGTGATTGGATGTGGATTTCTGCAGATGCTTCCATCAATTACTGGATGAAGGTTCTATGATGACAATTAGGGTAGTCACCAATCTGATTACAGGGGAAGGGCAGTCCAGGCATCCTCTCCTCTATTGCTAGGGATCTTAGCTGGGGTCATCCTTGTGGATTCCTGGAAGTTTCCCTAGCACATGTTTCTTCCTAACCCCTGATGGCTACATATATCAAATTAATCTCTTTTCTTGCTCTCCTATCCCATCCCTCCCCCACCGTGACCATCCCATTACCTCATGTATCATTATAATACACTCTTGATGATAGCTTTTCCTTCAGCAGTAAAGTCTATCCCATCCCAGATGTCCCTTTTTATTTTTAAACATTTATTTATTATTCTTTTATGTCTATGAGTGTTTTGCCTGCCTGTCTTTGTGTGCACCATGTGTGTGACATGCCCATGGAGTCCTGAAGGGGGTGTTGGATCCCATGGAAACAGACTTACTTAGGATTGTGAGCCACTGTGCAAATGCTGGAAACCAAAGCCAGACTTTCCATAGAAGCAGTAAGTACTCTGGATTACTGAGACATTTCTCCAGCCACAGCCCTGATTTTTTCCTTGTAGGGAGAGTTCTAATTACTTCTTCAGTCTCATAGTTTTTTTGTAGATCTATTTTAGTTGTTCATGTTTTTTAGATTTAATTGTTGTTAAAATCCTATATAATAAGAGTTAACAATGATTAAATCATTGTAATTTCTCTTCTCAAAATAATCTCTGTTTATGATTTTTGAGACTTAGTTTCATGTGGTCCAGGTTAGTCTACAGCTTGATAAATAAATATAATAGCCTAACAATAACCTTGAACTTTATATCCTCCTGTCCCCAACACTTCAGGTTGATATTATGAATATGAACTACCTTATCCAGCTCCTATGACGCTGCAGATCAAATCCATGGCTTCGCATTTGCTCAGCATTTGGTATACCAACTGAGCTACAACCCCTGTAGCAAGTTGTTGACAACTGTGACCACACACCCAGACCTAGCATGTGACTACTTGGTGTTTTGGACATTAAGATGGCCTGTACAGGTAGATTCACTCCACACTGACCAAAGTTCAATGAATTTAAGTATATTTCTGCTCCTTTTTTTAAATTAGGAGGTTTAACCCAGGGAGTGACTGCCTTCAGGATGCTTGGTCTAGCGTGGGTTCACTGCCTAAGTAACAGAATGCATGAATTAACGACTTGGTGTCTCAAAGTATTGAAGCAAGCAACTGTTCTGGTTGTTTTTTGTATCATGTTAAAGAAGTTTTTTTTTCACCTTCTTCTCTCTTTTGGTATTAGGGCATAAAAGTGTATGGAAAATCAACCCAGGTAGACTCAGAACTCAGTATGCAGGAGGCACTGAGCTGCCCTCCCAATACAATCCTATGTCTCTGTGTTTCTTTCTTACCTCTGTTTCTCCTACCTAACTTTCCTAGTCCTCATGCCCCAACCCTGGAACATTCGAACCCACCACAGTTAGGAGTCCGGCAAAAGTCACCCCAAAACTGTGGCGGCTTGTGACACTCCATGAAAGTCAAAAAAAAAATGTATCTATATATTGAGTAGATCTAGTTTTTATTTTTACAAGAAAGAGTCAATCCATAACAGCCAACTGTGAGACATTTTTCTGTAAAATTATTGAACTTTAAAAGTTAGAAGCAAAATCCCTCTGGGTTTCTAGGCAGAAACAAAATGTTGTTTACAAGGGAAGAAAGTCAAGCTGGCATCTGACTTCTTGTCAGCAGCACTCAAAGTAAGAAGCCAGTGCAACGTTTTCCAAAAGTGAAGGAAGGTTGTGGGGAGAGGTCATATTCAATAAGTTGTTCTTCAAATATTGAGACTACGCAGGAGTGTTTACAGAGGGATTTAATGAAGGAAGAAGTTTATTTAACCAAGAGACAATTAAGGAAACTAATAAAAGATCTCAAGAAGGACTTAAATATATATAATTAGAGACCTATGACTGTTGAGTAGGTAGATATTATGGGAAATTAGTATATAAAAAGCATCTTTCGCTCTGTCAAAGTCAGTGTACTAACACAAAATGCCAGGAATTAAAGTGAGAAAATTCAGAACAGAAGGTAAAAATAATTTGAAGTTGACAAAGTACTTCACATAAAATTATTAAAATTAATAAGAGAAAGTAATAAAATTAGGTAATAATTCTAAATACACATTTTCCTAAGCACAAAACCCTCAAAAATAAGACATTTAATAAGAAATCAAACAAAATAGAGTTCTAAATTAATGATAAGCAGTAAATATTATTCTATATATAAAAAGACAAATCTTAACTGCCAAATTGATAGTTTTAAGTATATCCAACTGAACTATCTTAAAAGCTTATAATTGCTTATAAGTCAAAATAGACCGATGATTTGGTTTCTTTCAAAAGTTTAATTGCTTAGATTTTTCCTATCTACCCTTGCTTTTGTGTATGCTTCATGCTCGTTAATGGAGTTTTATTCCTGACATTTTACTATTGTAAATTCTGATCTTCCAATGCATCTTAACATGAGTTTATTCAAAAGGAGAAGAACAGGAACATTTTTGTTATTATTTTTAAAAAAGTAAACCCATCATGCACTGCACGTTATTTTTAAATGTTAAGTGGTACTGCGTGTTCCATTTTCATCTTTAATTACGGCAGCTTTTTAAGACTGAATGCAATAGACTAAATTATTGAACATTTCAAGTAACATTATTATCTAATGAAAATTATTTTAAGTCAATTTCCTTGTTACATATAAGCATAGCTAAATAGCTAATATTAACATCTAAAAATCTTGCATCTCTTCTACAATGCAGATAAAAGAATTAAATTGAAAGACTCTTGCAAGTAAGAGAAAATACACTTTAGCTTCTCTTCATGACTTTTCAACTATATGCTTATACTGTAAGGAAAAACTATCATGCCCAGATCATGGAATTCTCTCAAAATCAACTAGAAGACCGAGTCTTGTATGTAAAAGCAAAGAACCTTTATTCTTACACGAGTCTGAAACTCGGACTCTCAGTGTGTTCCATGTATCGAAGTGATCAGAGAGTTCTGAGCTCAGTTTGGGTTGGGTTTTTATAGTAGCAAAGATGGGGGTGAGGGTTTCCTAAGGGTTAGGACACCTGATTGTCTAGAGGTGTCATGGTGAAAAGCAATGGGTGTGTGCTGACAGGTGATCCTATCTAATGGTTGAAATGTTGCAAATTTCCTCCCTGGTGAAAAGGGGATGGGTGTTCGCTGGCCTAAGGGACATCTCTTCCTGGGTAGAGCATGGGTAGTCTTGGTTTGTGGTCTTTATTAGAACCAGGTATTGCTTTAGGGCAAACTGAGACTCAGGCCTACCTTTCAGTTGGTCTATAGAATCTGTCTTGGCAGGTGTGTACCTGCCCCAGGTCCTGCAAATACTGGCACATATAGATGGAAAATATATAATATAAACATATAATGTAGCCAAATGTCACATTAACTGCAGATGTTAGGACATTACCAACAGAGGAAATGGACCACTACCTGTTATTACAGTCCCTCAACCCCTCTTCCTCTGTTACAGGTAGGTTTATTCCTTAACCACAGCTTACTCATGATTATACTGAGTGATGTCTAAGTATCAAGAGATTTAACTGTTGAATGTTTAAAAACACTGATTGATACAAATGTCAATGAAAGTCCTAAATACCAACACTTCATGATTACAGAATTGCCTTTATCTCCGTGATTCTGTCTGGATTGGGTTGGATGACTCTCCAGTTTCCTTGTAACACTAAAATGTACGGTAGTTCCCTGAAAAATAATACAGGAAGAAACTAAATATTGAAGTAATGTTTTGTGAGATCTTGAAGTCACCAGAAAATCAATTCAGACCATCTCTATTAATGTACTTTGACATTTGCCATTCAGCAAGAAGTTAGTTTCTATTCAAAGTGGGCTGAATAATTTATGCTGTTTACTTTGAATGAGATTACTCATAGGAGGCTGGAGAAATGAATCAGTACTCGCTTAGCTTCTCCAAAATAAATTGGAGGTAATTGTTGCAGCAATGCACATTAATTTAGGTTGCCAAATTAATTTCCCAGCACTCCTTACACCACAATAGTCTTAACTAAGAAACAACGAAGACTGCCTTCTCTTATTATAGGTACAGCTGAGTTATCGACTCTGAACAGTCATTTAACCCTTTGGATATAGTTGAGGTAAAGAATAGAAAAGAGTCATAAAGTTGTAACAACAAGGCCATTTGTAGAGGACTTTTTAGTTTGCAAAGTGATTTCTTGATCTATACTGCAAATTATAGTCTATTCTGCAAGATGCATTTGAGGCCTCCTGTGAAGCTGTTTCAATATTGTGTGGGGCACAAAAAGCATCCAGAGTCAAGCTTCATGATTTAAGAGGATTGCTGGTGTTTCTCTGTATACCTTTGTGTCCATATGTATGCAATTCTTATGTTTTTTTCTTTGTTTCATTTGGTTAGGTTTGGTTTGAATTCTGGAATGTTTGCTTTTACTTTTCTGTTTGTCCTCTAAAGCAAGAAAGAAGTTGTGGTGTTGAGTGGGTGGGAAGATGAGGAGAATCTGGGAGGAGATGGGAAGAGGAAACAGTGGTCAGAATATATTACAAGAAAAAAATATTTTCAACAGCAAATAAAGAAGAAAGAGGATCGGTGAGAGAGTGATTTAAAGAGGAAAAAGGAAAGGGATAAAGGCTGTCAAAATTGGGATTTCTGTAGATTGTAAACTAGCAATAAAATTCGTGAACTTCTAGCAAACATAATAATCTAAGCCTTTAACCCCAGCACTCGGGAGGCAGAGGCAGGCAAATCTCTGGGAGTTCGAGGCCAGCCTGGTCTACAAAGCTAGTTCCAGGACAGGCTCCAAAGCTACAGAGAAACCCTGTCTCGAAAAACAAAAACAAATAATTTAAGAAAGGAATCTAAATTTTTGGTTAAGTCGGAGTTCTTTTACCTACATGGAGCTCCTTAATTAATTTAAAGAACTGGGGCTGGGGGGTGGGTTTTTGCTAGAATTTTTTTGTCAAAAACATTTTTTTGATATTAGCAAGAAACAGAAATTGCAGGGCATCAAAATTTAATGTGGTAATTTTCTCTGCATATTCATTGAAGGATTGAAACTGCTATATTTATGTCTAAAATAACAACAATTTTTCATATAATATTAATTATTCACTGAACCCACATTAATAGATTAAATATGTTGATTATGATGTTCATACTTTCATTGTTCTATTCTAGACAATGAGGGAAGACAGAGGCTATTATTTCTCTGTCTAGCTAATGGAAAGAAGAAGACTTAGACAGTTAAGCACTGAGTCGCCCGACACTCATAAGCCCTTTACCAGACTGGGTCCTCTTATATCGATGATAGAAGCGTTTTCCTTACAGTGTAGTATTATTTATTCTCTTTCCAGGTGCCCCATAAAATAATAGGGGTGAATCGTGATTTCTCTTTCGGATGCGGTAGAGAGAGAGATCATTGGGAGGATTTGAGAAGAGTTCTGCGAACGGTGTGGGGGAAGCAGTGGCCCAGTAAGTATTCTAGCCTTTGTCTGTTTCCTCATGCTATTCCTTCACACCCACTGACTGCTATCCTCTGTAGCCCATTCCCCGTAGTAACACCAAGAAGTCCCAGATATTGTAGATAAGGAATTGATTGTTTTGTTGAATAGAAAAGAGTTCACTTTTCACCGCCTCACTTGTGCAAAAGACAGCCGAGCGTTTTTCTAGATGATTTGACTTATTAAGAACTTAAGGCTTGCTCTAACGACTTTATCTTAGTCTCATATGCTTCCTTTGATTGACGGCTATTCGTATGCGTTTTCTCTAAGTAGTTGATTGGGACTATTGAACAGATGGTAGGTGTTGCTGCTGGGAGTGATTTCATATCAATAGCTCCAAGCATTTTTACGTCATTTGCTAGTGGCCTCGTGGTTCGCTGGAAAGCGGCTGTGCCCCCTCCCCAGATGGATGCAGACAGGCTGAAGCTGAACCACTTGGAAATGGAGGAGGGCATTCCTTTCATAGGAAATGCATTCATGCTTCCTAAACAGATTCATGGAGAGTTGCCAGTGTGTTTTCATCCTGCAAAATCACCTTAGCAACGTGGATATGAAAACAGCACGAACTTTCCCTCAGAGCCTCCCAACCCTTGCAGGAAGAAAATTCAACAACAAAAAGGAATTTTTAAAAATGCTGCAGTTTAATTTAATCCTCAAATTAATGTTAGCACAAACCAAAGGAAAGATATATTTTAAACTGATTTAGACACGATCATTTGAACTGAGGAAGCAGTGGTGCCAGGCAGCCTATTGCAAGGCTCGGAAGTGGTGGTAAACAGGGTTCTCCAGACTGTTTCTGCTCTACCGAAACCGCTGTTGTCCAGAGAATACGAATCTTTCTTCCTTGATTGTGATATTATTTCCACATGCGGTATTGATGGCGTGGGCTGCATCTCCAACCATTTCACTTAAATAGTATTTTCTCCCCAGATCTGGCCCTCAGTACTGGAGTTCGTGTAAGTGCTTTGTGTATTTACTAAATGGTTCATTTAGGGCCCGATGAATTTTCCAGTGAGCACCTGTTCCTATGGTTGGAATCAAGCCTCGGGTCAGATGGAATGTTTAAACATCCTTAAGCCCCTGCTCTACCATCAAGGCCAATGTAATATTTGTGTCCCCGGATGTTAAAGTTAGTTAATTCCTATCCCAAGCTCAAGCATCATGAAAATGCCTATATTTTCCCTTTCTGTAAGTATACATTTGCCTAAGTCAGCTTTGAAGAAAAACTGAGAGAATCATTTGCCATATCTACATGTAGGGTTCTTCTTTATGAACAACCAGTTTCTCCTTTAGTCAATACATTTTGGGCCAGAAAACTGGATCCAGTTTTAAAATATGCCAGAACAAAGAACAACAGCAAAAAAATGACTTTTTACTGAGACTGCTTCAAGCTTGCAGCTCTTGATCACTGAAATAGGATTCATTCTCTCTCTCTCTCTCTCTCTCTCTCTCTCTCTCTGTGTGTGTGTGTGTGTGTGTGTGTATAGTGTGTCTGCCTAAGTAAACATATGTATGCAGGTGTACATGCATGTATGTGTACAGTCATGTGGAGGTCAGAGGTCATCCTCAGCTCTCATCCTTTAGCAGCAGCCTTGTTTTCAGAGACAGGGTCTCTCATTCTCTTGAGACACAGAGAGAAGGCTTGTCCAGCCAGTGAGCCTGAAAGATCCCCATCCCTATCTCACGATTTTTGGAATTGCAAGTACATACATACATCATCATCATCATAGCTTAGTATTCTAACAATAGTAATAATAGTTTAAGGTTCTGGGGATTTATCTCACTTCTTCATCTTTATTGAGCAAGTACTTTACCAGGTGAACTAACTCACCTGCCCCAAATCTTGGGTTTGTTGTTGTTGGGGATTGGGGATATGATTTTAGGAGTACGTACTCCAAGTATTGTTTAATTCTCTGTCTCTCTATCTTGGTGGAGTTGCAGGTAGTCAGACATACAGAAAGGTTAAAAAAAATAAACATAAAGAGGTAAAAGAAAGGTAAAAACCACATGCTAAAATACCGATTAATATAAGCGTGTTAATTTAACTTATAAGAGCTAGTGGCGCAATCTTAAGCTAAGGCCAAGCTTTCATAATTAATAATGTCTCTGTGTCATTGTTTGGGAATTGACTAGCAGGACAGAGAAAAATTGCTACAGACTGTATTTCAATCATTGCCCATGCAGGAAACACAAAGCAGTTAAGAAAACATTCTTGCCCTGAAGGAACTCACAATCTAGTAGTATAAATGGGTGTTGTAATACAATATGCAGAATAATATAATAGTCAAACATGAAATAGATACATTAACTACCACATCACAAGTATTAATCCTGACCCCTCTTCTCAGAGGATCATGGGAGAGTTTGTTTTTAAGGTGTGTTGCTTTTTCTGTAGGTGAGGATGTATATTTAATGGGTTTGTGTACCTACGAGAAGTAGGAAATCCTAGGCGTTCACGGGGTGCTAGTAAATATTGAATTTCTCAAATAATATGCAGTCTCCAGGGAAAAGGAGGTGAAAGGAGGACTGGTAGATGTGAAGATTAGGATTGCTCGGTGGGAGTAGAGAAACAGAAAATGGTATGTGGGGTGAGATTATCAATAAAAGAGCCATTCCACTTCCGAGTTTATGATGCTTGCTATTCTTGAACACCACGTGTCATAAAGCCCAAGCCAGGTAAGGAAGACAGCAAAATGACAAACAACTCATTAACTGGAAAAAATGAAGCAGTCACTGGGCGTAACTTCTTACGAGGCTGGTGGAGGAAACCGGCAAATGACATGGCACTGTGGTTTAAGGGAGAGTTATCAAGCCTTAATATTTCAAAGAAGGAGCCGACAATGTGAGAACTAAGAGAGCTACAGTCACCAGCAGGTGAGTAGGTGACAAAGCTGAGGCTACCCTTTCCCAGTTGACAGAATGGAAATGCAGTTTGGAATATAGAGGAGGAACTGACTACTCTCAGAAGAATGGCCACCACCCATGAGCTGAGGACTGAAGACTTTCTTTACCTTGAGAAGGCCCAGTTTCATGTTGATCTCTGCAGCTCCTGCCAGAAAGACCTAAGGTCTCTCAATATGCATCAGGAACAGGTTGTTGACCTCTCAAGATAAGACTGACTCGGCAGTGCATCTTGAAAGGGCTTGCACTATGGTGTGAATTCTTCCTCTAAAATAATGTGCTGCCTGCCTGCTTCATAATGTGAAGAAATTAGGCTCACAGAAGACTCAGTCTTTTGAGCCTCAAAATCTTTATGGAGCTAGTTTTAGATACTACATTAGTTGTTGGAAGCTAAAGCATCTAATACTTTTGGCCCTCAGTCCAGGAAGATATTTGGAAACTAATCAGAGGCAGAAAGGAATATACTGTGCTAGATGGCTTTAAAAAGTAAGCACTGGAGTTAAATGGATAAAATGAGAGTAGCTCAGAGAATGTCTAAGATGGTCAAATTGGTAAGGATAATAAAATAACATCTCTACCAAGAAGCCTTCCCAGATAGAGCAGATACTGTACTTGTGTTGCTGTGGTGGTGGTGGTGGTGGTGTTGGTGGTGGTGGTGTTGGTGGTGGTGGTGGTGGTTCACTTGTGTTTTCTAGGAGGTAAGATGCTGAGAGTCTCCATCTTCTGGGATGCTGCCAAGAAAATGATGACTTTGCGAAAAATGTGGGTTTGGTTACGCAGCCCACGTAGAAACGACAGCTTGAGCAGGGATTTGTGGACATCTGACTGCTTCCACTTGAGGAGAACGTCTTCCAGAGAAGCAAAGCAGGACAGACAAAAGGAATAAGGCAAGAATACGGTTCAAGTGAAGCCCAATATTTTGCTTAATCCCAAGAAAAAGGTATTAGAGAAAGAATATGCATCGGAAGACTGCCCTGTTCCTGATACAAGACAACCAGTTTTTGTAGCTGCACAGTATCATTGGCAATGAATGCTCTGTGAGGCAAATCTTGGAGATAATGGTCATTTTTGAGGCTTCAGGAGATCAGAAATACATAAATCTACCCTATCAGAGGATCTAGAGAGTAGCTCGCATTTATCCTGCACTAACTGATGGAGGAGCAGAAAAGAGGAGATGGGAGGCCACCTATATTTCTCATAGGCAGGAAGTAGCTAGCACACATAGGCACTGGAGAGACAGACAGAAGAGGCACTGCCATATCAACAAGGCAGGTAGTGAGCAGCTCCTATATAAGACAGGTATTGAGCAGCTCCTATACAAGGCAGGTACTGAGTATCACCTATACAAGGCAGGTACTGAGCATCGCCTGTACAAGGCTGGTACTGAGCAGATGCAACTGGAGCACAGGAGCAGGGATTTGACCTATGGGGGCAAATGCTGCAGGAAATGACATAAAAATTAACACTACCAAATTGCAACAGACCAGGCAACAACTTCCTGTAACTCAGACCTAATAGGAAGCTAACTGGGCATCACTTTGGGTCAATTAACTCCACCTGAGAATTCAATTCAGATATTTGAACTGTGGCTATTCCGTGACTACTAGGACATGAGAACAGACAAGTGGTTAGGGCACTATGTCTCCAACATGGCAGCTCCCCCAAAACAGTCCAAATCCAGGGCTCTGTGGCTAGGTTGTAGCCTCAAAAGTTGCTATGTATGAAGGAGTTGATCTTGCTTCCAGCTGAAAATAAATGAAGTATAATTCTCTTTATTAATGCCTAATTGGTTTCTCAAGAGGTGCAGATATATCTTATAATTACAAAGCTTTACATTGTAAATATATTCCCAGTCAACTGAATTCATAATATTTAGTCTTTAAAGAAAAGTCCCATTTGATCTTGAAAAGTGACATAAGGAACACGCCTTTGCCAACAGTACAAATGCATGGAAAACGCTAAACCAAGATAATGGGGGAAAATATAATGGTGAAAATATGTAGGTTTTGTGGGGAAAAGGTATTTTGTTACCCATTTAAAATTGATCTCTGCATTTTAAAACTAACTTATATTACTGTATATCAATTACACTGACATTTCATACAAAATACAAACTTATGTATGCATAAATACTATTGGATATATCACAAATGTAATTTAAGATTTCTCTTCAGTGAAGCTATCAGAAAGCACACGGTAGATAATCTGAAGACACCTGCAGTTACCTGCAGGGATTCTAATAAGATGTCTTGACCCAACCTCATGTTTGTCTTGTATTATTTAATTGGTTGATATGTAAGAAACTATTTTTTTGAGACTTCATTTTTTTATTTACTTTTCATCGTGAGAAATTATTGATCTAGGGTTTGACAATGAACCATTCTCAGGTCCCTCGCTATCTTGGGATTTGTACATCAGCTGAATTTAACACATCACTGTTGAGTCTCCACAAGTATTCATAAGTAGACACTCCTCTTCCTGTACAGGAGGCTTAAGTGTTCTAGAAGCAGGAGCTTCTGATCCTTCAGCAGGCACTGCTTGTCCCCATGAGGAGTCTTCAAAGATCAAATGGTGTTTTCATGCAAAAACTTGTTGAAGTGCTTGGAGCAACTGTGCAAGCATCTGGGCATCTGGTGGCTGAACGGCCCTTTCTGGGAAATCTTAAATGTTAAGATGCTAAAAATGTTCTGTTAGAGAAGGAGTGCAGTGAATTCGTGTACTCGAGTGGCCTGAAGGACAAACAAGTTGCACGGAGAGAACAGAGCAGAACAGAACACAATGGTTTGCTTTTGTTTGTTGATTTATTTATTAACTTTTTATTTATCTAACAATCTATTTATTTTTAATTTTATAAGTTCTACTTTTCTATCTGGATAGCATCATTTTTTCTGTCTGTCTTAACGTTGCTTGATGGGAGTTAGAGACAGGAAATAAGAAGGAACTAAAAAGTACAAGATTGGGAAGGGGGATGGAGTGTTATTTAGATATCAGAATATCTAGAAAGGGGATTGCTTCCTGTCTGCCTTAAGGAATATAAGCATTGGAGCAGAGAAGAGGATTTGTTTGAAGTCTTTTTATCTCTCTTCTGCCCATTAAGAAAAATCATATCACATGTAAGATAAAACCAAGGACACACAAAACAAAATTGCTTAGACATTCTAGAAACTATCATAAGATGTCTAATATCTTGTCACCATGGTGTAACCATCACAGAAGCTCAAAATGTCAAAATTTGCTGTCATCAAGTTACAGAAAAATGTTAGTATGGTGATTTTCTACATCACTGTGAGATGAATGCACGTGTTTCCTAAAGAAAGCCTTGTTTCTAAGTCCCATGGCTTCATCCACTTACATGAAAGCTGCTCTTCCCTCAGTCAAAGCATTAGGTTCATCAGCCACACACATTGGTAGATCATGCCCTATACTGTTTTATGGAGAATACAGAAAGGGAGAAAGTGGACTCTGACACCTAGGAGTGAAGAACTCAGTGGAAGACCTGCTCTCCTCCGCTTTCATCCTATCATTCCATAATCATTAAAGACTAAACCCAAATGCCCCCGTTCTGTGAGTTCTCTAAGCACAATTTCTGTATTTAGGAAATAACAGTGAGGTTTCAGCAAAGACTGGAGCACCTAAAAAAAAAACTTCTGAAACAAAAAGACATCCAAGGATTAGCCCAGTAGAGTCAACAGAGTATGTCATGTTAGGAGGAAGGGGTGTTTCATGAGGTTTTATTTATGAAACCTACCAGAGTATTATCTTAACATACTCAATTTAAACTCTCACACATGTGATTTTTAAATTTCTTTTGTATGAGGTCTGGACCTCTAATGTGTGCTTCATATAGTTCTACATCTCCTCTTAAACTAGCCCACATTTCAAGTGCTTAGCAGTTCCATGTTACTAGTGGTTACCACATTGAGCAGCCCAGTTTTGAACTACACCAGAATCCTGTTAGCTCTCGTAATAAAGGACAAATCATGATAGTTGTCAAAAAACAAAACAACAATAACAAAACATACATTGAAAAGTAAGAGTAAAGAGGAGAAGGCAGGGCAAAAACACACTAAAAACACATTCAGAGACAGGTCCTCTGTGCCTAGACTGCTTTTGATTACGTTTGTGGGGCCTGATCTTCAGAGAACAATTTCTCCCCCTATTTGAACCCCATTCTCCTCTGTTCCTCTTGCCTGTAGATTTGTTGATTTCCTCAGGTCATTTTTTTGAAACATTCTTCTAGACTTCTGATCCCTACGAAGTAGGTTTCTATGCTTAATGCCTCTCCTATCAGATGAAAACTGCAAAAACAAATTATCCAAGATGACTGAAGTCGGTTACAATGACCAACAAGAGTCAGCTATTTGTGGAGAAAGAGTCCCAGTTTTTAAGATGACTAATAATCAGGGTCTATATGGGTGGCTAACAGGCTTAAATGCTTGTCAGACACAAAAATTCCAAGGTCTGAAACCATAACATTTATCAGATGCCACATACTCTGGGAGGGCAAAAAGGGATTGCTGTCAACACACTAGAGAATACAGTTCATAAAAGACACCAGAAAGATCCATACAATATGGCAATATGGGCACCATTCATATCATCTTTTATATGAAATTTACCTGCTGTGCCCATCAAGAGTGGATGGAATGAAATAAGTTGCTACAGATAGATATGAGCTCATCTTTAAATCTGTAGCCTTCTGGAGACTGTAACTGGTGCCCACCCCTCCTCTGTACTTCATGCTGATTCTTTATGTGTACAAGTGTCTTCAAAGGCTGTTAACAGAAACCATCCTAAGATCTTCCTGAGACTTAGACTAAGCGTCCATCATCTTTCTTACACCCTGCCTTCTTTGGTCTCTACCTAATATTTTCTTTCTGCCCCTTTGGCATCTCTACTTTCTTCCTTACATTCTTAAAACCTTCCTACTGAGCCCATTTATCTAACTGCCAACCAAGCCTGGTGATTAAATGATGTCCAGGACTCTAAAATTTAAATCTGCAAGAGTCCATTTCTTTTTGCAACACAATCTCAAAGTTGCTGAATTGCTGCCTCAAATCTTGCCTGGGGCCAGTAATTTTATTTTCTTAAAATAAATGTCACACTCTCCAGATCTCTGATCAACATGCTACCGACTTCATCTAAGAAATTCCACACTGTCTAACATCTAAACTCATATTCGTGTTTAGTCACTAATTGAGACTATTTTTTCCTAGGAAGATAAATTATTTTTTAAACTAGGCAACCTGCATTAAACATTCTGGATCCTTCCAGTCTCTATGATTTTCATTTGCTCTTATTTAGGTTTCTCTCTCTCTCTCTCTCTCTCTCTCTCTCTCTCTCTCTCTCTCTCTCTCTCTCTCTCTCTCCTCATCTGTTTCTACATAACCAACTAAGGAAAAAAAACTTTATTGACACAACACTTATGACACTGATACACTGAATATTTAGGTCTTTCATACAACTACTGGTTCTGCAACATGTTCATCATCAATAAATTGTCCTATCACTTAATTCAATTCTGATAGTAGCCTTTTTAAGTTTTTGGAGACTTCAAACATTACAGGCTTGGTAACACAAATCTGGAGTCCACTTCTTTCCCAGTTACAGAGTAGCAAGTCCCAGGGTTATTTATACAACTGTCTGACTTGGCTGAAAGTAAGGATTCATATGACCCCCCACTTCCTGTTTGATAATTTGCTATAACAGCTCATGGAACTCAGGGAGATATTTTACTTATATTGATTGGCTTATGAAGAATATTATAAGTCAATCAAATGAGTAAACAAACGGATATATAGAACGAGGTCAAGATGGGTCATAAACAGAAGCTTGTGTTCTTATGTAATTAAAGAACGCTAGCTCCCAGCACAAACCTTGTGGATTAATAAATCTATCTCAGGGCTTTGTCAGAGGCTTCTTAATTATGGCTTTTATAGAGGCATGGCTGGTTAAATAATTGGCTCTAAGTGGTATGTCTTCGGCCCTCTCCACTCCCTACAGATCTTTGTGTAGGACTGAAAGTTCTAGCCTTCTAGTTCATCCTTCATTTTTTTCAGTGATTATTCCACAAGCTGAGAATACTTTAGTGGCTCTCAGCCAGCAGGCATCAAGACAGATGTCACTCTAGAGAGTCAGAGAGTCTTAGAAACTTCTGTGTAAAGAAGCAAGGATCAAGACAAAACATTATAGCAATGGAATGATCCTAGGACCCTATTAATCTCAGAATTCACGAGGACTTTAGAACCTCTGTGTTAGAAACTGGGGACAGAAACCAAACATATGCTTATCTCAAACACAGTTTAGTTGGAGATGGAGAATCGTCAGCTGCAAGATTGTAAATCCTAACCCCTCATAGATATTAAATCTCTGCTCCGTACAAGCAAATATTTTCTGATACCAGATGGGATTTGTTGAATTTGTTCAAGGTACTCTGCTTGTCAGCATGGAAAACGCAGTCAGAGATTGGGTTTCTGGGAAAGCAGTGCAGGCTAGTACATTGAGTAGGCGTCGGAACATTCATTCTGGGTAAGCATCTTTACAAGGAAATCTGTCAGAAAACAGTTTCTGCAGACGCAAGACCCAAACTTCCATTTAATTAGTATTTCTTGAGCTTTCAAAGAGAACATTTGCATGGATCACCACTCATGAATATTAAACAGAAAGGACAAAAATCCTATAAGTGATTGTTGCCCTGTGAGTATTTTATTTGGTTAAGCAAATCGTTTGTATTCATCAGCTAACTCTCAACTGGTTCTTAATTGTAAAAAATGAACTGGCTTCCTAATTGGATCTCATGCAGATCACAGCTTGTTGTGAACCTCCACAGCAGTATGAAGCGATACAAATATTAAGCCACAGTATAGAACTTTGGAGAAATTTTTAGCTTTTGCTGCAATGGTAAGGGCCTGGACGTTTTGGAAGAGCCACTGTGAGGTCTTGCAAAAGGAAGGGAGGGAGGGAGGGAGGGAGGGAGGGAGGGAGGAGGGAGGGAGGGAGGGAGGGAGGGAGGGAGGGAAGAAGCAAAGAGGGAGGGAGAGAGAGAAAAGAATGGAAAGAAGGAAAGAAAGATTTAATTCAAGGTCTAGCAAACCACTCCACTAAAAGGTAAATGTAGGGACCAGCCATAATAAGCTAAGTATGGGCAGGTCGCCCAAAAGAAGTTCTTTACTTCTAACCTGCCAGAGTAGAACTTGGCCATCCATAATTTTAATAAGAGACCTGAGTCTCAGTAGTTTACCCTGAAGCAATACCTGGTCGCGGGAAGAACCACAAGCTGAGATTACCTGACCACCGATAGGCATGCAGAGAGACCGAATTTGCAAACTTGATTAAAATAAAGGTTCTTTGCTTTTACATATGGGACTCAGTCTCCTTGTTGGCTTTTGTGGGAACTTTGTAGATTTGGGCTTAACAGTAAACTATACATCAGAAGTCCAGTGGTAACACTTTATATACCCAAATATAAAGGCAAAGAGAAATCATAAGAAAGTAGTAACATTGCTTTTCAAATTATTTCTCCAGTCCTACAATGAAGAATTTTGTTATATGAATTTTGGGAAAGAAAAATATGTCCATTTACAGTACTGAAATGGCTTATTCTAGAACCAAAATTCAAATGATGTTGGTTCAGGAAAATAGATTTAGGCTATTCCACCTCCATATTTTCCAATATGAAAGTAATTTTATGGAGTTTTATAGTAACAGAATAAAGAAAGTTATGAATCAAGGCATTTTAAAAATACACTGATGGGAATGTTATATAGGTGATATTAACGAGATGGCAAACTCCAGCTATGCACCTCAAATGCTATCTTATTTCATTCTTAGCCTTTTGATTGACAAACAAAATGGTTTTGTTAAAACAATTTATTTTAAATCTTTTTGTCTGTTCATGAGGATGTTATATCTGGCACCTCTGGACAAGGAATGGCTCTTTGTGGGGGTGAAAGATACACCAAGAGAAATTGAAATTGGGCTTCTGGACCGGCAGCATTCCAAACAGTCCACAATCCTTATAGCTTTAATTAGTGAAGTCCGAAGATACAACTTCTTTTCAGGAATTCTTGTTCACAACACTTATATATAGATTATATTTATTTCTTGTTCAGTTCTGTGAGTTCTTTTATATTATAAATATCACCCTCTGACAGCTGTGCAGCTGGCAAAGGTTACTGCTATTTTGTAGAACTTTACATGATTAAGTTTCCTTCTCCATGGATAAGTTTTTTGCTTGCTTCTTTTTTTTTATTAAGGTTTTATTTGACAGATTTGTTGGCTTTATTTCTTGAAGATCTAGAATCCTATTCAGAAAATCCAAGTCTATGTATTTCTCTTAAAGTGTTTTTCCTGTTTCAAAATTTCAGGTATTACATTGTGATCTTTGATACATTTGATATCTTTCATTATAGCGGTGCAAATACAAGCTTTTTCTTACAGAATTTTGAGTTATTTACCGACTCCAGCCTTATGCACTGTCTAATATAGTTGAGGAACTGCTGGATCTCTAAGGGAGTTGAAGACTAGATAGTTATAGTTTTTTTTTGTTTACCTGACACAGAAAGCAAGTTATGATAGAAAGTAAATTAGGTGCAAGATTTTATACTCACCAAGAGAGGATAGATATGGAGTATTTTCTCTGAATTTGTCAAATGCAAATGGACTAGACATTCCTCTTGTATTTATTGCCTGTGTATAGTGCATAGAGTTATTGCAATTTTTGTGTATAGTTACCTTATATTAGTCATAACCTCCTTTCATTTTAGACAAAAAGCAGAAATGCAGTTATATTTCATTTGTCTTTTAGTTAATAAAGCTTGCCTGAAGAGCAGAGAGTAAAACAGCCCTACTAGTCAGCCTTACAGCCCAGACAGTGTTGACACACACCTTTAATCTCAGCAGCCACACTAGTTTGCCATATAAACTGTACTGTAGTGGTGTATGGCTTTAATCCCAATCCTAGAGAGAAATATAAGAAGGGAGGAGACAGCTGTCAGACACAGTCTTATTCAGAGATTCCTGAAGGCAGGATCTCCATTTCAGACTGAAGTAGAAATAAGATTCAGTGGCTGGCTGTTTTGTTTTTCTGACCTTTAGGTTGGGTTTTTATTAATCATGCTACATTATATTCTCTGATGTAGATTAGTGCTGCCAGGAGCATACATGTCTCATTGTCATGAAAAAAAAGAGCCTGTGTTACTAAAACATATTAAATACCATATTCAGTAGAACTCTGAATTATTTGAAGATGCCTTGTCTATTTAAAATATATCTGTTTGACCTTAAAAACATACCTAATGTGACTACAAGTTTGATTGTAATAGGTGGTTAATTATTAACCCTATATTTCCTTATTATTGTAAATAGTTGATAATAATAATTTTAAGGACTAGATATTTGCATTACATTGTTAAAGGAACGATATAAGTATAATACCCTGAACAAGAGTAGAAAAATACATACAATATGTTCTAAAAAATTAATCTCAAATCTGTATCAATATACAAAATTTCTATACAATACACAAAAGTCCAATCCAATGTAAAAACATTTAAAACTGGTAACTGCTTTTTTAAAAGTAGATTCAACAGTCTACCTTTTTATCTTATCATATCAATATCCTCCCGTTTTTCCTTTTCAGGGTAAGTTCAATGACCTATCCTTTTATCCTATCACATCTATATGATTTTTTTTACAAAACAAGATCATATCTATATCCTCACATTTTTTTCAGAGTAGATTCAATAATCTACACTTTTATTCTACGATATATTTATCTCCCTTTTTTCTTTTCAAAACAAGAGCCTTGAATAAATTCTTTTTTTTTTTTTGCCTTTTTCTTAACCATTATCCATAACAACTGTAACCAACACGCTAAACAAAGACAAACATCCATAATCCATTTTGGGGGAATGTGGACATGGTTTTTGAGGCTACTTTCTGCTGACTGTGGGTGCTGATAATCTTATGGGGAGCCAAAGAAAATTTAGGATTACGGTTAAGTCCTGACTGGAGTATTCTGTGAGGCTGGATCATCTCAGTCAGTACTCTTAAAGCTTTTCTGGATGTAGAACTCAGAAGAAACTTCAACAGAGATAATCTGAAATGTTGTATAATCTAGGCCATCTGTTCCCATTGGAGATGTTTCAGGGGTCTTCGTTGATCAAATCTTATTTTTCTTCCCAGAATGAATTCACAGGCTCTTACTTCCTGTGAAAACAAAAGCAAAACCTCTTCTCCAAAGTAACATATCTGACCCTACCTCCAGGAAACCAAAGAATGAGACTGAGACTGAGAACTGTCTCCTCCCGTTTATAATCCTCTCTGTTCTGGGATTAAGTTCTAGGGTTAAAGGAGTGCACCACTGCTGCTTGGTTTCTATGGCAAGTTAGTGTGGGTACTGGGATTAGCGGTGTGTGTCGTTGCCACCTGTCTCTTATCTTCTAATTCTGGGCTTAGAGGCACACACAGCTACTCCCAGCTCTTTATTTGAATGCTATGGATTCAAACTCAGGTCCTCACACAGGCAGAGCAACCGTCTGTGTGTTTAATGCCACCTCCCTTGCTCCCATTTTATTCTTAATGTAAAGGCTTAAAGTACTTGTGTTACAAATCTAGCAATCACTTGAATTTGTTAAGTTGTAAAGTTTGCTATAGTTCTGACTGAAGCTAAACACATTTTATAGTTTTCTAAGCATAGGTACTGTACTTTGAATACAGTGACAGACTATAAATATTGGAACTGACTCTTGGTTGAATTTTGGAAAAATTCATATTTATTTGTAGCCAAAATTTTCCAGGAAGTTTAAATGCACACACATATTTTTAACTATTGTGCGGCCTAATTTACATAACTCAAACATTTTGATAGTCTCCACAAAACCTGACTCCCATAAATATTTCATGAAATCTTCAGTGCTACCACTGAATTTTCTTTTCATACATATGAGATTTCAGCTGGGAAAAAACATTGTAGTGTTTGGTTTATATTTATAAGTCCATTATGATGCTTCATCTACCTTCCAAAAATAAACTTTAATATTTATTGAGATGATAAATACAACCCATTAAACAGTTAAATATGTGTGTTAGTACAAAAATCAGCATTGTCTTTCTCTGAGTACATACTTGGTTTTCCTGAATCTTGCAGGTGGAAAACAAAACCCACATCTCCTAGAGATGATTTTGCTGCTAAACTTCTCATAAAGCCATATCTTGGTCACTAAAAACTGCATGTGAATTGCTGCAAGCAATCTGGTAGGACCCCAGGAGGAACCAAATATGTCCCCTGGTTGATTATGCAGCCCTGTCTGTCATTTGAGGGGATAATGAATTCAGAGTAGATGTACATTTGCTCCTCTCTTAATATATTATATGGTTTAAGCAACTGCACGAAGCACAAAAGGCTGGTGTGATAGGAGCAGGTGGACAGAATTTTCTTGATACCGCACACATGTCGGTGGGTCACAACCATGTGCAGTTTCAACTCCAGAGGAATCTGACATCTCTGGCCTCCCCAGGCACCAGCATACCTGTGCACGTATCCATAACCACACATATATACATAATTGAAAATAATAGAAATAAACATTTTGAAAGACAATTTTCTGATCCATATGCTGCACCAATGAAGTCATAATGGCCAATTATGGGGAGGTCTCCCTCCTAGATCCAAGCAGGATCAAGCAAAAATGACAGGAATCTCTTTTCTTGACCGTAGGGTGAGTGATAACTAAACACGGAGTCACTGAGATTTGTTTCTAGTTATAAATTCATCCATTTTATGCACATTGTTGGATCTTTAATACTGAAATATTTCTTGTCATCATTTTCCAGAGTTAGCCCCCAGTGATTCCTCTCTTCACCTATGTAAACTACTTTATTTCTCTGCCTTTGAATTGGGACTGTTTGTACAACAGGTTTTGATAAGAATAAACAAATAAGATAAACTTTAAAAACCAGAAGACATGGCTTTGGGAAAATTTTGATCAAGATCTTAGCAGTACTGGATGCTTTGTTTCTAGACTTGAAATATATTTTGGGAGGATATTTTATGCTTAATGAAGCCCAAGCCTGCGCATGGCTCCCAGTCAGCACCAAGGTCAGTAACACTACACTCTGAGGTTAGCAGCAACTCTGCTCAAGCTACATGGCGTGGTGCCAATTTCCAGTCATTCCAGCACTTCTCTGATGGTATCAAAAACAGAATTACAGAATACTAATGCATAATAAATTATTACTCTTATCTACTACATTTTATATAAATTTCATAAAATATTAAAAGTAAAATTTTGTAAATTTGAGAATTTTGAAACAGAATTTCAAAGAACCCCCAAATAGTAAAAAGTTTGTTTTTAGCTACTATATTTTAATAAACATAAAGAAATGAAATAGTCACTATATCTTTTTTTTTGTTTTTAGTTTGAATCTACAACATAGTCAATGGTATAGTCCCAAAACAAACTGGTAACAATGAAAAGAAAATACAAAACTGAGAAAATTTTAGGTGTCTTTAAAATTATTGAAAATATTTTATGCATTCATATAAGCAGATGAAAAACATCATATTACTTACAACTCAGAAGCTATAAGTCATCATTTCTAGGAGGCTGTTGTGCAATAACTAAATAAGTTAGGTATTTAAATAAGGCTTATTAATGACAGTATCTAAATGAGGTAGGCTCCCTATCTCATTGAAAAGTTAACAAGGGTAAAATTACGAATATGCCTAATCTTTTTGAATATAGATTTCTAAATCGCTCTATATAGAAGCTTGCTATTTTATCACCTAACATTCTTCTGTTAGATGAAATCAAGAGCATCCATGATTTTTATATAAGATGAGAGTAAGAGCCACTATTCTGTTAACCTCTTTGTTCAACCTGACATCGAGGAGATACAAATTGCATCAGTGTATTCAAACACGAATGGATTGTCTTAAATATATGCCATTCAAATTGCTTCTCAGGAGGCACGCAAATCACAAGGCTACATTGTTTGCACAGTCTGTCTGAAGCTTCTTGTTCATAGCGGGAAATCATTCAAAGTCTACAGGGCTCTGCATGGCCTCTCACGCCATGCTACAGCTTACCTTTGTCCTTTAATCTGCAGAATTCCTGAACTGGTTTTGGCATGAAATGTATCTTCAAGTACTCTGGCTTTCAGAACATTGGCAGGGGATTTTTTTTATTTTATTTTAAAGGATATAATATATACAATGAGTTGCTAATGTGTGTATTTGATCTTAAAGCTTTGATATATCTTTGGGGGAGGGGCTCAACAAATAAAGAGAAAGTAGATATTTCGGTAATTGTTTATGCATATTTACTTGTTTGCACTGCCCCCTGTGATTTTCTGTTGAGCACCTTGGCAGCAAAGGTTGAGTAGCCTTGAACATACTTCTTTTGGTAAGTTTTCCTTTCATTTTTTTTGAAGTTTCTTCTTTTTTAAATCTGGGAATCCCCAGTTTCATTATACTTGTGAATTTCTGCCACCTAGGTGAGGGTTGCAAGCTTTCTCTGACACAGAAAGAACAAAGCAGAAACTGAAAATCAGCTTTGCCAAAAGGTCAGAGTGCAATGAAGAAGAAACTAGGATAAAGAGGGCAAATTCAGAACTGATCGAGAAATTCCCATGTATCTATGCTGGGTCTTTACAAGTTTTCTCTAATGAGGTAAGACAAGCAGGAAAACCATGTAGGAGAAACAAACATTACTGTTTTAAAGAACCATGAAGAAAACCACTGATAAACATGAACTGTGATAGTTCCAACATGTGCTAGATCATGAGACAAATCCAGGACAGACTGGACACTTCTAACAGTGTCCTGCTGCATCACGACTGTGTTAAAGACTTTCCATGAAAGGCTCCCGTGGATCCCAATATTTCCTCTTAATAACTGTGACTAAAGCAGTAAGTGTCTAATTGATGTTTTAGCTAACATGGAGGAAAGGGGCCTACTAAGAACAAACCAGGTGATACAAGCCTGGAATCATGTTTATGTCACCCCAACATGTCTCCCCAACAAAATCTCATTATACTGATAGGTTAATGTCCCTGTAAATGCTCTCCCCGTCTGGTCCTCAGAGTTCTCATAGGGAATTTACGAATCTAAACTTTTGTGATTTCTATCACACACAGACAAGAACATAGAAGTCAGTGGTCACATCAAGGAGTTCAGATGTTGAAATCATTCGATACTGAATATAAAATATATTTGACATATAAACCTACATTGGGTATATAAAAGAGAAAATTTTAAATCATGGTTTAGGAAAAAGACTATCAAAATATTTTAAGCAGACTTTTTTTTTAAAAAGAAGCGTCTTCAGAAATAAATAAATAACAATTGAAATAAATTAACTGGGACAATCAGTAGATTAAGACAAACTGAAGAGAGAATAAACTATAAACTGGGCTTGAGGACATAATCAGATACTCATTGCTATGTAAACTGGACCTAGGAAGAAAAACTGGGGGTGGTGTGGAGTCTGGGCAGTGGTCAGAGAAGAGTCATGGTAGTGTCATAAGAGGAAAGGAGATTACAAGCACGGAATGGTTAAAAATCATAATCAGACATAAAGACTGGCCTTTATTTGAAAGTGGACCCAATCCACATCGTATTGGGATTTCTAACACTGGCAATAAAATGAAAAACAGACACTTCCAGAGCAAGAGGGAAATATCAGAAAAAGTCTAAGGAATCACAATGATTGGAAGTTTCATTAGTATCATTACTATAAAAAATTCTACACAAATACTTCAAATTAAAAAAAGGAAATTCAGCGCCATTTCATCCAGGCATGCTCCAACAAGCATGACAGCTATCTGCAAATGCAACATGTCTCAAAACCATACCCTCAGGGTGCCAGAGATGACTCGTAGGTTAAGCGCTTTTGCTGCTCTTCAGGGAAATCTGAGTTCAGGTCCCCAGCATCAACATTAATAATTTACGATTGTCTGCAACCCAAGCTTCAGGAGATTAGAAGCCCTGTTCTGATATTCGTGAGTGTGCACACGGATGCATACCAAAAAGACATCTACACATGAATAAAAATGAATCTTAAAACAAACAATAATGACCAACACTTGCCGTCCCTGGCCTCTTCTCGAAGCCATAGGGAAATGTGCAGCACCACAAGGAAGACACGAACCTGGAAAGAGGAAGTCCTGGCTCGAGCTGGTGCTCAGAAGAGATGATTCAAACCGTGCCCGCACGGGAAGGGGAACCCCAGAAGGCCCCAAGACGGGATTCCCAGACTATGACGAACGAAAAGGGCACCCAGTGTGACTGAAAACAAAGCCCGTGGCTGTGGAACGACTTCCCAAAAGAGATGAAACTACAAAAACACCAGACACACCTGCTGTTCTTAGATGACTTTCAGAAAACGACTCAGGGGAGTGACTGTGCGTGAAAAACACAGAAAATAAATCAGAAAAAAAATTTTTTTAAAAAAACCCCGAAGCTTGTGCTGAAAGACCTTCACTGTTCCACCGTTTGTCAGGTGGGAACCAGCCCCCAACAAAGTGTAAAGACAGAAGAGAGAGCCTAACCGGAAGTCATCCATCCAAGCGGGGCTCTGAACATGAAGTCAACGCAAGGTGCTTTAAACAGAAAACAAACAAAAATCTCACTTTATCTAGAGATAAATTTACAGTTACTTCTAACCCAAACACTTGACTGATGTGAAAAGGCTGGGGTTGACTACAGGCGGAGGTGAAGAAGGAAAGGCGGAAGATACGCAGCTGTTTTTCTTAAGCAACTTTAGAGCCACAGGAAGGTTTTCTGAAATAATAAAGTGAGTCGTATGTTTAAGTATAAAACTTCTAGTTACCGCACTTTTAAAAATTTAATGAAGGTAGTTTTAAAAACACATTTTATTTAACACAATGTGTTGAAAAACCATTCTTTCATGTGTTAACATTACAAAATATTTAAGGAGACAGTTTGCGTTCTCTTAATGCTGTCTGATAGCTAAGAAATGGTCTGCAATTGCAGCTTCTCCCAATCAGGACCGGCATCATTTCAAACACTCAATAGCTACACTATGCTGTCACTTCCTCATTGGACATGGTGCTTCCACACTTAGTGTACGTGTGACATTGATGCATCTTTGTGAGGGAGCACTAGACTGGACTGTGTGCATCTTCCTTATGAGTGCACAGATGCTCCCTCTGTGACTGGCAGGACACCCAATCACCCTTCAGTGAATCAAACAATTGCAAAAACAAGAGAGATGAAATTTCCTTGAGAAAATTCCATGAAAATATGAAATTAAGTATTATTTTCTTCTGGCCATGGATTTTACCACCCGTGCTGACTGTTCTTTGTATATCTCATTTAAATTTATGATTTAGTCCCCTTTCATTATATGTGACAAAAGGAATGTGCAGACAGTTGACTTGCCCAAATCTGCCAAGTTATGAAGTGGCAAAGTTGGTGTCAAGCTCAAACTCTCTGATGTTGAGAGCAGCTTTTCAGTGCATTTGAAAGTGCAGGCACAGTCCCATAAAGATGTCAAAAGTCTACACAGTTGATGGCTCACTTTGACCTGAAGCTGATGCCCATCCACCTAAAAATATGAAATTGATCAGCATATTTCTATTTTTAATCTGAGGAAGTAATCCATAGCAAAAGCACTATGTTAACATTAACTTAAACCTTTGTATTAAGTAATTTGGCTTTACATTTAAGACAAGTTGCAAGGAAAAGACCTAGTCATAAAATTACTATTAATGTTTTCCTACAGTTCTGCAGGTAGATGGATATTTTGTGAACAGTTCAGCAGATAATTCTTTTATGTTAGTTGCTGGTTTCATTAACAAATTACAAAAGAATGTAGTGACTTGACTCATGAATATTTTTCATCTCATTTTTTATTCTTGTGAACCAGGAACTCAGATATTATTTCTCTGGGTATTTTTACATCAAGATCTTTAACGAAAGTGCAATCAATTTGATATCCAGATCTTCAGATATGCTAAGACTCATTTAGAGAGGCCTATTTCTAAGCCTATCATGTGACCTTTGGCCAAAGACATGAGCTCTTTTTTTCATGGGCCTTTTTTTAGACTTATTCAAGACATGGTATTGAATAACTATTGCCTTTCAAATAAAACATTTCTTCTTAGGAGCTTGAGAGATGGCTCAGTGGTTAAAAGCATCGTTTACTATTGCAGAAGTCCTTGGTTAGGTTCCCAGCATCTGCATGATTGCTCATAACCATCTATAACTCCAGTTCCGAGGGACCTGACATGCTGTTCTGACCTTCACATACACCAGGCATGCATGTGATGTTCATGTACATCCAAACATGCAGACTAAACTCTCATACTCATAAAAGATATAAATATTAAAAGAAAAATAAATAAATCATTTCCTCCCTAAAGTACTTGGGAAATTAAGGAAACTTAAAGGGATCAAGGATTTCCAAGATTTCAAGGCCACTCTTAATCTTATAAAACATTAAATGTCAAAGAAGAGGAGACTCTCCAGTGGAGCTGCCTACAAGTTGGACAGGGAGCTCCAACGTTGCAGCCTTTATGGGGCATAACCATTTCTGGTTTTTCACAAGTCCCACATCTAAGGCAAAGCTAGAATTTTCCAGTGTTTTAATCATTGCACATCTGTTTATTTAGTTTTGAAATCAAATTTCCTAATTTCAATCCTTGTCAGTAACTTCACAAGATTTTCATTATAGGGCAAAGGAGTTATGAAAATCATAAAGGGTCTAAGCTGATCTACTTAGTATACTACTTTTCTGTATTTTTTTTTACCTTAGAGCAACAGTCAAAGAATTGCATTTTTGGTATCTTCTCTTTCCACAGCTAGATTCACTCAAACATCTCTGTAATGCTCACATGGTATTCCTCATCCAAATCTGTCAATACAAGCAATGGGCTTTTGTTGGTATGACCTAGGAAGATAAGGGCAATTCTTTTTGTTTACCCAAAGATTATAAGTATTTCACTTATGAACGTACCACTGTTGCTTAAATGGTGGTAAATGTTGTTATTCTGGCCAGTTTTCCAAGAGAGCATACTTGAAGAGTCATATTTTCTTTTTAAAGATCATAGCATTTTATTTACTCATTTATTTACTTGCTTTTGCAGATCTATGAATAGAACACACACACACACACGCACACGCACACATGCATCAGTCTTTGCTTACTCCATAGAGGTTTTATATTGTACTTAGTTAGATTTTATTGATCATTATTTCAAAAAAGCAGTAAATGAAATCTGTTTCATTACAAACTACAATGTATTTAAAGTAATTGAATAACCTCAGTGAGTTTGCATGAAATGAGTTTATGTTGCAAATTTAGTTAGATTTAAAATGAAGTAGCAACGAATCTAATAAAAAGAAACATGGAATACATTTGTAATGAAAATGTTTTGTATGCTAATATGGACAAAATTCTGTTTCGAGGCCTTATAAAATTCACCAAGACTTCAGAATTCACCCTTTTCAGTCTCTGTCACTAATTTTGATTTTAAATTATATAATACTCCCTGATTTAATTCCCCCTATGAAAATTTCCTCTATCTGTTCATAGTTTATAAATATCACTGTCGCACATTCCAGTCCATGAGGACATTTCTGCTGCATAAGAAAAATTTAAGGTTTGTCTTCATTTTCATAAAAATTATGCCTCAAATAAATCATTTACTCTGTCATCCAGTTCACTCTTTCAAAATATTAAAATTCACACTGATTTGTTAGTAATCATGATCTCTAAAAGCTTGCTCCTTAAAAATAATGGTCAGACAGCATGAATCCATACACATAAAACAACAGAACTTGATCGTCCTCTCTTCCCTTGCACACAAATCAACTCAAAGTGGGCAAAGATCTCATTGCAGACCCAAAACTCTGCAAGTACAAAAAGAAAGAGTAAGGAACATGCTATAGGATAAAAACTCAAGGAGGAACTTGCAAACTGGGACCCTAGCTGCCCAGAAAATAATACCAACTGCCCACAGGTGGGACTTCAAGAGATTAGATAACTTCTACACTACAGAGGAATCTGATGAAAGAGTGCTATATAAAAGCTTCCTTTAAGGTCAAAACATTCCATTCTGCAGGAAACACCTTAAGCATAAAGGTAAACAACTCAAAAAAAGCTTCAGGAAGTTCCTAAAACTGACCAGATTCACTAGGCCCCGCCCTGCCAGAATAAGCAAAAAGAAGCTCAATGTCTCTCAGAGGGAAGAAAGCTGATCTACAAAGAAGGCTGACAACAGAAAAGGTGCTTGGAAGAAGCAGAAACCAGCCCAGCTCAGATCAAATCACTGTTTTGACTCATATGATTTAGAGCCAGTGGGGAATGTGATGGCTAAGGAAACTCCATTTTGTACCAGGTACCCATTTTAATAGGCTTTTTCCTCTGACTTAAATTCCTGAAAGATAAGTTCCTGACGTCTTGTGTCCTTTCCAGAATGGTGTAACTGTTGTGAATTGATTAATTGCTTACTCTGGTTTTTGTAGTTCACTTACTGATGTGTGTATGCAAGGGGAGTGAGGCAGTTTCTCACAGAGTTGCAAATCCACAGAAATATTAAGTAATTGTGGTTTTACCTTTAGCAATCCTTCCTTCAACCCCTTATGGGAGGTATGCCTTCATTTGGCTCTAAGGCCTGCTACAATATTGGTAAATTCATGTAGTTATAATTTTTTTTTAAAAAAAAGGGCTCTAGAGACTCAGACCAGCCAAAGCCCCTGAAAAGGACTCTCTCCAAACTGTTGAGGAGCCTGGAGACTGCATAGAGGGCTCCAGGTTCCCAACTGTGCGAGTCATCACCCATACTGGAATGGGCTTTAATGACAGAGTTGCTTTTCGAATAATTTCTGCTCCTACAAGTAATACCTCACCCACATTCCCCTAAGGAACCCCAGAAGAACTCATTGGCTCACTAAATTGGACTTGGACGGCATAGTCTGCCATGAGTTCCTTATCTGCTGCATTTTCCCAAGGAAAGTTCAAGCACTTAACAATAAAGCATCCTACATAACTGGAAAATTGTCTTTACCAGCTGCGCACCTAACAGAGGATTAGTGTAAAGTGTCTAGAATGTAGAAAGAATGCAAGAAACTAAATACCAAGAAACAAACATCTCAATTAAAAAGTGGTGATGGAACTAGAGTTCTCAGAAGAAGAAGCGTTTTAAAAAGTTGTTATCAGGCTTATTATCCTCTTCATCATAATGGCTAAGATTAAGAAAGATTGCAAATGCTGGCCAGGATGTGAGGAGTTGGGACCCTCCATGCAATGTTTGTGGAATTGCAAATTGGCATAACCACTATGGAAATCAATGTGCATGTGGTTGCCTAAAAATCGCAAAATAAATCTTTGATATGGCCCAACTATACTGTACTCAAAAGACACTATTTCCCGCTATAGAGACAAATGCTCGTTCGTGTTCAGATCTGCTCTATTAACAATAGCTGGATCAATGAAATAGTCCAGACATCCATCAACTGATGAGTGGATAAACCATGTGCTACCATATACAATGGAATTTTTATTCAGTTATGAAGAAAAACAAAACTACAAGTGAGGTAACCCAGATCCAGAAAGATAAGCATTGTATATTCCCACTCATGTGTGGTTCTTTACGTTGGATTTTCAGATTTGTGTGTTTGATTAAATGACCTACTAAACCCAGAAAATTAGAGAAGGATCACTTGTGGGGAGGGGCAGGAAAACAATCTCAAGGGAGGGGAAATAGAACACGAGCAATATGTAGGGAAATGGGATAACGGGTGGGAAGTTTAAGTGAAAAAAGCAATGAAGAGTAGGGTACAGCAGAGACTTAGAGGGGGATAAATAACAGTAAGGATGTTTCAAATATATAAAAATCTATTATGATATAAGCTTTCTAGATATGTATATGTGCATATTCCTATAAAAGTTTATTGGAGTTATCTTGCACAGGGGATAAATGCTCCTTCCAGCAACCACAGATTTACAGATAGAAACCCAGTACTATGTACGACTAATTTCCCCTCAAGCTGGTCAGGCATGTCCTATAGACCCTCAAAACCATACAGGTTATGTCATTGTTATTGGTTGCCCACCAAAACTTGATAGATTCTCTTGCTAAAGAAACCATGCACTTGGGTCACAAGACATGAAGATTCAAGTTGATACTGATCATAAAGCTTCCTCCCTGCTAACTAGTTTTCATAGTTCAGGAAGGTGCTATGTAGGCTGTTAGGAAGAAAAGTCACCAACAGTCTTATCAAGCTGGAAACACTGTGAATTACAATAATGACCTGTAAGACATGTCTGTGAGTGCAATATTATCACTAGTGTTATGGGTATAACCATTTGCTTTCTTTTTTAAATATTTATTTATTTATTATGTATACAATATTCTGTCTGTGTGTATGCCTGTAGGCCAGAAGAGGGCACCAGACCTCATTACAGATGGTTGTGAGCCACCATGTGGTTGCTGGGAATTGAACTCAGGACCTTTGGTAGAGCACCAATGCTCTTAACCACTGAGCCATCTCTCCAGCCCCACCATTTGCTTTCTGAGTAGATTTAAGACCCATTCAAATAAGGAAATACATACCTTATACCATAAGTCTGGGCAATATAAAACGGCTGGGGAGTTTACATTCCCCACGTGTTCACGTACTATTGTTGCTCTGCTAAATGAACACAATATTAAACTAACTTCTTAGTTTATATCTCTACACCCATAGGTTAGTTCAGCTCTTCAGCTTCATAAAAGAAATGTGAGAGGGGTGTGTGTGTTCATATGTATGCGTACTTGCCTAGTGGACAGTTATTAATGCAAAGACTCACAAAAAGTCAAAGTTCAAGACTGGAACACCAGCCCTGCCACAAAACCTTCAACCTACAATTTGTCCTGCCTGCAAGATGTACTGGGGCAGAGGCGGCACAGAACTGGTGATAGTGGCCAACCGGTAACTGGTCCACCTTAAGTGTAAGCCTACACCTGACACTGCCTGGAGGGCCGAAGTCAGACTTAGGATAGAACCAAGCTTGACTGGAAAAAAAAAGTCACTGAATTGCTTTCTAATGTTGTTCTGCTATACTTGTAGACAGTAGCCTAGCCTCAATGTCATCAGAGATTCTGCTCATGTCCACAACTCATAGGAGCAGATGCAGAGACCAGGAACAGATGCAGAGACCAACAGCCAAACACTAGGCAGAGCTCGTGGAATCCTCTGGAAGAAGATGAAGAAGGATTGTAGGAGCCAGAGGGACAAGGACACCACAAAAACATAGCCCTCAGAATCACTAAACCAGGGCTCATAGGGGTTCACAGAGACAGGACCAACCGTCAGGGGGCCTGTATAAGTCTGATCTACATCCTTTGCCTATGTTAGCCTTGTGTAGCTTGGGGTTTTTGTGGGACTCCTAACAGTGGGAGCAGGAGCTGTCTCTGATGGTTTTGCCTGCTTTGGGGGCCCTTTTCCTCCTACTGGGTTGCTTCATCCAGCCTTGATATGAGGGTTTGTACCTAACCTTATTGTGCCATGTTCGATTGACATCCCTCTGAGACCTGCCCTTTTTTGAAGGGAAATGGAGGAGGGGTGGATCTGGGGTAGAAGGAATGTGGGGGTAAAATGCTGGGAGGAGAGAAGGCAGGGGAAACTATGGTAGGGATGTAATATATGAGAGATAGATAAGTAAATAGATTATTTTTTTAAAAGACCAATAGTATTTGGTTTTACCCTGAGTGTCTGGGCTATCTAGTCTCTGGTTGAAGGTCACCTGAGCAGTGTCAGATGCAGTTCCTTCTCGTGCAGACAGAGTGTTAGTCAGGCTTCTGCCCCAGCAAGCGAGCAGCTGAGAAAACAGCTTCCGATCATGGCTTCCCTGCAGCTCAGTTCATGATGTCAGAAACTTCCGTCTATAATTGGCTTCTTCCCTGCCATGAGCCTGGGGGGAGGCAGACTATCCTGGCAGATTGCGTGGCAGAACAAAACTGCTCGACTCATGGTGGCTAAGAAGCGGAGAAAGAGCAAGACAGAGAGAAACCCTGCACCAAATTTAGTCCAAATGATAAGCCTCCCAGGAACCAGCTACTTCAAACTAGACCCTACCTCTGAAATTCTCAATAAATTCCATAATTTATAAATTTATGAATTCAATAATGCTATCAAATTGTTACTCCAAAAGTATAATAAGCTATTGATTTGGTTTGAGTCTTCATGATCCAGTAGCCTCTTAATCAGATTTACTCACTGCCAGTCAAGCCTTCTCTACTAAGTCCGCGGGGAGGTACACTTCAGAGTCAAGCATTTTACAATGCTAGCTAATTGAAATACGACACACACCCAACAGAAACAGTTTACAAATGATCCTGAGAAAAAATATGCTTGATGTTTGAAATAATCACAGCCTAGTATTTCATAAACAAACTTTATTATCAGCTATTTTAAATTAAAACCTTAGAAAAATATTCTGCATACAGAGTGCCAAACAAAATGTACACGGAGCCTGGAGAAACTGAGAAAAAGGAAGGGAATTGGAGTAAGACTTTTTAAAAAAAATGGCAATGGAAATTGTTTTAAAAAAAGTTGTTACAAGTTAGAGATTTATGCTAGCCGATTGGAACAGTTGATTTCAACTTTTGAGGGGTGAGATAGAACACAATGCACTTATTAAATTATCTTTTTATTGTCTTTGTGGCTTCAGTACAAGCTAGTTTCTAAAAGGAAATTCTTTATGTCTGCTTGCAGTCAAGTGTTCTTATTAGCGCCCAGGAAAAAATGGTTGAAATTAGTGGAGTCATTCACAATGGAGAATAGCAACAATAATGCAGAGATAAACCGTCTTTCCACATTCAATAGACAGCGTTGCCTTCTCACATACTTTCGTCGAGAATATATGCAAGACCAACCAGTAATTTGCTGAAATTCCCTCATTTGTAAATGCCAAAGGCTCCGCATGTAGTGGGTCCAATCAGCACTGCTCACAAGCTGAGCCCCAGCCTTTTGCCTTTAGCTACCGTTTAATACCAGCTGTTTGTTCGTTCTGTTCCTCCCCCTTCTCTACCTCCTCCGGGTCTGTTTTAAAATCTGCCCCACGGTACCCGATTCAATCCTTCTGAGTTGCCTTAGCAACTCTGTAAGACAGGCTGGCTCACAGCTTCCCGATCTGAGACCATCATATCCTTCAATTGGTTAGTTAAACCTTTTATGAGGAGTCACATATTCGTTAGAACTACAATTGTGATTGGTTTTCCTAAATTTGCTCCACATTTCCTATGTGTATCC
Source organism: Microtus agrestis (assembly GCA_902806775.1). Classification (NCBI taxonomy): domain Eukaryota; kingdom Metazoa; phylum Chordata; class Mammalia; order Rodentia; family Cricetidae; genus Microtus; species Microtus agrestis. Next base: position 9,128,909 of record CADCXT010000743.1, on the reverse strand, counting down.
TCAGGCTCTCTTTCCCCAAGGTCCCTTTTTCCAATACCAGAAAGCAGGAGCACATTGCTATAACCATCCATATTCATGCTTTATTCTCAGGTCAGCCCTGCCTTGAAGATTTACTTTGGTATGGTGTGTCCTGGCTGCCCTGGCCATTTGGCGTCTTCTGAAGCTTGGCAGCATTTCCTTACTTGGCAGTAATTATTGAGGTCGGCACGTTTTCTACTTGAGGTCCTCAAGTGAAAATCAGAATGTTCATGTTTTTAAGCAAACTACTCCACTGTATCAGATCCTCCCAAAGCACAGAGAGAGCAGCCAGGTTGTATTTGTGTGTTCGGAGGAGCGACTCACCTCACCTCAGACCTACTTTTCCACCCAGGTGATGCTACTGTACAACAGATAATGCTGGTGACTGAGACAGATCAAAGTGAGTCCCTCATCTAACCTGACCCAGGAGGCGGGCCATATGGAAATATTTGATTCCTCGTATTTGAGAAAATGTGCGATTACTTTGAAAAAAGGATACAGGGACAAATTTTTGTCTGTTGAATTTGAATGTGTCTATTTATTGAGTTCTGGTTTTAGAATATACATAATATTATAAGGTGAAAGGCAGCTAAGAATTTCTTTTTACCGGCATAAAATGTGTGAGTTAATTAAACATTTATCACTATTGTAAATTTAGCTGAATGCAAAGAAGCTTGAACTTGCTAAGGTTTCTTAGAGAAGGAAATTGAATAAAACTTATATTCAGTATTTTCTCCTGAATTTTATTGTATATTTACAGTGAATACAAAGGTAGGGAAACAAACATGAAATTGATAGGAATAAATCACACCTACAATTTGATGAATGAGAATGGTTTTTGAGTAAGAATTCAATCCAAGTAGCGTTAGTGTAATAGACCCAAGATGGCCTCTGCCTGCCTGAGAAGTTCATTGAATTCACATACAAATTCTACTTTCTGTACCAACCTAGTCAATGGGTATGTAGGAAAACTGAAATCCCAATTCATGGTAATAGTTCCTGATGAGGAGAACAGTTAACAGACACATAAATGAACTAGTTACTCTCATAAGATACAGTCACTCTCTGCAATATAAAGTCACTCTCTGCCTTCTAAATCCGTGTATACATTCCGACCACAGCCGATAATGGTGATCAAAACAAGTGCTAGTGCCTGCATTTAGCCTAGAGATGACCAAGCCTTGCTTCTTCGGTAGCTATCAGTCCACTGTGGCAAAGCTTGCAGTTCTGTTCCTTGTCATTTGATTGTCTGTTCGCCTATTTGCTGGAGGTGGGTAAGGATGCATGTCTGTCATGGCATAAGTTTATAGATCAGAACACAATTTACATGAGTAGATTCTCCCCTTCCACTTTGTGGGTCCTGGGTACTGAACTCGAGTCCTCAGGTCTGTCTACAAATGTTTTTGCTCTCTGAACCACCTCACTGGATCTGCTTGTCATTTTTAAGGTGAGCACTGGGTACTTCAGCTGTACTTCTAACAACTTTAAAACAGCCAAATTACAGTGCATTCAGGTTTATTTGCTTATGTTTAAAGAAATAAGCTCATAAAATAAGAAAGTTAGGGGGCACAAAATGAAAATGCCAGGACTCAAGACACTGAGGCAGGAGGATCATTGGCTAGATACCTAAACCCTATCTTCTTTTTTTAATTTTTATTTCATTAGGAAAGAAAATAAACTATCTTTTTTATTTTACATACCAATATCAGCTCCCACTACCTTTCCTTCTCCCATTCTTTTCCTTTTCCCCCTCACCCCACCCCCATTCACTCCTCAGAGAGAGTAAGCTTAGCACATTGCTTTGGGGAAGTTCCAAGGCCTTCCCTACTATAACTAGGCTGAGCAAGGTATCCGTTCAAAGAAAATGGGTTCCCAAAAAGCCAGTACAAACTGTAGGGGTAAATTCTGGTGCCTCTGCTAGTGACTCTGCAATCTGCCCAAGTTATACAACTGTTATCCACATTCAAAGGGCCTAGTTTGGTCCTATGCTGGTTCCTTCCTTGTCCAGCTGGAGTTGGTGAGCTCCTATTAGCTCAGGTAAACGTTTCAGTAGGTGTCTCCATCATGGTCTTAACCTCTTTGCTCATATTCTCAGCCAGTGCTCTGCTATGGGTCTCTGCTTCTGCTTCCTTCAGCTGCTGGTTGAAGATTCTATGGTAACATTTAAGATATTCATTAATTTGACTACAGGGCAAAAACAATTCGGGCACCCTCTTCTCTATTGCTTAGGGTCTTATCTGGGGTCATCCTTTTGGATTCCTGGGAATTTCTCTAGTGTACATTTCTTGCTATCCCCAGAATGGTTCCCTCAATCAAAATATCTTTTTCCTTGCTCTCATTTTGGTTCTTCCTCCATCTCGACTATCCTGGCTAAACCCTATCTTCAACGAAAGCAAAAACAAAACAAATCCATATGCCTGTGAATAGCTAAGCGGTTATACTTATTCCCAAATGTTGAATTTACGGCTCTGTGCATACCAGACAAAGGCTAAACTACTGAACTACAACCCCATTCCCATGTTATTTTATTGTGTCCTAGAATAAAAAGTGATCATATATCTAAAAACCGATAAAATAGAAAAAGGTAAACACTGACCTGGAAAACATTACAAAGGGTTGTATAGTTAGTTCATCTATCAGCTCAAATCTCCTACTTCAATCTACTGGCATACAGTTCAATGTATATCACAAAGAAGTGGTGTAGAAACCTACAATATAGTCAACTGTCCCTGTATGACATTCAAGATTATTTCAACAACTATTGCAGCCCGCATGTCATGAAGCTGCTTCACACTAAGGGAATTTACTTGTATTTTTAGATACTCATAATTATTCCCCATCCTCCTATTATGTAACAGTAATTACAAGAATAGATTTCTGCGGCAATAAAACAATGTTTACTGTTTCTTTATCAGCCTGCCATACAGAATTATTTTCGAAGTCCAGTCTCTTGTTAGCATCGATGTAGTCATAACACAGATTTATTGCCAAAAACGTATTTGTCTGTGCCTAACTCCAGTCACTACTTCATAATTTGCTCATAAGTTTTCTGTGAAGGGAGAGCGTCGCAGGCTCTTTGCCCTCATATAACTCAGCATGACAATAGCTTGCTCTGTTTTTAAGGGCAAGCAAGGCTCCCTCCTTGCTAGTTTAGTTTTCTCCTTGGAAAAAAAATGGTTGTTTTTCTTCTCCCCTAAAGTATAAGTAAACTCCTTTGTATTTACTGAAAACACTGTCTAATTTAGCCTAGAACAGCTTGTTGAGAACATACTCAAAAGGCTTTGCAGTTGCTCTGAAGCTGAGAGATATAAATCTATATCTCATTATGAACTATTTTTGTCTTTCTTACTTATGTTCTCAATAACCTTGCAAAAGAGAAACTTTTAGTCCAAATATACATGTCTGCCACCCATTGTTCCAGCAAAAGAATTTATATAATTAAATGTTGAAAGACTAATGTTTTCTTTTTATCAAGGTGAAGCAACCTTATAAAAACAACCTTAAGGAAGTTTAGGGGCTCTGATTCTATTAATGGGATCGTCCTTGCTTTCTCATTTGGAACAAGCCTAAATTTTGCCATCTTTGCATCATTGACCTAGTTACTCAGGCCTAGAGCCAAGGTCCCTGCTTGTTCTTTATGTCTCTGACTTTGTATCAGATCCTTCAGGAAGACTTTTCAGCTGTGCCTCCAAAGATGCTGATATGGCCATTTCTCACCTTTGGGTCCACACAAACATCTCTTTTCCCAGACCTGCATATTTCCACACACTTCCCTACATGGAGTACTTCACCCCATACCCCAAGAGAACCTGCACTCTAAGCCAGAACATGTCATTTTTTTCAGCTTGAGATAGGCCAGTAGTTTCTCTCGAAACTAGAAAATACTCCAGATTCTCCTTGTCTGGTCACCCTGCCTATTCTTCCTGCCAGGCTACTGGTTAATCAATGTTTTATTAAACCAATAAGAGTAACAGAGTACAAGAGCATTGTCCCATAGCATTTCCCCTTTTTTCTTTTCAAAACAAGACCCTTAATCTAATCTCTCTTGTATAGCTTTTTTTTCCTGACCATTATCCATAACAACTTGTAATTAACACACTAAGCAAAAATAAACATTCATAATCCATTTTTGGGAATGTGGGCATAGTTTTCTAGACTACTTCTTGCTGATTTGGGGTGCTTATAATCTTATGGGGACCGAAACAAAATTTAGAATTATGCTCAAGCCCTGACTATAGTATTCTGTGAGGCTAAATCATCTCAGTCAGAAGTCTTGAGGCTGTGCTGATTATAGAACTCAGAGGTGCTCGGAAACATTGGATAATTTGGGCCATCTGTTCCCATTGGAGATTTTTTTAGGGGATCTTCCTTAATCAAACCTTATTTTTCTTAACCCAGAATAAATCTACAGCCTCTCTCTTCCTGTAGAAACAAAAACAAATCCTTTTCTCCAAAATAACATATCTTTTGACTTAAGTTTTGAAGTCAAGGCATTTTCAAAATCTACAAATTATCTGAAAACTAAGGCATTATCCTGAGTATTTTTTTTTTGGACAAGGGCTCTGGGGGTCACTACTATCTTTGCAGTTTCTCTTCCCACAGCTTGCTACCAGATATGAACAAATTGCAAGTTGTAAAGTGTTACTTTTTAGAAAAGTCTGAGGAAATCTTGTCTATCCAGCTCCAGAAACAATCATGCCTTCATGCAGCAAGAGCTTGCCATTTTTCAGTCTTCCAGTCACTATCTTAGATCCATAGTCACAGTGTCACAGCCCTGTTCCTCAAAGACCCCTGTCTGGTTATAGCAAAGAACAAGAGAAGTATGGTGTCAATCTGGTATGCCAAAGCCATAGCTCCAAAGATCTAAGTCTTTTAAGTATAAGTTGAATATATATAATATGCTGTTTGGTAATAGTCACATATGGTTTATTATAACACTTTGTTGTAAATTTAGAATCATCCATCCTTTTATTTTATTCATTATGTCTAAATCTTTTCCTGTACTAATTTAAATATTAAACTCTCTTTGCATTTTCTGAGCCTTACAGTGAAGATTGAATCCAAGGCTTCCTGTCTACCAGGTAAAGGTTCTTCCATTGAAATACATCCCTAGTCTTTTAAACTGTTGAACTTTTTCATAGGTATGCATGCATAGAAGTAGGAACACAATACATAAGTCCAATTCACAGTTTTATGAGTCCAAGAAGATCCTTCAATCTGCAATTCTTTGGTAAGATATTCTGATGCTTCTGATGACAAGACTCAAACCCTTTCCATTAGTCTAAGTAAAAAATGTTTTCCACAAAACTGCAGGGACTGAAGCATTTCTATTTTCTGCTCAATTACTAGCACTGAACTGCTTAGTATTTTCTTTCCCTTGTTTTATGTTTCCATTACTATATAGTTCAAGTGTATAGGGTTATGATGTCCTTGGCAGAAATCCAAGGCTCTTTCTTACTTACCCCACTTGAATTCTTTGGGGCACTTGGTGTAACTTACCACTCAGTATTATTTAAAAGTTCTAAGTTTGTTTCTTGTACCACTTCATCTCTCTCCGTTAAGTTCTTATACAACTCCTCTCTATGTATTCATTCCTTATATGATGCTCCTTGACTCTGGGCTAGTGTTTATTTCTTCCCTAATCTCTCCTCCATTTTACCTCATCTATATCTACTATTTCAAATGTCTTTAGAGACTGATAGCTAAGTGAATAAATAATTAGGTGATAAACTTACAACTCATACAACATTCTGTTGGCTCAACCTGAAAATATGCTTCCTATTTCTTCCACTATAGGGGACTTGCCTATTTTCAAAAGAACGGCCTAACTTTCAAAGAATGGGTCAGTCAATGTTGTGGAATTTTTTTCAAAGCAGCCCAAAGCATATTTGAAAGTGATTGAATATAAAGCTAATAATTTACTTTCAGGGAGCTTTAATACAAAAGTGAAATGATTTAGAGGAACTATAGCATTTTTCTGCCTTAAAGTTTTGAAATTATTATATATTTACAGAATTTATAATTCATTCTTTTACCAGGGAAAGTTCAAACTACAACATTATAATATTGATGTTTTAATGATAAGAAAAGGCCAGAAAGAGTCCAGTATCCATGGAAACATAAACTCCTTTCAACTGTCAACTTTCAATTGACCAAAGGTCATTCATTACTCCATATATTTATGTATATATATATATATATATATATATATATATATATATATATATATCATTGAAGTAAAGAACACATATTGGTTTCAAATTAAGAAGTTAAGACTGTATTACAGCCAGGCAGCACTCAGGAGGAAGAGGCAGAGGCAGGGGGATTTCTGTGAGTTTGAGACCAGTCTGGTCTACAAGGGCTAGTTTCAGGACAGTCTCCAAAGCTACAGAGAAACCCTGTCTCGAAAAAGAAAACAAACAAACAAAAAAAACTGTATTACATATAACTACCACTGAATCCCAAGAGGAGACACATTTTTTTCTGACAAACAATAAAAATCCACAACCTTGCTTACTCAGAAGTTAAGTGGTCACAAACAAAACTTGATATACTATTTCCCACTTAAAACTTTCAACCTGGACTGGAGAGATGGCTTATCAGGTGAAAGCATTTCTCCTTACAACACATAATTTAAATTTGATCTCTAGGAGCCCACATGAGAACAGAGAGAATCTGCTTCCACGAGTTTTTCCTCTGACTACCACACATTAACAGATGCCTAAGAAAGTGATCAAAAGGCTATTGTCAGGAGCACTTCCACCTAAAGATATGCTCATCAGTTTACAAAACGTTTGCAATTAGCTATGAACCAATTTCTTCTTACATATTATTAAATGACTGTACTGTGAGCATTTGTCACTGGTTTTATAAAAACAGGCGTCGGGTAAATTTTATTTTATTTACATGATAAAACTTATAAAACTTCCAGTTTCATTCTGTCAATAATAATAACACTTTTAATAGTAATACCAAAGAAGTGCCAAAATGTTACACTAATTGCAACATAATTTGTTTGATCCATATCAAAGTTTTAAGTCAATATTACTAACAACTCAGAAGTATTCTTACATTTATTTATTATATGTAAGGGGTAGGGGTGTAAGCATGAAATGAGCGTGTGTGGAACGAATGTAGAGTTCAGAGGACATCTTGGAAGTTAATTCTCTCCTTGTACCAAGATGGCTCTAGGGATTGAACTCAGGTCATTAGGCTTGGTGGCAAGTGCCTTTTCCCAATGGACCATCAATTGCCCAACATATTTTGAGAAAGAAAAAGGGAAACTTAAGTCACTGAAAGCTAAGCAATTTTCTCATTGTCATGTCTGGCTCCTGGGTTTTATTCTTAAATATGACTCTACTTTCATTGGATCAAGGCTATCTAAAGATAAGGAATTTTCCCTAAGCAGACACTATGATTTATTCATGTTATAAATAGTTATCTTATTTCCCTTTCCTTCATGTGAGGGTTTTAGTGAACAAGAAAGTTCCATCTGTAAGCTAGGAACTGAATTAAACAGACAAGAACATGAGACAAGGACTGTCTTGGTGAAAGTATAAGGAGCTGTTAGTTATAGCAAGGACATCTGCAATTCTTCAAGGCATAAGTTTTTTCCAAAGCCTTGAATGTTAATAGTCATGTATAATCCTGCATGTTGACAGTCATATATAATTTTAGCATGTTTGTCATATACAATCCTGCATGTTGATAGTCATGTATAATCCTAGCACTGAATAATTTCAAGGTCATACAGAAGCTAGCCTGGGCTACATGAAACAATGTCTCAACTGCAACTGAATGAAATTTACGCCCTGGCATTGCTGAAGCAAGCATGGGCATCCTGTTTATGGTGGTTCTGTTGAACTTGTCCATATTGGATTTCATGGCCTAAGTTGATGAAGATGACTGACCGGGTCCCACAAACAAACAAACAAATAAGTAAATGAAGAGAGAGGGAGAGAGAGAAAAAAAGGAAGGAAGGAAGAGTCTAGCTAATAACTAATTATATTCATATGCCATTTACCTGTGTCCTCACTGGAAGAAAAGTTCAAACTCAGACTTTTTGCTAGGGTCAACAGGGAAGTACCTAGCTCTATCCAGTGTCCTCATCCATGCAGGACCTGAGCCCCAGCAGTATACAGCTAGCAACAGACTCCAGCCTTGAACTTCTTTAGCCTGCAGTGACTGCAAGCAATCACCTCTCTTAAAGTCACCTGCTTACCAAAGTAGCCTGCAAGTTAGCCTCAAGACAAACAAAGCCATTCAAATCATTTTAGAATCAAAATTAATACACTTGTTATTTTACATTCAAGATATACACAGATATATTTAATGATAATATTATTTGTTTCTAGGTTTTAATTGAGAAAAATTATTTGGAATAAGATTATAATATGTAACATTGATCCAAAATAAATATACCTAAATAATAAGTGTCTGTTAAATACTTCAATCTGGACCCTCTGTGAATATTCTGACATTTTGGTGGAAGTGAATTCTTGATACTGTGTCTTTCTGCTTCTGTCCTTATACACTCAGAGTTTGAGTAGTCATATACCACTTACCTTAGCATACATCTTCAAGGCTCCTACTGGCAACACAGACCCATCCCCACTCTGATACTACTCTGCTATTTTTGTTAGGTGCCAACAAAAGTCAAGGCCAGCTTCCTTTGTACTTGTGTTCTATAGTGTTCCCCAGTTTATCTCATTCTCAATAATTTTCTAAGAACTCAATATTACAAAACTGTTGTTTTATATAAGGTTATTATGGAATGGAAAAAAGAGAGAAGGCACAAAATGAATGGATAACTAAGAAATTACTCCAAAGAATACATTAAAAATGGCTAGTAAAAAGCAAAACACAAATGTTTACTATATCTGATTTTTTGGAACAGATAAAATGTAAGTAAGAGTTTCAAAACACTTGTAAGACTGTATTATTAATTACTGCAATTATTTTCTGAATACAAACACCTAAGCTTAAAAGACTTCTAGTTTTAATAAAGTTAGATTTTTCTCACTTCTCCCTCAGAAATCACCCCAAACCCACAAAGAGAACAAGAAATGAAATTCAAATTCCACGTTTGATAAATCGAGAAAATTAGTAAAATTCCCAGTTGGTATAAGCAGAAAAGCACCAGAACCATGAAGGTCAGACAGGCATGCCTTCATCCTCTAAGTTCCTGTAGTCCACACTCTCACGCAAGGATGAACACATTCCTTTTTCAGTCGTAGATTTCAGATGATTTCAAAACAGAAAACTACTGCTCTGCCACGACATGAGAAAAAAGGTCCAGAGACCTTGTTGTGGAGACTATAACCATCTGTGTAGATCTAAGGGCAAGAGGAGATTGAGTGGGAGTGGTGGGGACTTTGACAACATCTGTTTGGAATGAGTGGCTGATGAGGTGGGGAGAAAGGGAGTGATGGCGTCTTCTCTGCCAGCTCAGTAGATTGAGTGTGAGATGAGACTGAAACAGAGCCCTCATGACATGTTTGCAAAAGTACACCATCATTAAGGGAGTGACAGCAAGGACCTTCTGCCTTACAGAATATCTACAAAGATGCTCTCAACCATGAGCACGGTTGAAGAAGTACCTTCACAGGCTGCAGGGACACTATGACCCGAACATACCACCCTTAGCCTGAGACCCTGCTATTGTAAAGGAAATATCTCACTGTGTAAATACTCAGATGATCTCTTCTCCTCACTTCTTCATAAGGTGTTTAAAGACAAACTCCAACCAGCTGAGAGATGTCTGCAAACAGCCGAGCAGCACACTGACAAGCAATAAATAATGGTTATCTCCACTGGTAAAATGTTAGGCAAAAAATAAATGTGGTGATGATAGTTAAAGAAGGGATTACACATTATTTTTAAAAAATTAAAAATAGAAAAAGAATGAAAGATGCAAAAAAGTGTGCTGATTCCCTTGCATGTAAAGAACATTTGAAAATAATACCATGTACATTTGTTATTAGTTTAAATGGAAAGTCAACTATTAAGAAGAAAAAGTGTCCTTATATTTGGGGCATAAATGTTTAAGATTGAGATTCATCTTGATGGATTTTTCCTGTGATGAATATGAAATATCCTTCTTCATCTCTTTTGATTACTTTTAGTGTGAAGTCTATTTTGTTAGATATTAGGATAGCTTGCGTCATAGATCCATCTGATTGGAAATTCTTTTCTCAACTTTTTAATATGAGAAAATGTCTGTCTTTGAAGTTGAGATGTATTTCTTCTATGTACCAGAAGGATGAATCTTGTTTTCATATCCATCTGTTAGTCTGTGTCTTTTTATAGGTGAGTTGAGTCCTTTAATATTAAGAAATATTAATTATTGCTAATTCCTGTTATTTTGGGGTGTGTGTTTCCCTTCTTTAGAATTTGCTGGTGTGGGATTATCTACTGCCTGTATTGCTATAGGTGTAGCTAACTTTCTTGGGTTGGAGTTTTCCCTCTAATGCTTTCTCTAGGGTTGGATATATGAGTAGGTATTAAATTTGGTTTTGTCATGGAATATCTTGTTTTCTCCACCCAGACTCAGAAAGCCAAACATGGTATATATTCACTCTCATAAGTGGACATTAGATATAAAGCAAAGGATAACCAGACTACAACCCACAGCTTGAGAAGCTAAGTAACAAGGAAGATCCTAAGAGGGACACATGGATCATCCTAGGAAAGGGAATTAGATGAGATCTGAGTAACCTGGGGATGAGTGGGTAAAGAGAAGGCCATGGGAGTTGAGAACATGAGGAAATGGGATGGTCTATTTTGAAGGATATTGAAATAACTACACCAGATTTCTTCTTAGGTCCATTTATTTTGTATATATTTTTTCCAACCCTTTACCCTGAGATACTGTCTCTCCTTGATGCTGGATGTCTCTTGGATGAAGAGAAGGATGAATCCTATTTTTGCATCTATCCTCTTCATCTTCTGTATCTTTTTATTGGGGGATTGACACTCATGATATTGAGATATATCAATGACCATTGAGAGTTGATTCCTGTTATTTTATTATTGGTGATGGTGGTCGTGGTGTGTGTGTGTGTGTGTGTGTGTGTGTGTGTGTGTGTGTGTTTAACTTCTTTTGTTTTTGCTGGTGTGAGATGATTTCCTGAATTTTTATGTGTATGGTAAACCTTCTTAGTTTAGAGTTTTTCTTATAGCACCTTCTATAGGGCTGAATTTGTAGATAAATATGGCTTAACTTTGACTTTATCATGAAATATCTTATTTTTTCCATCTATAGTGACTGAAAGATTTTCAGGGTTTAGTAGTCTGGGATGACATCTGTGGTTTCTTAGAGTTTGCAGGACATCTGTCCATGACCTTCTCACTTTTAAAGTCTCCATCAATGAATCAGGTATTATCCTAGTAGGTCTGCCTTTATATGTTACTTTGTCTTTTACCTTGCAGCTTTTAATATTCTTTCTTTGTTCCGTAGGCTTAGTGTTTTGATTATTGTGTGTTAAGGAGATTTCATTTCTAGATCCAATCTATTTGATATTCTGTATGCTTCTTATACCTTTATAGGCATCTCCTTCTTTAGATTAGAAACTTTTTCTATGATTTTGCTGACAATATTTTATGGGCCTTTGATCTAGTATTCCTCTGCTTCCTCTATTCCTCTATCCCTATTTTTCTTAAGCTTAATCTTTTCATGATGTTCCAGATTTCCTGGATGTTTTGTGTCAGAAATTGTTTTTAGAGTTAACATTTTCTTTGATTGATGTATCTATTTCTTCTATTATATCTTTAGTGCCTGAGAATCTTTCTTCTGTGTCTTGATTTCTGCTGGTAAGGCTTACCTTTATAGTTCCTTCTTAAATTTCTATATTTTTCACTTCCAAAATTCCCTAAATTTTTGTTTTCTTTAGTGCTTCTTTTTCCACTTTCGGGTCTTGAATTGTTTTATTCATGCCCTTGAATTGTTTGTTTATTTTTCTTTGATTTCTTTAAAGGATTTATTTTCTCCACTTGCTTGTGCTTTCCTGGATTGCCTTGGCTGTTACTAATTGTGTTCTGCTGGTGCCTGGGCATCTGGAGTTTGGTATGATCATAGGTTGGGTGTATGTTTTTCTTGTTTTCTATTTCCTGGGTTTTCAGAGAATGTGATGGTTGTGTGTTGCTTGTTTTACTGACCTCCTCAGTTGGTGTGTTCACAGGGAATGCCTCCTGGTATTAGAGGCTGTTATGCAACTTTGAATGGAGAGAAAAGAATTAGGAGGGAATGGTCTGTGGGATCCACAGTAGACATGGGCAGGGGAGAAGAGAGCGTGTAGCTGGTGATCTGTTGCATCACCAGGGTCTAGACTGAGGGGTTGGGTGAGGGGCACAGAGAAAGAAGAGACGAACTGCAGTCAGCCCTTCTGATTTCCTGGAAGGCTGCAAAATAATTTTTTTTAATTTTAAAAATCCCTACATGTAAATGGGGAGTGGCTGGTTGAGAGTATAGGTCAATGAGACAGGCTATGATTAGCAGGCATGAGGCATTGCTTTCCATCTCCTGCACTAGAGAACAGAGAATGAAAAGAGAGACAAGGGAAGGAACCATGATATTTAATAATTTGTTTATGCTCTTGAATGACCATGCTTTCACGATAGCACTTAAAGACACCTTTATTAGTCAGAGGGTAATAACCAGCATTTTAGAAAAGCTTGGCCAATATGCACAACATTTACAATTGTACACAATTATATAAATAGATTTCAAGCTGACAACCAGGAAAAAGCCAGGTATGCTTTCAAATTCTTTCAGTGTACATGCTTGTAATATGACATACAGGCGATTTGCACAAGACAACGCCATGCATTAGTGAGGTCCAGGCTTTAAAGCCTATCAGTGAATGAAACAAGCATCCTTACTCTTAATCTTTGTAGATTTTCTGCATCTTGACTGAAGCATTGCTCACGTAAATCTATGCAAATGATGAAAATGGAGTCAAACGAAGTGTTTATAGATAGGTACATGAAAACTGGTGTAATGTGTATAAGGGAAATAAAGTCTACCCATGTCCATTTTGTTGTTTTGTCGTAGTAGAGTTTTTTTTTCCCCGATTTACATTGGAGAACACCAAGTTTGATTGAAGGACTTCTTTGTATTAACACTGCACACAAATTAACTTTGCATGGATAAACAATCCCTGAAAATGAAAGTTTTTTTTTAATTCCTTGCCTTTGAGAGCTCATTTTCTAATGGCTAAAAAGTAATAAATGTGGTAGGTAAGTTATATAGTAGTTTACAAATCGGTATGAAAAAAATAGTCCTGGGTATGGAGAAGCAGGAAGAGACTTGGTTTATTTTCAGAATGCATTATGAATATGTGTGAAGTGGTCAAAGAATAAATTTGCCTAATGATTAAAAAAAATAGTATTGGAGGTTGCTGTTTGCCTGAGGGAAGTAGCCTTTGCAAAGCCTGTAAGGCAAACACGAGCATGTTTGAGGAGGAATGGGGGCAGGTGGCTGCAGTGGAGGGATCAGGGAAGAACAGACCTGGATGAAATCACCAACGGTTTGGACTTGAATATATCATGTTCATATACATCATGTTTCAACCTCCGGCTCCCAGGCTGAAAACTGAATATGAAAGAATGAGAATGGAAACGGGGAGTTATCAGGAGGCCACTGCGGATCTCCAGCAGAGGCAAAAAGAGAGGCTGGGACAGCAACCGTAGCTACAACCAAGACAAAAAACCTAGCGGTTACTGGCGTGTGCATCCACAGACAGCACACCAGTGCCTAAGGTAGCAACCGCCAGTTCTAGGAACACAATTTATTTCCAAGAAGAACTGTTCAAAGGCAGATCGCACAATGCATAATTTGCATGAATTACAGGATGTGCTCTTTGTAACAGGAAATCACAAAGGCCTCGTTGGCAAATTCTAAGTCTTTATGAAGCATTTCAGCACTTAATAAAAGCCTGCCATAGCTGATTCAGAAAGCTACTGCCGCTGTTGCACCTGCCCTGCCTGTCGGAAACAGAAGGGGGCTTGACGCCGCCTCCCTTTTTCTTGCCCGATTGAAGCACGGGTCAGGACCATTGGCACGGTTACTCTGGCTCCCTCTGCTGACTATGAAGAGGAGGACCTACAAGAAACGCAATCTCTACTCTGAGTAATTAGGGAAGAATGGGGCTTTTTTCCTCTATGTTATCAAAATAAATTGATATCCAAAGTATCCACATTTAAGGCGTGTGAAGTGATAGATGTCTTCTTTGCCTATGTAGAAATAAAATGTTCTCAATAATTGAGAAATCGATCCCAAACCACTTCTGAATTGCATGGGCCATTGTTTCTCCGGCATTTTGCGTGAGTTTATTATAGGTACTTAATGACTGTTTAGGTACCTAATAATGCCTGTAAAATCTTTAAAATATGCATGCATCTGCTAAAATAGAAGCTGAAACTAGGAAATGAATCTCCTTAGTTTTTCAAAGCAGCATTCCTTTCTAAACACGTCTGACCCTGGCGTTCTGCCGGCCAGGCGGGAAAGTTTAGTGCAATTAAACATGACTCAGACGGATGCAGTCTTCTGTGGTGCGGCAGAAGAAAAGAAGACCAACCTCCTCCTTGAGAGTCACCGCAGAGGCTCCTAGGAAAACATCAACACCACTTCTGGTTTCTTCTGGGCAGCACACTGACAATGAAATTAGTTATTCACTACATCCTATATATGAAAAGAAAATAAGCCCAGTCCCGTTATTTCTAGGAAAACTTCCACATTTACCACTCCACCATAGGCTGCTGTTGGCCTTTCCACAGACAGCACACACACAATCTACGAGAAAATGCCCTTCCGCCACAAGGCCCGCCTTGGAATGGGGAGCAGACAAAAGAAGGGACGTGAAGACCTGACCTTGGCCTCTGTTTTGGCCCTGTCACAAATCCACCTGTATCTGAATTAAAAGAATATGCTAAGAAGCAAAAAAATAAATAAATAAAAAATAAAACCACCTATTGCTAGTTCCATAAGCCTTGTATGATTTTTACATATTAAAAACAACTGGAATGTGTATGATTTATGTAGCTGCCTATCTGGTTTGTGTTTTTTTAAAATATTTATTTATTATGTATACAATATTCTGTCTGTGTGTGTATGTCTGCAGGCCAGAAGAGGGCACCAGACCTCATTCCAGATGGTTGTGAGCCACCATGTGGTTGCTGGGAATTGAACTCAGGACCTTCAGAAGAGCAGGCAATGCTCTTAACCACTGAGCCATCTCTCCAGCCCCCTGGTTTGTGTTTTTAAAAATCACTTTAGTGTTTTTGATTTTGCTTGTAGACAGGATCTACTCTGGAGCCCAGTATGGCCTTAAACCTGAGGCAACCCTCTTGTCTCGGGCCCTCTTGCACTGAGATTGACATTCTCTACCATGGAGAGCTTGTAAATTATTTATTAATTTAAAGTACTATTGTACTATATCACTGTAAGAGTGATAAAGGTTTTTTAATGTAGAACAGCAAAATTTTTACACCCTCTGAGTGCACATTATATTGTCCATATTTCCAATAATTCTTCAGATACATTTAGATGTAGTAAAGTTAACACTGTTATTCAAACACTTGCTATAGAAATGGCCTATTCAACTCCTGGTATTTCTTTACCAGGATAAAGTGAGGACTTGATATTTTTCAATCTTTATATTATCAAGGGAGGAAAAGTAACTTCGTTGCTGCTTCTCTCAGTTAGGTTTATTTCCATTCAGTGCATGTTCTTCTGCCTCTGTCTCATTAAACATTTGACGAGAAAGTGATCTACACTTTGTTATGTTGCTGAGCAATACTTTTCTCTCCACTGTATGTTAACACTCTTCTTTCTTTTTCTGACTTCTTCGGTCAATTCTTTACAGAAAAAAGGCCATCAACCCTTCCCGCCAGCTCAACTCAAGCTCAACCGAACCCATTGTACATCACTGCTGCTGGCCACTTTGTAGGTAGACTTGTGGTTGTGTGACCTGTTTCTTAGTCCTGACGGGATAGCTTCTCAGGATGGACTAAGTGGTATGTAATGCAGGCTTCACTTCCCCATAATCGTGCAACCACCAACTCTCTCCATATTGCCTTGTGCATCATTCCTGGATGGGAAATCTTTCCACTCAGTTGTCTCATTCAATCTTGTACTACAAAATTCACTATCGATTTCCTTCTTCTTGTCCCTTTCTTTGGGGGATTCAGAGTTGCATATTTGTTTCTCCGTCTTTGCAAATGTTTAAAAATATTTTATTTATCCTCTCAAATACTACACCCCAAATGAAGTTTCCTTCCCAACTCCCCCTCCACCTCTGTTTACCTTCAGAATAGGACAGGACTCCCAGGATTATCAACCAAACATGGCATATCAGGCTGCAATAAGACTACGCATCATCCTCATATTAAGGCTGGATGGAGACAGGGAGGAGGAAAAGGGTCCCAGGTGCAGGCAAGAGTCGGAGATGGCCTCTGTTCCTACCATTAGGAGTCCCACAACACAGCCATAACATGTGTGCAGAGAGCCACCTAGGTGAGCTCCATCCATGCTCCCTGGCTATTGGTTCAGTCTCTATGAGCAGTTATGAACCCAGATTTAGTTGATTCTGTGGGGTTTCTTGTGGTGTCTTTGACCATTCTGGCTCCTTCTGCCCCTTCTTCCGCAGGATTCCCCAAGCTCCGCCTAATGTTTGGCTGTGGTCTCTGCATCTGTTTCCATCAGTTGCTGGATGAAGCCTCTCTGATAACCATTATACCAGGTCCCTGTCTATGAGTATAGCAGAATATCATCATAATTCGTTTCATATTTTTAAATTTTTTTTATTTTTAACAGTCAAGTTTTGATTTTATCCTGGGTCTCTGGGCTATCAAGACTCTGGTTCTTGGCCTTCCAGGCAGTATCAGAGGTACAAGAGGTACCCCATTTTTTTCATTTTTATAAGTATTTCACAGATAAGTGAAAAAAAAACTAGATCTGTAGGTGTGATTTTAATACAGATTCTGTTTCACATGAAAGAGCCCACACCAGGAAGGAACTGCTGTCAACCTTTTATCTTCTGACTCCCCAGCACACTGTTCCACACATAGAAAGCACCTACTGAAAGATGGTGTGAAGTACAAATGACAATCCTGTGACTTTAAGAGCTCTAGTCCATCGGTGCATATGACTGCCTAACTGATGCCACAATAGTTACACTACTGCTCTTTCTTACACATCTATATTCTACACCACTTCACAAATGAACACACACTTAGTAAGACAGTGGGGTTTTCACGTTTCCAACATCCTGGGTTTCAAATATTTAGAATTCTTTACAAGCAAGAAAACCAGAGGCCCCTAGACAAAACAAGGCAGATAAAATACTCTGAGATTCTGTACCCCAAAAATAACACTAGTCAAAGTTGGAAAAGAAGCAACAACATAGCCTGGAGGTTATCTCTCATCTGTCTTTGCAGAAAACATCTCCAAGGAAACTTGATAAATGACCCAAGTTACACTGAGTCTTTTAGTGTATTTACATTTAATGGCAGCACCATATGACAAGGTTGGACCTTATACTATAACCTTTCTGGTTCTTAGATGCTTGAATAGAATTATAGGCTGAGTCTCTGTGGTGCTGCAGATAGCTGTTGGAAAACGGGAGAATGTGAAAAACTATTTAACAAAAACCTAAGTAGTCTAATCAAGCTCACTGCCTCTAGGTTAGGCCTAGAGTAATAGAGAACAAACAAGAGCAGAACCCTGCAGATCCACACTACTGTTTTGTCTCTCTTACTGCAGAATGTCTGGCCAACATTTAGGCAGCTTTTTCCACAAATTTTATAAATATAAATAAATTTATTCTAGCCAAAATGAATTTCTTTCACCTTACTTTGTGCAATAAATTCACATTCTGATGGCAGTACCTCTCTGTCAACACACATTCTAATCTAAAGAATATACTCCTATAAATGTGTGTATGTGCATTTGTCTGTATATATACTGCATATATATGAATACACACATGCGCTGGAGAGGAGAGGAGGGAGAAAAAGAGAGACTGCTATCTGCAGCACCACAGAGACTCAGCCTATAATTCTATTCAAGCATCTACGAACCAGAAAGGTTATAGTATAAGCTCCAATTTGAGTACTAATTAGAAGTAAGAAGATGGTTGTGTCTCGCCTCAAGGGTTAGTGAAGAACAAAATTTCCCTTCATTTGGGTCAGCCTAGGAAGACCCCTTCAGGACATGCAGAGACTAGATGAGGCCAACCCACAGTCAATAGGAAAATTTCACTTATCCCCTTTCATTAGCACCTTTTCAAATGTGCCATTCTTTCCCCTGTGCATATATAGTACATACACATAAAAAGAGGAAAATCACATATAAGATGACATATGCATTGCTATGCTTATATTCTTTAGAGTGAACCATCTGGGGACATCAGCTAAGAACACACCAAAATATGAAGTTGTTCCCTTTAGCTCCTGTGTCATTCAGAGAATCAGAACTCCTCAAAGCGACAGACTTTACAGTGTTGATTGGCTCTCAGTTTTCTGCAGTGTGGCTTGCGAGACCAGGGATCCTGGGTCAAGATTGCAGACTCAGAGGATATTGTGGCCTCTTAAGATAACATGACTATGCACAAACTATTTGCAGTATTCTCATGGAATTCAGGGCTATGATCAGAGTTTCAAATACCTGTGGTATTAGTCAGTTAACTAATTTCCTTGTTCGCTTTTACAATGATATCTGCATATATAAAGGCTTTATCATCCGGTTTTCTTAATGACATGTTTTCTTTATTGGTAGAACGTAAGGGTTGTACTGACTATTTTTTCTAGTAAAAATCAGTTTGAATTAAAAATCAACCAAATTAAAAACCTACTAAAGGGGTGTTGTACAAGAGTTTTCTCTGAGATTCAAATCTGTAAGAAATTAAACAAGTACAAGTGACTTCAGGAAATTCCTGAAACTGACTGGATTCATTGGGCCCCTCCTGGCCAGAGGAAGCAATGAAAATTGATAGTCTTTCTTAGATTAACTGCAAAGAAGACTCAGACTTGTAAAGCTACAAAGACTCTGAAATCAGACCAACTGCCTGGAGGAAACAGAAACCAGCTGGAAGAGGTTTAGACAGTGAGTCACTTGGAAAGGATGGTCTCCAACCTGTTGAGCTGCCTGCAGGCTGTGCAGGGTGCTCTAGATTCCTAGATTTTGTGAGCTGTCACTTAATGCTTGGTGGGCTTTGGTGACCCAGGTGTCTTTGAGTCATTTCTGCTCCTGTGAGTAACCCCTCACCTATACTCCTGTTAATGACATCAATAAAACTCATCGGTTGACCAAATTGGACTTCCTTGTGATCTGTCCTCTGTTCTATCCTAGGATTCCTATCTGGAAAGTAAGCATGTGTGCTACGTTGCTCCAGGAAAAGTTTTGTCACACAACAAGGAGGCCTTTTAAGAGAACCTTCTGTTTTTCTAGAGGACATGGGTTAAATTCTCAGCACCCACATGATGGTTCAACCATCCATACCTGGGCCAGAAGTTCAGACACACTTTCTGTCCTCTGTGAGCACCAGCTATGCAAGTGGTAGACAGAAACACACAGAAACAAAATATATATACACATAAAGTCATTTTTAAACATTTAATTGCTTGTTTAACAGCCACTAAAATGTGGTTACTATTTGTTATCACTCTGGTTCACTATATCATAACAAAAAAAAAAACTCAAAATTTGAGCAAAGGAAGTGTTTGTTTTACAGTTTAGAAAGCTTAAGTGATGTGCCCCAGGATGCACAGCTAGCAAGTGATCAAGCAAGATGCAATCTTTATCGACACCTATGATAGAAAAGACGTGTTGTGAATAATACCAGAGATAAGGTTTGTGTGTTTTTCAAACGATAAGAGATTTAATTCAAGCCAAAGGGGGTGTGGTGTGGCAAACGGAGGTGATTTCTGGCTGCCTTTCAAAACGTGAAGAGAAACAAGAAAGGGAGACATTTCAACCTGTCTCCTCGTGTTCAGCTTACCTAGGGTGAGTTCTTCATATTTCTTTGTGTATGGGCTGCAGTCTCTGAAACACTCTTTTCTGAGAAGCAAGAGAGCTAGCTTCCAGAAGCTCTTGGTGTATCCCTGATTTACCTGGGAACAGAGAGCAAGCACCTACCCTACAAAAGAGAACACAGCTGAGCTTGTCATAGAACTGCAAAGAGTATGATCGCTAGACCATCCTGGCACAGGGGCCAAGTGAGGCTTCTGATCAGACTCTCGGTACCATCTCCCAGGGAAGGGAGGGGGTAACAATGCTCTTCTCCATGAAGAGACAGACAGTGCACGGCGATCACTAAATCGCAATAATAATCTAGCACATCAATTTCAAATTTATTTCAAGAGCCCAGTTTGTCTTCTCCAATGTCCAAAAAGAATTTTTTTTTTTATAAACTATGTTCCGTGTGTTTGTTTTATTCAGAGCAGTAAAGTCTTTGGGAAACTGTTGGGTTTCTCAGTGTTTTACTAATCGATTCCAGACTTGAATCACAAATCAAATTATCTTTTATTTACCCATCGCAATAAAACATTACAAAGCTTGAGGAAGATAATTTTATGATGGAAAGGGATTCTCAGGCAAGAGAGCATTTTCCTCCAAGAGGGGATTTTTGTTTCAGTTCCATCGTCTGCTTCTGGAAAAGCTGCTGACCCAGCACAGCAAGCTGTGCACAGGCACAGGTCTGAGAGCCACAGAGGCCTCCTCAGAGTGTGAAGGTGGGTATATGCTCACTGCACCTGCAGTATAGATGACTTTGCATGAAATCAGTAATAGAAAGCGTCATACAAAACCAGTATCATTAGCTCAGAGGGACCAGGAGTTAGAGGCTGAATTCCCATTTCAGAAACTGACTCAAACCGCTGAGCAGTTTATTCTATTTCTCCAACATACAGATCTTTAAAATAAAGGTAAATAAAATAATAACCAACTTACAGAACTCTTTCAAAACATGAAATAACTAGGGGCTGGGGAGAAGAAGGAAAGAGTCTGGAGTCACAAGCAGGGACACAAGGAGAAACAAGATGGACATGTTGCACTGAGAAGAGGTACCAGGACCTGTAATAAAACATAAATAAGAATTATGGGTTAATTTAAATGTAAAAGTTATCCAATACTTAGCCTGAGCTATTGGCTGAGAATTTATAGCTAATATTAAAACTCAGTATGGTTATTTGGGGAGGTTGTTTTTTGGGTTTTGGTTTTTAGTTTTGTTTTGTTTTGTTTTGAGAAATAGTTTCTCTGTGTATGTAGACCAATAGGCTGGTCTTGAACTCACAAAGATCTACCTGTGAGTGCAGGGATTAAAAGTGTGCACAAGGCCCCTTTTTTATCCTACTTTTATAATATAGCCTATTTTTATATCCTATTTTTTATAAAATAGCTATTTAAAAACATTTTACATTACAGAGACTAAAACCTTACAAACATCAAAAAATAAATGAATATTCATCGGCAATATAAATTTTCTCTTGCTGAGTGGTGGTGGCACACAATGTACACCTTTAATCCCATCACTCAGGATAGCAGAGACAGGCAGATCTCTGTGAGTTCACGACAGCCTGCTCTATGAACCAAATTCCAGGACAGCCAGGACTGTTACACAGAAAAACCCTGTCTCAAAAAGCCAAATTAATAAATAAATTAATTAATCTTTCTCCACCAGATGTAGCAAATATAGGGAACCATTTTTCCCAGTAATAGAAGATATGAATATACTAAGCAAGTTGACAGAATCTTGGAGTCTTTCTTGTTCAATTTATTGAATGGAAAATTGTGAATAATGAAATGAACTACTAATTTCAAATACCATCCTTTTTAGGAAAACACGCCAGATCAGTATGCAACATTCTAAGTGGAAATTAAATTTGTTAGATAATTCTAGCTACTGAGGATCACTATAAGACACAGTTTTAAAAAACAGTGGTGCAATTATTTTTGCCAAAAAATCATGGTTTTTTTACCTTTTTATTCTTCAAGAATTTCACATATGCACATAACGCGTCTTGATCAAATCTATCATCCATCTCTTGCCCTCCAACTCTCTTGTTGGCATTTTCTTTGGGCCACCAACCAGCCCCCAAATAAAGGCAAGGAGACTTATGAATGCTCGACCATAGCTTACACTTGTCTTGTCCACTAGCTCTTTTAACTGTTCCTATTCATCTATATTTCACCTTAAGACTTTTGACTTTTCTTTTATTCTGTATGTTCTACTTTCCTGCTAGTCCCTGGCATCTGTTTCTTTCTTCCTCAAGCCTAAATTCCCTCTCCTACTTACTCGCCCTGCCCAGAATCCCCCTATGCCTACTTCCTCACTATCGGTTGTTTGGCTTTTATTAGACCAATTAGGTGCCTTAGGCAGTCAAGGTTTACTGTTTTAACAGTAACATATCTTTACATAGTTAAATAACTTCTTTCCTACTTTCCTACTCTTTTCCTTGCCATGTAATCATTTTCTCTTTTTTAAACCCATTGAGTCCACTTAATACTGCCAGTATGCACATGGGATTTGGATCGTCTACTGGAGCCTGGTCATGGCCCACATCCCACATCCCTGCAGACAGCTAACTTTACCTCCCCTAGCAGCCATCAGTTGGCAATAGCTACGCAGCTCTTCTTGGGGCTTGATGATCCCTTCCTTTACTCATTCTAGAAAATTGGAGGGCTTGGCCTTATACAGGTCGTGTGCACATGGTCACAAGTGTGATATGTTCACCTATGCAGCAGCTCTGTCAAGGCCATCAAATACTTTTTCACTGCAGGCATCCACTATTTCTGGCTCTTGAAATATTTTGGCCCCATCTTCAATTTTGGGATAAAAGGTTACCCAGTTTAAAGCAGAGAACTTCTAAGTCTATTATTCTTTGCATGTTGATGATTTATGGGTTTCTGGATTAATCACCATCTAATGCAAAAAAGAAAGAATGAAAAAGAAAAGCTTTTCTAATGAAAGAAGAGAGATGAACTACTCCATAGGTATAAAGATAAGAACTCAAGAGCAGTTTAATATTACCTCTGGTTAGTAATAATAATAATAATTTCTCCTCTAAGGCCTCTGACCTACTTAACTATGGTGTTTGATCCAGTTAATAGTTCCAGACATGAATTTGATCTTGAGGAACAGACCTTAAATCCATTTAGAAAGTGGCTATTTTCTCCAGTAACATTCATACCACTATTTTGCCTGTGGTCATATCTTCCTAGGGCTTATCTTGACTCAGCCATTATTGTAGTCTGCTGTGTTCACAACTAGGTAAGACTGTTAATGACTTCCTCCCTACTCCAACCCCTGCTCAAGCAGCATACACGGAACCTTCCAGAGATTTGAAAGGTAGTCAGTAGGAATGAAGCTTCCATGTCTTTACTAGAATGATTTTTCCATGTCCTCTGACTTTGAATATATGTTATCTTTAGCAAAAGGGTCATCCTTTCTAGGTCTGGGAAGTGATCAAGAGCAATGACAATGGACTGTAATGTTTGTGGATGAGTGTGCAGTGGGTCTTATGAAAACCTTCTAAAAGAAGGAAACCATTTGTGGCACAGGGGTTTTTACTTGAAAGCCTATGGAGAGGATTTGTCCTTCCCTCCTTCCCTACGGCTCTGTTGTAGGACAATTCTCTTTAAGCTCCTTTTGTATCTGTATATGTATATGTATATATTTAGGAGGCTTCTACAGTATTAGGTTTTAACTTTTTATGTCTTTAATGTTAGTTAACCTTCCCATTCTCTCTCCTCTATGCTTTCCTGCTAGTCCTTACCCATTTAACCCTTTCTGCCCTGTTATTTCCTTTCTCCACATTTTACAAGCTGTGTTTTAGTTCCCATCCTTTGAAATCCACCTCCATGTCCCTTTACTAGTTACCTAACCTCTATCCCTACTCCTATTTAAACACACTCATTAAAATACTCAAAGCTAGCTTCCATATTTGAGAAAGAGCAAGGAGTGTTTGTCTTTCTGATTACCTCACTCTGAATCAGTATTTCCAGCTCCATTAATTTTTTTCTGCAAATTTAATTTTACTTTACAGCTGAAGAGTCCTCCATTATGTATCTGTGTCACATTTTTATTTTCCATTCATCAGTGGATGGACATCTAGGCTGTTTCCACTTTATGAATCACAGATGGACAACCCGGGATTGTAGATTCAGAAAGCAAACTTATATAGATAAGACTAGGCTGAATAGAGTCAGCAAAGTTTTCCTGAAGTACATCACGGGCATTGGGGGGGGGTAGAATCTCTCAAAATATGACATACAGAAGCACAAACATTACTCAAATTGTTAAATGTTCAATTACTTCATTATTCATTTTACTCATCAACTGATCAGCAATTTAAAAACTTTACTTCACCAGAAAGGGTACAACTTGAAGTTTAAAGCATCCCATATGATAATGGAGGATTAATACAGACAGATAGGTATAAGTTTATACAACTTTAATGAAAATACCAAACTCACGCAACCAGAGTTCCAGCGCTGCACCGAAACAGGAAACAGGAAGCGCAGCAGCGTCTGCGCGCCCTAATTTATCCGTAAACATTTGCCCGAGTCTGTCCCGCCCCCAAAGGCGGGCTCTCCCTACATCTCCCCATTTTGTCTAAATAAGACAGAACTAAACCAACTACAACTATAAACAATTATAACAAATAATAAATATAACAAACAATATTGAGAACAAAAGTTTTACCAGACACTCTATCTCAAAGTCTAAATGATATAGAGAGTAATTACAATTATATAATCTTCAACTCCGTTAAAGATCTGAGAAGGGAATAAATGTTACTTAACAAATGAGAAATATCCAAAATGTGCCAAAAATGACAGAGACAACTGACTACCTGGGCAATCACCCAAATTCTAGTTCGCAATGTTGAGTCAACCAACTTTGGCTAAGGCCTAACATAACTGACATGCCATTATCAAATGCAAGGAACTTTCTTAGAATTATCCTACCCTGTCTTGGCAAGATAAGATAATCCTGTTTCATATCTTTGTCAGTAGTTGAGGATTGGGCTTTTCTTAACCCAAAGGCCAGTTCTGCCAAGAAGACAAGCTCCCAGTGGAGTGTCTTTGGTGCTCAACGTTCTCTCGGGAGTAGAGTGGCATTGCCAGGAGTAATTGTGTCTCGTAGGCACAGAATTCTAGGTTAGATTAAAGGCCATTTTTCTACAGCTCTTTAAAGAGGCTGAAGATTATACTATCTATACTAAATATAATCTCTAGATAACTAGAAGACCTGATTAATCTAAAAATAAACATGACAAACATATAATTCTCAATACCTATCTAACTTGAAGACTAAAAGAATAAACAACTGTGCAATATATGAAGACAATGATCTTCATTTGCAAATAATGTCATTACATATCAAATGTAAACAATGATATTACATAAATAGTATCAGTGGTAGAAATGTACATTGTAATATGGTAGATGTATCAATACAATATAAGCATACTCTTATACAAAAATAGAGGTAGGAACACTCACATTCAATATTCAATATATCAATATACAGGAAACAGTACCAATACAATTTTCTAAAAACAGTAACTCACAAATGCCAATCATTCCATCAAACCAGTTAATCCTCCCCCCATTTTTTTTGAACATACTCCTAATTTCATAAAACATCTCCCCATCCCCTCAACCCCAAACCAACCATTAAAAGATGTCCCTAACCCCGAGGGCAAACTCTGTTGGGAGAGGGGACGTCGTTCTCTAAGATTGCTTCAAGCTGACATGGGGGCAACTTTCTTCTTAGGGGCTCCTGTGAAAGCAAATTGATGTGGGAGTGTCATATATCAATCTGTTGATTTCACTGGTTAAATAAACTGCCTTGGCCCGGATAGGTAGGAACATAGGTGGGTGGAGTAAACAGAAGCAAACTCTGGGAAGAAGAGGAAGTGAGGTCAGAAAGCATGCAGCTCCACTCAGAGCCAGACGCCTCAGAGAAGACGCCATGCTCCCGTCTAGCTGGCAGACGGGATAGCTCTGCTGTCTGAGGCACTCTCGATGAAGCTCCAACCCAAGATGGATGTAGGCTAGAATCTTCCTGTTAAGCGCACCTTGGGGTGCTTACTCACATTATTAGAAATGGGGTAGTCCAGGTGCGAGAGTTAGCCTAGAAGAGTCATGATAGAAATGGGCCAAGCAGTGCTTAAAAGAATACAGTATCCGTGTAATTATTTCGGGTAAAGCTAGTCGTGCAAGCGGCCGGGGTGTTGGGGACGCAGCCCCGCAGCTGCTATTTCAACAGATGGCTGCCCAACGTGAGGATAACTGAATCCACAAAAAGCCTGAGAAAGCTTGGGAAAGAATGGAGTGAAGCGTGTTTTCTTGGTAGCAGCAGTTTCTCGGTTCTGCTCTGCTAGCTAGAGGCAAGCAAGCACTCTAAGAGAGGCTTCCTGACTCAGCTTTAGCTGCAAAACCCTGCAGCTCATTAAGAGGTCCTGCCATGAAACACTTAAACGGTGTTGACGAAAAGCTGAAGGCATGCTTTTTGGTTTTCAGCCATAGCAGGAAAAAAACTGCTCTGTTTTAAAATGCCGGCTTTCTGGGCTGTCCTGCCAGGGAAAACTCTGACTCTTTTACGCAGGCGGTTTGTGCGGTTTGCAAGCACAGGCTGCTGAAGTTCGCTTGCTGGCAGGGACCTTGAAACACTGTAGAGTTGTGGCACTGAAGGCGGCTCTGGCCAGTACCTCAGTCACAAGGTTGGAATGGCAGAAAGCTAAGGAATGGACTGGATCTAGCTGGCAAAGCCACAGCTTTAGTCCTACTGAGATTGCTTGGTAAATTAAAGGCTCATGTGGTCAGAAAAAGAGAGATATACAGTAAAGAGAGATTCAAAGACAAAGAAAATTTCTAAATGATTTACAGTGTGTTGAAAATATATGCAGACTAAAAGTTGAAGTTCTTAAAGTAAAAATCAATTAAAAAAAGAAAGAGAGTTGTTGTGTGTGGTAGTACACGCCTTTAATCCCAGTGCCAAGAAGGCAGAGACAAACAGATCTCTGTGAGTTAAAGGTGTAGTAGCATACACCTTTAATCCCAATGCCTGGGAGGCAGAGACAGAAGGATCTCTGAGAGTTCAAGGACAGCCTGGCCTACAGAGTTATTCCAGGACAAAGATACAGAGAATATAAAATAAAAGTAAAAATAAACAAAATAGAGTGAAAATAAAGCGTACAAAGATGGAAAATACACAGAGAATCTTGATACTGTATGCTATTATGCTCTCTTTGAATTGTTTGAATGCTGAGGAAGGAGCAACAGCTGCTAAAAGATATTTGTTTATAAATGCTGCTGAACTAATCCAGGATAGATATTCTGAAAATGCCTTGACTTTGAGATTTGGATCTAAGGACATGATACTTTGGAAAGGAGTTTCTTGTTTTGTTTTCACAGAGGATGAGACCCTGTTCATTTCTTCTATTCCTATATGGTATGATGGACCACGCCCTCCTGAACAGTTGCTGTGAACACCTTCAGAAAATTGCTTCGCTCAACTGCCAACTGAGATGAAACTAGCACACAGGTTATACCATGAAAGACCTAATTAATGACACCCCCATTCAGCAGGAAGCAGTTTGGAGAGAAAAAACTTCGCCCATGTTCCCAAATATGGTTTATACAACTTTAATGAAAATAGCACACTCATGCAACCAGAGTTCCAGTGCTGCACCGAAACAGGAAACAGGAAGCGCAGCAGCGTCTGCGTGCCCGAATTTATCCGTAAACATTTGCCCGAGTCCGTCCCGCCCCCAAAGGCGGGCTCTCCCTACACCCATACATAAATACTTTCTAAGAATATGAACCTGGGAAGATTCCAGGTCCAGACAACTCTATAGCCCAACATGCCATAGGATTTAAAGTTTTGAGTTGTATTTACTACTAATGCATGATTTCACCCACGGTAGGTGCCAGTAAGTGTTGATTAAACAATTATGTATGTGAATAACTAGAAAGGAAGGAAGAAGAGAAGAAGAGACGGTGCAGTCAAGGCTGTGCAGCTCCTCAGACTGTGTGAGTGCAGGAGCTGGTGCTGGGCAGTGTGAAGGACACCCGAGGCATCTGGACTAAGTAGCTCTCAACCTTTAAATCACTTGAAATATGATTTTAAGAGGGTAAGCACCCACTCAGCTAGCGTTTAAATCCTAATGCCTCTCTTTTAACAGCATAAGGGAATTCTCAAAAGATGATAAGAATTGTGGCATATCCTCTTAGTTTATGCCAACTCAATTACTGTCACTGAAAGTTCTAGTCTCTATTACTCTAAGAATATGAGGACCACAGAGTCATTTATATCAAAATCAGAAGATGTGCTGACTTCAACTTAAATTTCAGAGACGTTGATAGTAAGGGTGTTCAAAGAATAAAATGCCCTTTGACTTATTTATGCATTAAGGTTAATAATTTATACAGTAAACTATCATTTTATCTAACTGATGAGCAAATCTATGTTATTACAATGAAGAAATGTTAGTGACACAAACTGGTCCAACAATCGTGAATACAGTCCTGTCTTGAGTAAAGTTCCACAGAAAATAGGGTACAACTAATACTGCTATGTGTTCAGAGCAAATTGGCTCCAGGTACATCCCTAGGACTCAAGTTGAAACTTAGCCTCCTTCTGGTGGAATGATGATGTGTGACCATGCGAAGATGATCAAGCCTTAAGTCTTGAGTAGTATCTTAGGATGGGGAATTAAAGGGAGCCCCCCTCTCCCTGATACGCTCTGCCATGTGAAGACTCAGCGTAAAAGCTTTTCCTTAGGAGTAAAGAGCGGAGAGCATCCCCATGCCAAGCCCTGTGGACTCAACAGCTTCCAGAACTGTGAGAAACAGATCTTCATATAAATCCCCCAGTCTGTGTTATTGCAATATAGCTGCAAAAAGGGGGCAAACTTATTTAGTAAGAGAGAAATAGGACAGGTAAACAGGGGTAATTTTCTCCATGATATCTGGTAGCAAGGAGAAAGTAAAGGAATGACAGAAATATTGAAAGCATGGTGGAATTTTTTACTTTTGTGTGTTTTTATGCATAAGGGAAGATTGGTATTTCTAGAGAGTAAGGAGAGACCCAGTCAAGAAAGAGAGGACCACTGTGGGAAAGGAGCTGGTTTACATAAAAAAGGGAGTGGGGGTGAAGGTATGTGGTGAGCAGATCACAGGTCATAGCAGGAAAGAGAGGAAAAACAAAAGCCAGAGCTGAGCATCTTTTATAACCAGTGTTATTTCAGAAGGATGCAATATTTCGGTAATTTTCATCCCTAGTGACACTGCAGTTATGTCCTAAACAACTCTTTTTCACTGGTTCACTTCCATAATTGTTAAAATAAAGCTTAAATTACAGTGGAAATTTCAGTAGTAAAAATGATTCTTTCTACTTTGATTATTGTACAATGAAAAGAGCAGCATAAAATACAACCACGGGGAAAATTAAACATACCAAGACATAAGAAATAAAAAGGGGATCATTCAAAAATACGATTATTTAGTTAACGCTCCCAGAAACAAAACACAATATGAATTTACAGTACGCTAATAGAAAAGGCATACACAAACACTAAAAGGCATGCATAAATACTTATGGTTACATGTTGCTGTGCTATAGCAAATAAAATGCCTAAATTAACACAGCACCTTTCTCTAGATGCATATGGGGATGAAGCACAAATAAATTTAGAGTAGTTTTCTCCAAACCCACAATAACAACAGCAACAAAAATGAAACAATCCCCACAAAAAAATTTCACATCAGTCCTCTCCATTTTTATTTTTGTGCTGGAGATGATGCGGGTTATACAGCATAAGAAAATAAGTCAGACAGATATGCTAAGAGAAGAGTTTGAGGGAACTGGACAGCACTGAGCTCCGACTACGTGCAAGCTGGCTCCACATCTGAACTTACTGTGCTCATCCTAACATCACTGTGAGGATTTTTGAGTGACTGCTTATGACAGCATTGACAGGATTTCAATGACGAGGAGACAGCCTGAAAAATTGCTAGCCTCTACTACGTGATGACGGTTTCTACATAATTTAGATCCACTTAACTTTGGGAAACTCTTTAGGAGTTACTGTGATTGAATCTCATTTATTTCAAATGCTTTCAGAGCCACTAAGCCAAAAAATTGTCAGACCCTGACTATCCCCCATTTTCCATATGCAATTACCATCAGCACCCATGTGCACTTTCCCTGGGTCTCATGAGAGTGGATGCCCCTATGAGGTTACACAACAAAGATGGCCCTTCCCCAGAATTTTGGCCAGTCTCCAAGAGGCTTCTGTACCTGACTTCAAATAAATCAGTTTCCCCCATTGCTCCCTATCTGCAAACACCTGCCACTCATAGAACTATTTAGAGGAAACTCCTGATGTTTACCAGATCATCAGTGTCTTAATTAGGGTTTCTTTTACTGTGAAGAGACACCATAACCGGGAACTTTCTTTAGTTGCAGAAGAAGATTCCCTAACAACGTTTTCATGTCCTTAAGTCTAAACTCAGAACCGCATGACCGGAGCTGCCAAGTTCTGCTGCTTGCTGGAACTGAAACACGGTCTGCTTCCTGAGTGTACCACCATACCCCACTCAACTGCTTCCTGAGTGTACCATCATACCCCACTCAACTGCTTCCTGAGTGTACCACCATACCCCACTCAACTTTCTGTTTTTGTTGGTTTCCTTCACTGCCTGGAGGTGACTGTACTGAAACTCATTCTGTAGATCAGACTGCCCTTTGACTCTGAAATCTGTCTGCCTCTGTCTCCCCAGTGCTGAGATTAAACATGTGTGCCACCACACCTGGCCCTAAGTCTTTTTAAAATTCTTTGTCACAGGTTGGAAGTTTATCTGGGTGTCTTGACCTGAGCTCACCGCCCCCTTTGCTCTACCTAGCATCTGGCTTTTCTATAATCGTTTTATCTCCTTAAACACGGGATTTAGCTCTGTTACACTTCCTGGTGCCCCCTTCTTCCTCAAACTCTTCATTTTGTAGTTTTTCTTCCTCAGTTGCTCCTTTTCATTATAAATCTGCATCATGTGGCCATCAGTAAGCAACACAGTCAGTAGCTGGCTGAAAATCTCCTCTGTCATAGCTGTTAATCCATAAATCTTCAAGTTAGCCTCAGGAAGATATTTTGTCCAAGGGCAGAAAGCAACCACAGTCTCCACCAAAATACTACAAGATCAGTGTCCAGGCCACATACTAACATTACAGTCCTCTGCAACCTCTTGAGTCGAGCCCCTACAGCTCAAATCACTCCAAGCACCACTGTCTTCCGTGTTCCTAGTACTGTGGTCTATTAAGCACCACTTCAAGCGTCCAGTTGCTTTTCTAGTCCAAAGTTCCAAGGTGTTCCATACTCCTCCAAACAAAAACACGGTCTGGCTTCTCACAGCAATACCCCCAGTACCTGGTGCCAACTTTTGTCTTAGTTAGAATTTCTATTGCTATGAAGAGACATCATAAGCAAGGAAACTCTTATAAAGAAACATTTCATTGGGATAGGCTTATAGCTCAGAGACTTAGTGCAATATTTAGTCCCGACTGGAAGCACGGAGACACTCAGGCAGAGATGGTGCTGGAGGTAACTGAGGGTTCTACCTTCAGATCTGCAGGCAGACAGTAGGAAGATAGTGAGACACCAGGCCTATCTTGAGCATCTGAGACCTCAAAGCCCACTCCCAGTGACACACTTCCTCTAACAAACTAGACCTATTCCAACAAAGCCACACCTCCTAGTAGTGCAAGTTCTTATGGGCCTATGGGGGGGTATTTTCAGTCAACCCACCACACTCAATGAAAATGGCCCGTAACTGGATGGGTCTAGCATTATTATAACCACAAGTCGCAGAAGCTCCCAGTTCCCCTCCTCTCTGCCTCCTTGTGTAAAGAGAACAAAGCTCCCTTATCACATTGTAGGTTGGCAGAAAATATATATTGTTTGGATTCAAAGAGTTTGTGAGCAAAAACATATTCTAGTTAACAGGATAAATAGGGACTTTTCCAGGCGCACTGGAGCATATAGGATACACATATATATAGTTGCTATGTTTACCCAGCTTCATTAGGCTGGGAACGTGCCTCCTGGTTCTTCACCAGTCCTTAGAGGAGAACCACTTCTCCAGCTCCTTCCTTCACAGGACTCTGATTGTTCACACTCTGCAGTGGGTGAAGGTACAAACCGCCCATGTCGTTGATGCCTTGCCTCGCCCCAGCTATCCACAAAACCACCTCCATTTGACAAACCTTCCCTGCCCCAGGACTCCCTAGACTAGCATGCCCAAAATAAACCCCAAACAAAAGAAACAAGCTTAGCTCAACTCGTAATTAACAAAAGTCCCTACAGGAGGGAAGTCCTTTGCCAAGGCCATTCTGTAAGGTTGTTCATTATGAACCTATGCTTGAATAGCGTGTTTCTCTTTATCATTAAATATTGATAACTTCATCAGCTTAGTATCTGGAAATATAAATAACAAAGCAGTGTTAGAGAAATTGTGTTTATAAAGCACTATTGCTTTATAGCAAAAAATTATGTAAATGATAATATTATTTCCAAAGATGTGTTCAAACGGGATATAGCTTTTCTACTATAAAAACATACATGAAACTTATTTAATTATTAAAATTATTTGACATGAAATACATGAAGTTATTTGAAATGAATGTAACAGTACATTCATAATTAACTGATGAACAAAGTCTAACAGATAAGTGTGTGTTCCGTAAGAAACCCCCACATTTTTGAATGAAAGTTTTTATAATGGACTGTAAGCAATTATTAAAAACAAAAAGCCTTAGAGAAGAAGCATTATGCAATTATATGCACAGCTTAGAAAGAAAGGAGACCACCTAAGATCAGATTTTGCCTTCTATTACAATAAAAATAAGAACAAGATATTCAGTTATATAATAACGAGCCAAATTGCCAGTATGAGCTTGTTGCTTTAATCTGTATGGCTTCAGGCATACATGAAGCACAGGGCTCTGCATATTCTGCTTTTTCAGCGGCTTTTACTGGTTTGTTAATGTGTAAGTATTCCTAAGCAGATGGGAAATGCCACATTTCTTGAGACAGGACTCTAGCTGTAGACCAAATAAAATCTGAGGTCCCATTGCTGATAAGGGAGGGTCAACAGTCCCTGACTTTCTTTCTAGATGTGCAGAGATGTTGGGGAGAGGCTCAGCTCAGAGGTAGTGAGAGAAAGCACAGTGATGAAGTGAAGTCTATGAGCAAAGCAGCCCTGCAGTGTGTGTATTGTTAGAAGGACAGCACACCACATAACAGACATTCTCAGTATGAACGTCCATAAGGTTACCAGAGGAGTCAATCTCAACCAGGGTCAGATTCAGACCCACACAGCTCTTCACAGCCTCCTGACTTTTCCTCTGCCTGAATTCCAACATCATAGACTCACCCTTTCTGTTGACATGGCCTTCAAGAATTTCTCATCTCTTCTTCTTTGTGCTTGAAATTCTATATATTGAATTACTTTTTAATACTGACATGAATAAAGGATATACTAAATTAAGTCCCTGAAATACATTGCAGATACAGCTTTTTATAATTTGTGATTCTTGAACTCAATGTTTGCAAAGTTATTTTGACTAGAAAATCCTGAGGAATGCTTTTTTATCACCCAGAGCACTGCAGCGTGAACTCACAATGAATCATCAATGTCTGGAATCCTGAACAATGTGACCAGCAGCCAGGAAGCCAGGAATAGTTAGTGGGTGACTGGAGCCTTTGTCATGGCAAGCACTTATTGGAATGACAGGGGCTGAGCAATATCAGGCAGTGTCAGGCTTTTTTGAGTTAGTGTAGCCAGTTAGAGAGGGACATATCCGAGACCACACATTGCAGAACTTACAGTACCCATGATTAGAGAAATTGGGTAAGGAACACGTGGAGCTTACATGAAAGGAAATATTTGATCTGATAATGAATGACACAGCATGTGTCCTTCAATTCTAGAATGAAGTTGAGCTGAGTTTTGAGGTGTGAGTAGCATTTGGGGACACAGAAGGAAGGAATATTTGAGCAAGAAAAAGTGAACAAAGGGGAGCAGATGCTAAACCACACCACACCTACAGTGAGGCAGACCCAGGTGCCACTGCTAAGCATTAAATCACCAGGGACCTGGACTCCTCCATGGGAAGTGCCTTGGACAACAACTATCTCCCAAAAGCACAGCTAGGACACATTGACAAGAACCTGATGCCGCCAAATAAAATGATGAGAAACTTACCTCTGATTACTCATTGACAAAAAAAAAAAGAGTTGAGTTTGAGGCCCAGTAAATCAATTAGGCTGAAATTGCCTTGTTAACTGGAATGTCTATACTCTGTTGATCCAATGCTAACAACGCATATTTAGTCTAACTTTGCACAGAGTGGTGGCTATGAAAATATACTTCTTCTCATATGTCCTACTGATAGAAGCATAGCTAAATGATGGCCAATATACTATTGAAACTCAGGTACATGTCCCGTAAGTGTTCCTAGTTGACAGATGAGCCTGCTACATGTACTTATGAAAACCCATGTCCATGGTATGTGACTTCCTTGATGCATAGGGAATACTGGCACACAGTTTCCCACTTACTAGCTAAACAGTTCTTGGAAATTCATTACCATCAAACTCTTCCTGCACAATCTTTCTCCTTTCCTAAGTTTTTTTCACAGACACATATGTACTGTGGCCCAAAGACTCACTCCTGTCTTTTCTGCACCTTGCCCTTTATCTATCTCCCATGGGCATTTTTCTTGATTGTTTTTCCACCACAGCTTGTTATGGCTTGGCAGTTGTTTCTAAGGGAACTCCAACTTACACAGCCAGTTAGTCATGATAAAAATACGTTCTTAAGATTTCATTTTGTTGTGTTTTGTGAGAAGTTTATCTCTCACAAGCATCCCAGGTCTCCACCATGATTCAAAGGGGGAAAGAGCCTTCTTGCCAATGTCAATATGTTCTAGGTATTCAATAAGAGAGCCAAAGTTACCCTTCCTCCTAAATGTAGTTGAATATGAAAAGCATCATTATTAGTTAAATGAAGAGGAAAAAAAATAACTTCCAGGGTTTTACCACCTGAAAAGGTTAGAAATGTACAAGTAGACCTGTGAAGCCTGGAAGAAATCTCTAATGTTATTTCAATCAGCAAACGCCTCCAGGTTCCCCATATGTGATATATTACAGACCAAGATAGGAACTGTGTGATAATGCTCTGTACACTGTAAAAGTTTGTCACTTATATTGGTTTAATAAAATGCTGATTAGCCAGTACCCAGGCAGGAAGTATAAGTGGGGTGACCAGAGTAGGAGAATTCTGGGAAGAGGAAAGGTAGAGAGTCAGTCACCAGTCAAATGTAGAGGAAGCAAGATGAGAATGCCTTACCAAGAAAAGGTACCAAGACACATGACTAAACATAGACAAGAATTATGGGTTAATTTAAGTTATAAAGCTAGGAGAGAGAGAGAGAGAGAGAGAGAGAGAGAGAGAGAGAGAGAGAGAGAGAGAGAGAGAGTTTCATTTCCTCTCTCCTCCTTTCCTGCTCCCTCTTGAATTCCCTCCCTGCTCTGCTGCCTCCCAGCTTTCTTCTCTCTCTCCTACCTCCCTCCTATATGCCTTAATTCAATCATTTTGCTCTACTGCCCTCCTGTCCACCCTGTTGTGATTTTCTA
The DNA here is from genome assembly GCA_902806775.1 of Microtus agrestis. Classification (NCBI taxonomy): domain Eukaryota; kingdom Metazoa; phylum Chordata; class Mammalia; order Rodentia; family Cricetidae; genus Microtus; species Microtus agrestis. The sequence continues at coordinate 9,093,191 of CADCXT010000743.1, read as the reverse complement.
CCTCACTCTACAAAACCCAGTAACAGTGGAGATTGATGGGCCAAAATAAATATTTCATACCTTGAGCTATTTCCCAAGCTTTTTTTTTTTAATAGAAGTGAAAAGTAACTAACAGAGTCCCTAAGGTGACACCTCTTCCAAAAAAGAAGATGTCCCCTTCAAGGAGTGCTCTTCATTCCTAGGACATCTTGCCAGGAATAACTATCTGCTAACCAGAGGTAGAGATGCCATATTATCACCAAGATTCTAAAACTTTCTATGAAAATTGTATAGCAATTTTACTTCAGGTGATCTAAAAAGCATTAGATTTAGATTTATGAAGCTAAAGTTTTATTTGGGATCTTCTGATAAATGAACTTGAATTTGTGTTTTAGTGCTTTGATTATCAAATGACATTTGATGGTATCTATAGACTTTTTCATTACTGTTACAACTATATGCAAGGAGACATATATTGGCATCAAGTGGACAGAAACAAGGATGCTACTCAATACCCTATGACATTCAAGATAGTTCTACACAGCAAAGAATCATTTAGTTCAACATATCAATAGCATGTAGCTTTCTCATTATCTGTAATCATAATAGGGAATTATAAAAGTGACATTTATGATTCCTTTCAAAAAATAGTCTGAATATTCTTGATAAAAATACTTGAGTTAAACTCTGGATATTTGACAACAATTTAAAATAACCTTTCAAAGACAGTTATAAAGACTGACCAGGGAAAAGTTCTTTCCTTTTTTTCAAAGAAAGCGTAAATATACAAAAGCTTAGGTATAAAGTAATGACTAACATTTAAAAAGAAAGGAAATATAAATGACATAACAAAATAATGATAGTGGTATTGAAGATGTCACATGACTTTGTTCCTCTCTATTTGCAAATGCTATTCAGTGTGATGACAGTGTCACACTTTGGAAAATAATTTTTTAAAGAAATGAATAGGGGTTCCTGTGACTGTTGCCCAGAGGCTGGAACTGGTGGTATAAGATAATAACAATGTATGTCATTGTACTCCCACTGAATTTGAGGTAATGATATTTGTAACTGCTTATAGATAATGGGTAAAGTTTGACACATGTTGTAAAGTGTTTGGTTTTAATGCATATGTTTAAAATTTTGGATTTTGATCCCTTTTACACTGCCCTAATTTTTTGGCAGGCAGCACACGTAACTTTATGTGGAGTAGGCACTTAGGAATGTGGTCATACCATAGGCCAGACTAAAAGGTGAATACTGGGGGGCCCTTTCTTCTTATCTGGAGATGGAGTTATTGGTGCCAAAACTATATCATTATATCTTTTGTTTGAGGAGCTCCTCAGAGTCTTTTCATTAATGACAGACGCAGGGCCCAATGACGGAGTTAGTGTGGATCCTCGCCTGAAGAGCACACCATACAGAGGTTGTAGAAACCGGCTCAACATGGCATGGTTCAGGTATGAGGGTGCTCTCCACATGGCCTAAGACAGGGTACCCTGTGATCTGCTTACTTTAATCCTGCTAGATGCCTTTTACTTGAGGAGCTCCAAGGCGGGCGACTTACGGCAGGATAACCCCCAACCTAAGGCAGGGCCCTGGGAACCCTAGGAATGGTAAGGGGAAAAAAAAAAAAAGGCCTGGTCCCCACTCGACCTAGGAGTCATCGGGCACCCCTCTGTTCCCAGGAGAGAGGGATTACTTCACCACTCGAGAGGAGGGTCTCTCTTTGTCTCAGTCCCTTCTCCTTTGCTCTGACACCATGGTTGACTCTGACTGGTGCTCTCCACTTGATAGCTGCCTGCCTTTGTATGGGAGGGGGGAGGGATCTGTTGGGAGCTGTTTCCCCTAGAATCATTGCAGGAACCATCGCCCTGGGAGACTATGGGGAACCCCACACCCATGGTTGTACTGGGATTGGTTCTGTTGCCCCACACCCAGTTGAAGCTGTTAATGGAGAAAAATAAAATAAATAAAAAAAAAAGAAATGAATAGGATGAGAGATAAAAAAATGATGTCTATTTCTCTGACATCCTTGAAATTACTAAATCTTACAAAAACACTGCATAGGCTCTTGCTATGAAATATCCTGTGTGATTGAGTCTATTTATTTTGATCTATCATGTCAGAAGCATAATTTTTCATTCTTTACATCCCCTAAATGTGGAGTCCTCAGAGCTCAGCTCATGACATCTTTCTCTCAGGGCTCTCCTGAAAGCACAGGAAGTATCTGCAACATGAAAGTGATTGTGTGCAAACTTTCACTGAAAAGTTTGTATTCTTTGTGATTCGTGTGGCTGTCACATTAAATGATAACTTAAAGTAACCTAAATGTATTATTTGACCAGTCATGACTGGCTTGCATTCAAGACTGTGCCAACTGCACTCTTGTCAGAGACCCAGGGAAAATTTTTCCCTTGCCCCTTGTAGCCTCTAGTGGTTGTTGCATTCCTTGGTCTTCACTCAAGCCCTTGCCTCTGTTTTTATAGGATCTTTGCCATACGTTTCTTTTTAAATTAAAGTCCTTTGACCTCCATACTATAAAAGCATATGTGATATTATTGAAAGTCTACACAGACAATCCAGGATTTGTTCCCTCAGATGACTAATTTAGTGTCAGATGACAGTATGTCTGATTGTCATGACCAATTCTCAGTCATTGCATTATCCAATGGTTTCCAGAGGCATGAAGACATCCAAATTCTGTAAAACTAACACAGTTTGGCCATTGATGACAATGATTGGGCTGATTAAATGAGCATGTAGGTGTTTTCAGAAATCACTAGCCTATAACTCAGTAGATTAAAAAGGAAAACCTACCTAGGCTTGGTGGCACACATCTTTAATCCCAGCATTCAGAAAGCAAATGTAGGAAGATCTCTGAGTTTGAGGCCAGCCTAGTCTACAGTGAATTCTAGTCTATCTAGTGCTGCATATGGGTGGAGTGGGGGAGAAGATACTGGCCCTTGATGAGGTTGGAACATCATTCAATCAACTAGAGACACTGTAGTAACAAAAAGAAGGTAGAAGCGTGAATATAGGGTCTCTCCTTTTGTAAAAGACCCTTCTGACTTGAACATAGAAGTCCAGGTTCTCATACCTTACAAATCCTAGACATGTGCCAGTGTTTCTCTGGGCACTCTTTTCTTCATGCCAATTCCTTTGAACTTGGACTAAGCTACACTATTGGCTTCTCTGGGCCTCCGTCTTGCAAACAGACCACTCAAAGACAGTGAGGCATCCATCATTCAGCAGCCAATTCCCCTTATCAAGCCAGTCTCCTATATATCTCTGCATACATCCTATCAATACCATCTCTCCTGCAAACTCTGACAAAGCCTCTTCTCATCTCCAAATATTTAGCACTTAAACATGCGCAAATACTTGTTGGGAGCAGTGAGACCCCAGATCCTGAATTTCTTGTAATCCCCTGATCTGAGTGCCTACAGCTGCTCTGAGCACGAGACCTTCAGGAGTTCCTGATGGCAGGAGAGTGGTTTCTGGTGCGTTTGGCTGGGGTGTGGCTATCTCTATATAATCTGCCCCTGAACACAATAAAGAGGCATTCTTGGGGAATTCAAGGATGACCCATATCGCTGTCTCTCTGTCTGTGTGTGTTTGTGTATTTTAACCTCCAGCTCCCTTGCCCGAAGCTCACGAACTGGGTGCCAGCGCACTGAGCGCAGATACTGGGGCATGGTGCGGGGCAAATACTGTCTCCAATTAACTGGAAATAGTAATTTCGACTGATATCTAGCTAGTACATAATATATAGTAGGGTTATCCATGATATTAACTCCAGAAAGACGGAGTGAGTCGGTAGAACTAGTTAATGTTTCATTTCATAGTGGGAAAAGCACAAAGTAATAAGATTCAGGAAGCATGATGTTACTGTAAGGCTTCACGTCTTTTAAAATTGTGAAATTACTAATAAATTGGTTTTGCCTATGTCAAGAGTTGAAGGTCTAAGAGTCTTAAACTGAAACATGCAAAACTTAGCGTCATTTTTTTTAACTGTGCTTCAATAACTATGACTCATTCTAGAAACTAATTTGAGGATTTAACCTTGCTAGCACAGCTCAGTAAACACAGGCCCATGAAATTACTAAAAAGGCCAAATTAGACTTATTTTACATGAGTTTACTAAGAGACTGAAAATATCTTAATTAGCTCTCCAATTATAAGCTACTTTAGCAACAGTATGAGAGAACACAATTAAAAACCCAGAGCTTTCTCGCCTTCCCACATTCGGTTAGTTTAATTCTTTATATTCAAGTCTAAAAAGGAACCCCATCATAGGCCTTGGGTTTGGGGCTAACTAGATAAGACAAGTATCCCAGTCAATGGTCTATTGCTGGGACAAGACACCGTGACTGAAAGGAAACTTGGGGAGGAACGGGTTTATTCAGCTTACTCTTCCTTATCACTCTTCATCATTAAAGGAATTCAGGACAGGAACTCAAACAGGTCAGGAACCTGGAGGCAGAAGCCGATGCAGAGGACAAGGAGGAGTGTTGCTTACTGACTTGCTTCCCATGGCTTTGTGCAACCTGCTTTCTTATAGAACCCAGGACTACCTGTCCAGGTATGGAACCCCCAACATTGGGCTGGGCCCTCCCCTTCAATCAATAATTTTTAAAAAATGTCGTACAGTCAGATTTTAGGGAGACATTTTCTCAACTGAGGTTCCCTTCTTTCAGATTTCTCTAGCTTGTGTCAAGTTGACACAAAACCAGCCAGCACAAGTAATTTTGTATTTCTGTGTTTTAAGCCAGCAACACTTCTAGGTCTAAACATGGATTTTCATATTATTTGGAATATATTTAACCTTATAGTTGAAGGGTCTGCTCAGATATTTCTTCAGATGCAGGCAAACGGGGAAATCTGCTCAGTTGTCCCCAACATAAAGGTTAAGAAGTTGACCACTGAACAAGTCACTATCTAACTTTATTACATTTAAGTCTGTGACTGCCATGGTATCAAGGTTTTAGCGGAAGACAACCTTACTGTGAAACTCACTAAGGAGAACACAAATTGGTTAAAGTATGTGCTCGTAAAATTAGTCTTTAGTCTTTTCTCCCCGTAGAATAAACTAATATGACTCAGCAATTTCACGAATCCTTTGGAACTGTAAAGTGGTGGCACACTCTCTCCTACCTATAGTTCCTCCTTGTCTCTCCTCTCGAGGTTCTTACAACCATTTCAGTCTCTGAATTCTGTTGATCCCTTGCTCTCTTTCACACGCTTAAATGTTCCTTGTCAACTGGCCCTTCTCATTTCTCCTCTCTGTTCCTAAAAGGAAAGAAATCGCTGACCTTGCTCTTCCGTGTTACTGACCCGTGTTGCTTCCCAATATATCTGTAGATTTCACTCATTGCTTCCACCTCCTGGTCCCCTGTTCACCACTTAGACCCTCTCTACTCTGCCTCACTAGGTGATAGTGAGATGTGGCACTGTGTTTCTGCTTGCTTCCAATTATCGTGATAAATTATATAACTTATTGCGTGTTTTTAAAAGACAGTCATTGTGGGGGCTGGAGAGATGGCTCAGTGGTTAAGAGCATTGCCTGCTCTTCCAAAGGTCCTGAGTTCAATTCCCGGCAACCACATGGTGGCTCACAACCATCTGGAATGAGGTCTGGTGCCCTCTTCTGGCCTGCAGACATACACACAGAATATTGTATACATAATAAATAAATAAATATTTTTAAAAAAAGACAGTCATTGTATTAATCACTTTTACAGATTTAGAAAGAATAGCCACCTTCCATTACCAGGCTATTTTGTTTTGTTCAGTTCAAACTGTGTACCTATAAAAAGCAATCCCTGCCCATTGCTATTTCTAGAGTCAGCAGCCACTATTGTCCTCTATGTATTTGGCAATTCTGGGTACTGCATATATGCGTTTGCTCCTTTTTGCATGCCTTGATCCTCTCAGCATAATGCATTTAAGGTGTATTCAGGCTTTAACATGTGCTGTAATTTTCTCCCCTTTCAAAGGCTAAACAAAATTCCATTGTGTGTTTATAAAGCGTTTCTCCATTTTTCATTTGTTAAGCAATTGGTGTGTCAGTTTTACTTGTAGCTACACTCCTTTCCATTTCTTACCAGCCACTGTTATCTTATGAGACTATTCTTTTAAATAATAATTATAATAATAGGTGTAAAGTAGTATCTTTCTGTGGGTTTGAATTAGAAGTGTTGCGCTATTGAGCGTCTTTACACATTTATTGACCGAATACGCGCACATGCAGAAGCACAATCACACACATAAAATCATGAAGAAGTAACCATTTAAATAGTTTGCCAATTTTTAGATCTGTTTTTTTTTTTTTTTTTGAAATCTGCAGTTTGTATTTGCCTGTAGGTGGATGAACCATGCAGACAGGTGCACACGCATGTTTGTGAGAATAGGTAAAGAAGCCATAGGTGGACACTGGGTGTCTACTTTGTCTATCCCATTTTCTTTACTGAGGGAGGGTCTTTTGCAGAAGCCAGAGATTTCTGACTAGGCTAATCTAGCTAGACAATTGGCTTTGTGAATCCCATTTTGCCTCCCATGCACTGGGAGTAGAGGCGGGCAACCATACTGGCTGGTATTTACATGGGTTCTAGGGCTATGATTTCGGTTCTTAGGCTTGTCCATTAAATGTGTTATGCAGGAAGCCATCTCCCCTGCCCTTTATAATTGGACTGTTGTAGTCAAGTCACAGGAGGTCTATCTGTATTCCAATTACCAGGCATGTGATTTGCAAATATTTCTTCTCTTCCTATGTTGCCTTTCACTCTGTTGAGCTTGTCCTTTGCTACGCTAAAGTTAAATGACACTGTTTAAACACAGCTTGTATATATCATTTCCACCTTGTATAGGAGGAAGGTCAGAAAGAGAAGGCTTCAGAGATGTACCAGTATCCTGTAGGTAGCAGAGCTTGTGTCTGAGCCCTAGAGTTTGCTCCAGATATACTACAGCTTAACACCTCTTATAATGGGCATCAGTAGCTTCCGGAATACTGAATCCAATTGTCTTTCTTCTGTCTTTATTCTACCCATTGGCCTCTTCTTCATTGTTTGAAATTATGGCACCCTTTACGTGAACATTTCCTTCCCTTGGTTGTTTGGTTCATTTCCTGGATCCCTGTTAATTCCACAAAACACATACCTCTTTTCAACCATGCTCATAATTTCTTATTTCAGCCTCTCTCTTTGATTGTTCTAAATTCTTTAAGTATGCTAAACTGCTTCATGGAAGATAACTAAGACTTAGTTCACAAATTCTTGGATTATTACTTATTTGAAATGATATATTTACCTATAATAAAGTTAAAATGAAGTTATTGGGGGCAAGTCAAAAGCCATTATGTCCATGTCCTTATAAAGGTGGACATTCAGATGCAGAAAAAGGTGTGTTCAGAGGGAAGATGATGTGAAAAAACAAGAAAAACATCGTCTTCCAACCTAAGGTTCTCAGAAGCTAAAAGAGGCATGGATCAGTAATTCTACTCACACATTGTTTTTAAAACACCCACAACCAGAAAGCAGTCATTTTGTTGTTGTTGTTGTTGTAGCTACTTGAGCCATAGTGTCATTGGTGCTAGTATAATGGCATTTCTAAGAAGCTAAGGGCTTGGCCGTGGGTGGGGGTGGACAATTATTTCATAAAGATTCCAGAACTCAGGCTCTAGCCCTGATTTTTTTTAGTTCTATATCTATAATTCCAATAGCATCCATTTCTGTCCAATTTTCATTTTGTCTTTCAGAATATTACTCTGCTCCCCTCTCTTCTTTTTTACCCCAACCACTCTGGGAAAAGGACAAAGTCGCCTTTGAATCCTCACCTTCCATTCCCTTGGAGCTGTCTCCAGTTCTGTAATCCAAGAGCCATGTGTGGTCCATTCGTGTAAGAGATTGGCTTCAGAATGCCAAACTGGGCAAAGTATCACTCACTTCATGGTCAAACTGGGCAAAGCATCCAGATGCAACCCTACCTACTAGATAGGAGGACTGAGGAACCTTACCCCAAACAACACAGAATATGGCACCCTTGAACTTTCTCCAGGACTGTGACCCAGTGTCTGGCATTGTTTCCCACCTACTGAGCACACAACATATTTGAAGTCACATTTAGGATAGGGGTATAGCTCCGTGGTAGAGCACTGTCCCAAAACACATGCGTTCAATCTGTTGCACCACTCAGGGGACTAACAACCAACGTTGTCCTCAAACCCCAGTACAGTGGCTGCAGTTCTGAAGCTTCTCACAGATGCACCTGAAGTTTGGAACCTGAGGTTTGCTCTGATACAGGACCTCTAAGATGAACTTCTGTGTCTAATTTAGCACCTGTTGTCTATGCCGCTTTTTATATGTTCAGATGTGTTTGAATATACATATCAAATATCATCTCTACATTTATTTTCATATCTAATCCCAAGAGCCTTAGAAAAATAAAAACAAAAGCAAAAACAGAAAGCCTGAGGTTATGCATTAGCTGTGTGGGACAACAGAGGGCAGCCTGGCCACACATAATGGGGTCCAGGTCACACAGCTGCCGTAGCAGGCAGCACCGGGTTCCCCACACACATCACTTTTCACCAGGACACCCCTAGACAAATGTCAGCCAATTGGGGGTTCTGAACCTTAGAAATCTTTCACCCCTGCCTTCGCTACTATAAAAACTCCAATGGAGCTTGGGGTTCTCCGGCCACTCCAGTACGCTGGACACATAGAGAGTCCAAATTTGCAAAAAAGAATGAAGTCTCTTTGCTTTAACATACAGTACTCCGTCTCCTAGTGGGTTTGGGGGAGACTCCGTGATCTGGCCATAACAAAATATTTTTAACCTGGGGTTAAAAAGAAAATCCCTGGTTAAATACTAATGTAAGTTTAAATACTTAATTATCATTTATAGCACCAGCATTAAAATATGAACCCCAACTTGGAGTTCATAATTTTATTTATTTTTTATTTTGTAGTTGCTTCTATTTATTTTTAAGCCAATTAATATTTTTATTGATTATCTTAGAATTTTGCATCCTGTATCCCTATCACGTTTCCCAATTCTATCAGGTCTAGCCTGACCCTTGCAACTTCCTCCCCCAAAAGAGAAAGAAGACAAAAAAAAATACCAAGTCCATTTTGTGTTCCCCTTATACTCACCAGTGCATGGCCAAACTCCCAGTGGCCAGGCCCTTAAAGAAAACTGAATCCTTTCTCACCCCCACCTGCCTGAAGCCATCAGCTGTGAAGAGCTACACCTCAGCATCCAATCACAAGCTTAAATGTTGCCACATTCTTGGAATCAATTGGTTACGCACAACTTTCTTTCAGAGCGCATCAATCGCGTGGCATCCTGTAACTCCAGATTCCTATGTCTTTATTTGCCTACCCCTTCTGTAGATGAATGGCCCATGCTTCCTTAGGTCCAGGTTTCCTTAGAGCCAAAGGTTCTTAAGTGACCTTAAGACAAATGGTTTCCCTTCTCAAAAGCCTGAAATAGATTTGAAAATTGTAGACAAAGCATGTTTCATAAAAAATTATGGAAGTTTCTAAATGCATGTTTAAACAGAGCGTCTATGATGAAGACAAATGCATTATCAATGATAAAGAGTCTATGAGAGTCTACGCAGTGCCAACATAAGCTTTAACTGTAAAATGGAAGAAACCCTATTATCTTTAGAATAAATAAATAAATAATCAGTTAGGAGTGTCCTACATTTTTGTCTACATTGTCATTTCAAGATAGGGGTCAATCTCTTGTTGATCTTCTTTTGTTTGCTCAATTCTTAGAGAGAGCATGGTTGCCTGGAAGATGCAGGGTTCGGGAGTGAGAACTCAGTAGTGAAAACATGGGCTCTAGGGTAAGTTTGCCTCCATGGTAATTCCCACACTACTCCCAGTAACTACAACCTTGAGTGAGTTGCTTAACCTCTCTACCTCTCATTCTTGCTGTAAGATGGATCTATTAATGGTGGCTTCTTTCAGAGAGTCATTGTGAAAAGTGGGTTGTTAGTAGAGGTGAAGTACCCAGAATAGCACCTTCCTACAGAACCGCTTAGCTAATCTTCTGTTGTTATATGCATACAGGAACAAGGAACTTATACACCCAAATCCCCAGAGGGATTCTAACTGCTTGATAGTCAGACGGAATTGAAGACAAGATGATTTCAGAAATCCTATTCTATTAGTAGCCATGGGATGGCTCTCTGTCCCTTCCTGGATACAGAGAATGCAAATAACTAGTTTTCCCCTAGGACAGTCTTTTCCTTCTCATATGTATGGATGATCTTGTGATGTTTGTTAGAAAGTATCAGTCGATGACTTAGATTCAGAGAAAAGAAATACTGTTTCAAAACAAGCAGTTAGTCACTAAAGGAAAACATGCTTCCTATGAAGGACAAAGTGTTCTAGCCAATGGGGCTTCTCATAAACGATGAGGGGGAGTTCTGCTAAATTCTGTATCTCATGACGTGAGCAAAACTGCTAGCCATTTAAAGATCTGTGGGGAACGATGCCTCCTTGTATTCCCATTGCCTGTTTTTAAAGCTTGCTAAGGGACATGATTTGTACAGAAGCTTAGAAAATTAATTAAAGGCCCTGCATCTTGTCCCTCTGGGTTCTTTCTTGCTAATGAAAAGTTAGTTCTCCATGGCAATGTCACATTCTACAGAACCCTTATTCTGAAATACAGAGAATTCCCTTTACTGCTGCTTCTAGTCACTAATTCATTTTTGTGAAAGCTGGGCCAGGAAGAAGAAACTTTCAAATGGATTGTTTCTTTCTGAATTATAGTATTTCTTGTAGAAATGTAAACATAGCATCCTTAGATGGGTGAAATGATGCTATATGAATAGAGCTGTCAATTAGACATGATGTAGATACCATACAGGTACATTGCTGGAGATGAGTCAGAAAGCACATTAACCCATCTGTGTTTGACATAGGGAATCTGTGTAATTTATAATATTTCTTATACAGTCACATTAAAATTATGACTGTAAATGAGCCTGTCCTTACGGCATAATCCATAGGTAGAGCTATATTACAGACACAATATGAAATAAATTAGGGCCAGTAATAGGAATTTAATAAAGAGGTTAAAAAATACCCATCAAAAGAAATTAAATGCAAATCAAGAACGAAATGCAAATGCAAAGCCTTCCTCACGTCTGTGGTGCGGCTCACGGTGTTGTGATACACCACTGACACCTGCACTCTCAGCAGTCCATGTGATGACATTGGCTGGTTTAACTGGTTCATTTTGGACTTCAAAAGCTGAACTGAATACTCAGTGGCAAGATTCCTGTTCTGATAAACTCTGTTTTATCTAAATACCTGCCTTTCTTCTAATTGTCATTGATTCCACCAGCCCTGAAGATACTGGTTGTGCACCTGATTGAAGATAAACCCTTGTGCCTGTTTTCCAACTTCATTGAAGAAAACCTTTGAATTTGTCACTGAGCAGAAGATAGTCATCATACAGTCTTCATTCAGTTGGCCAGAAGTGCAGAAAGTAGGCCATAGTCCCTCTTGCCGGAATGAGGCCTCTCTAATTGAATTTGTCTCAAAGTATCAGAATGTATTTTTTTTTGAGAATTTTATATCTATACCATGTCCTTCCTCCCTGTCCTCCTTCCAGCCCTTCTCTTGTACCCACTACCCCTGCTTTCTCTCAAATTAATGGCCTCTTTTTTTTTCTTTTTATGTCATACTCATACATACAAATAATAAACACAGACTTTCATTTAGTGTTGCTATGTGTTTGTGTTTCTAGAGCTGACCACTTTATATTGGACACTTAGGAGGTTCATCCCTCAGGGAGACTGATTCTTCCTGTCTCAGAAATCATTGTTAGCCTACAGCTCTTTGTGGAGGCTTGTTTCTGCGATGTCCCCCATCCACACTGGTATGCCAACCTGTGTCATTGTTCACATCTTGTTTAGATGGCCACATTGCTCAAATTTCATGGGTGCAGCTTCTCTGTCATGTATAGAAGAAGATAAAAACCTTACAGCAGATATCATGGTCTTTTGGCTCTCAGAATCCGATCTGTCTGCTCTGTCTTCTGAGATGTTCCCTGAGCCATAGATGTAAGGATTGTGTGGTAGACAGATCACTTTGGACTGGGCACTCGTGGTCAGCTGTTCTCTGTGTTTTAACCTTTGGGTGTCTGCAGTGGTTCCCATCTCATGCAAAAAGAAACTTCCTTGATGGCGGGTGACACCTACATTTATCTGTGAGTATAAGGTTCAGTATTTCAAGGTAGTTTGAAATCATAAAGGCTTAGTAACTTGATGGTAGTAGGTTCTCCTCTAGACTCCGGGGCCTCACTGGTTACAGTTAATTTGCTTGATATAACATATCAGGCAGAAATGGATTCCCTTATTTTGCAAACCTTAAGTCCAGATACCTGTTTGTTACCCCCAAGATATAAGCACCATGATTACACCTTTAGGGATATCTTGTCATGCTAGTTAACATGGTGGCTCATGGGTTTCTCAGATGGGTATGACTACTGATTTATTTTCTCCCTTGATAGATGGCATTATCACCTTTAGAAATTATGAGCCCTTGGGGAGGATGCATCCAAGTCAGATCTAGCTCTATTCCTCCAAGTCCTGTGTCTGAAATATGTGGTGTCTTCAACAATAGGGACTTTCAAATGGTGGGAGGTAACCAGGGCAATGGCAATAGTCTATGGTGGTTTAGTTTTTTGGACTCCCTTGAGCAATTGAAAAGGTTGTTTCTCAGGCATAGTACTGGTGATTTGTGAGACAGCCTATGGTTCTTTGGGGGAACATTATTATCTCATATCATAACTTCACTGTCCCTACACATACACATGCATAAACACACAAACATACACATACATGTAGACATACACATTATATAATTTATGATAAGCATAAAAGAATGATTCGCTGCGGCTTTTACAAATGTCATTAATACTGTTTATCCCTCCTCCCTTTCTCTCCCTCTGTACTGCCCACCATCCCCCATTTTCAGTTATATCCACTCCCCTGCTGTTTTCCCAGCCCTCCTTCCTAGCACCTGTGGCCTGCAGGCCCCTTCTGTGGATTACTCTTCTAGATGCAGACTTTCCTAGTTTTCTTATTTCTGGAGTTACTCTAGGTTACAAACTCAGGTCTAAAGATTTGGAGGTAGGAACCACACCTGAGAGAGAATATGTGGTGTTGGTCTTTCTGGGTTACCTCGTTCAGTATATTTTCCAGCTCCATTCACCTGCTTGCAAATTTTATGACTTCATTTTTATTACAACCAAATAGAATTCTGCAGTAGCTACGCACCACATTCTCATTAACCCGTTCATTAATTGAGGGACATTTCATTTGTTTCCATGTCCGTGCTATTGTGAATAGAGCAGCAAAGAACACGGCCGAGCAAGTGTTCGTGGAGTAGGATGTGTTCTTTGCGCGTATGCCAAGAGAGGGATGGCTGGGTCATCCGAGAGATTTGCTTTGTGCTTTCTGAGACGTCTCTGTGCTGACATCCAGAGTGGCTTGACCAATTTGCAATCCCAGTAGCATCTGCAACAGCTTTTGGTGTCAGTTGCTTCTTTGCACATTGCCATTCTGACTGGGGCAAGGTGAAACCACAGGTTAATTTAATTGGCCCTTTCCTAACAGCTAAGGAGGGTGAACATTTACTTTCAAGATAGTTTTGAACCATTTTTATTTCTTCTCTTAGCAATTGTCTGTTAAAAAAAAAACTAACCAATTTTTAACGATGTCATGTTTTTAACTTTTTGTTTTTTTAAATTCTTTTTGATTCTGTACATTAATCATCTATCAAATGTTTAGCTGTCAAAGATTCTCTCCCGTTCTGACAACACTGAATATTTAGCTCAGTTTTTGTTTTGTTTTGTTTTTGCAGTAGCCAGAAAGATCCTTCCACGTCTCCTAGAGGAATTTATTTAAGTTACCTGGTATGTTTTCTAAAGGAAAAACTATTCAAATCTTCCAGACTATTCCACCTGCTGAGAACCCATAACAGTTCCACTTTGCTCAAGCTCTTTGTTCCTCTAAAATAGCACGCTGGCACGGGCGCTTTGCCAACGTGATCTGTGGTACATTTCCTTTAGAGAAATCAATTTGAAGGCGACTCAAAGCAGAATCTAACAAACAGAATTCTATATTTAATTGTTCATTCTCTGGAAACTTCTTACAGATGTACAGTGAATTCTGATTAGATAACCACCATCCCCATCCTGCTCCGCTTGACCAACCCCCACTCAGGTCCTTATCTCCTCTTCCCCAGTTCTCATTCTTGCTTTTTCTCTCCCTCCCTCTCTTGCAACCACTGATTCCAATCACTGTTGCCTGTGTGTTCATGAGTGCAGGCCCACCTACTGGAGCATCATGGATAGCCTACCAGGGGCCACACTTCAGCATAAGATGGGCCCTCTCCCCAGCAGCCATCTACTGATGTTCTTAATCTAAAGACATCCCAGAAAAATTTTAATGTACCTCATATAACAAGAAGTGGGTTTTTTTTTTTAAAAAAAAAAAAGATATTAGTTTACTGCTAAAAGCATTTATAGAAATGTTTCACTTCGGGCTAGAGAGATGGCTCAGTGGTTAAGAGCATTGCCTGCTCTTCCAAAGGTCCTGAGTTCAATTCCCAGCAACCACATGGTGGCTCACAACCATCTGTAATAAGGTCTGGTGCCCTCTTCTGGCCTTCCGCATACACACAGACAGACTATTGTATACATAATAAATAATAAATAAATATTTTAAAAAAAAGAAAAGTTTCACTTCCATATAATAAAGACTCTAAAGTCCCAGGTTCCAGAATGTTTTGTTCTGAGGTGAGTCATTTTGTTGAGGAAAGAAATAGTTCTAGCACTCTCTCTTTTCTGCTGATACGCTCAGGGTATCAGGGCACTGTGGGCCCATCCCGCAACCCACTGTGTTTACACTCTCTTGACTTAAGGTATCAAACCAACCTGCTAATAATTAAATCTGTGCTGATATCAAAAGGAACCTCAAGGCCTGTCCTGATGAAGCACGGTATTAGTCCCAGTACTCACAAGGCAGAGAGAGGTGGATCTGTCTGCATTCTAAGACAGCCTGATTTACATATCCCTGCAGAGGGGTGGGGGGTGAGTGAGGAAGGGAGGGAGGAGGGAAGGAAAGAAGACCCTCAAGAAATACTACTTTTTCCTCTACCATCAAATCCACCTCTTAGTAAATATTTGCCCATATTGGTAATCAGTAAGTCAATTCTTGTCTAGTTAACTAATACTCACCAAAATTTCGCAATGATAGCAGCATTTCAAAACCTTTCTTCTTCTTCCGTTAGTATTTAATAATATCCATGGGCAGCCGGCTGTGCTGAAGTCTGGCCTATGCAGAAACAACTGACAGGCACCTAGTATATAACACACAGCAGTAAGACGGGGGGGGTGGGGCTGAGCCATTTGAGCTCATATATGCTTAGGATTGAAAATTGCTTTCACGGGGACATAACTATGACGCTGACTCTGCTAAGCAGAAGAGGCAGAAATTCAGGAAGCGGAGAAAAGGAGAGTCCTTGTTTACGTAAAGTCAGAGCGAGGATGAAATAAAAGTCTGAACCAATAGCTGTTATATAGTGTACTGCACAGCATAATAAAAGTGAGTTATGCTGCTATTTTTTAAAAATACGACCTCTCAGGAGCACTGGCTATAGTGGTAGATTATTTGTGTTTTAATAAATAAAGCTTGCCTGAAGATCAGTGCAAAACAGCCACGCTAGTCAGCCAGGCAGTGGTTTGCACACACCTTTAATCCCAGCAGCCACACTAGTTAACCATAGAGGCTGGGCGGTGGTGATGGATGCCTTAAATCCCAGCATTCGAAAGGAATAAAAATGGAAGGAGGCCAGTCTCACTCTCAGCCTCAATCTGAGGATTCATAGCGGCAGGATCACCCTTTTGTTTGACTGAGCCTTGTTCAATGAACAATCTCTCTGGCGGCTTGGCTGTTTTGCTTTTCTGATCTTCAGCTTGAACCACAATATCTGTCTCTGGGTTTTTTACTGTTAGTGCTACAAATAGAGGTTTCTCTGTGAACACAACTTTAAATGTCACCAGAAAGCTATGGAGGGCACCTGAAAGACCCTCAGAGAACAGGGATTAGAACATTCCATGGATAAAGCAGCCTCGACTAACACAGGAGGGTAGACAAGGTTCCTGCTTGGTAAGGAATAAATATTGATCTGACCACAACATGTAGATTATGAGTGTGGTGGCTCACCAGATTGATAAGGAATATGGTACGGGTTAGACCACAAGAGGTTGAGTAAATTCTATCTAAAAGATAAAACTGTACGTTTTCTTCAAAGGGAATGCATGAAAATGTTAGGACAGGGATGATAGGGGTAATTGTGTGGCTCTTTAATTTCGAAAACCCACCCACAGATGAGTGGGCAAAGAAAATATGTCATCTCTCTGTATCTCTGTCTCTGTTTCTGTCTGTGTGTGTGTGTGTGTGTGTGTGTGTACACTAGCAAAAAGAATGAAATCATGTCGCTTGCAACAAAAACAAAAATAGATCAAACAGAGGATCTCTATGTGAATTAAAGTGAGCCAATCCCAAAACAAAAATTAGTGGATATTTTCTCTTACATGTGGAAGTTGGGTTGGGGAGGGAACATAGAACTAGAAGGAGAAGTACAAGAACACGGATGCAGTAGGAGAGAAGAAAGAGTATTGGGTATCAGCGCACACTGTATGCACATAGAGTCGCTTCATAATGAACTCTTTAGTCTCCACTCTATATGGCTAATACCCATCAAGATAGGACCATATTAGCCATGACTCTTCTCCTTTACTTTTCTAAAGAACGGACTGGAAAACTACACTCTGCAGACAGGAAATTCTAGGGCAAGTTGGGGGACATGAAAATAGGGGTTATTTTCTCACAGGGTAGCTCTGCAAAGGAAGAGGACGTTTACAGCAAAATTCATCCATAAATGAGATGGAGGGAAGACAAAAGAGATGCCAAAAATTTTTTAATTTAAACATAAGTTGAATTTAAGCAAGGTTGGTTCACACACTATGACCCAGGTGTAGTGATTGTACAACATGTCCAACAAACACCTCTACAAGTTTTAAGTACTGGGAAAAGAAATCCGAAGAAAACTGCTGCAATAGATTAAAATATATTTAGCATTGAAATTTCAGTGCCAGCTAATTATATTTTAGTCTAAGCAGTCAGACACAGGTGTCAGTGTGACATTTCATCCACCTTTGTGCCACAGGAGAAGAGCTGAGGTACTTGTGATATTTCATGTTTGAAAATAAAATCTAAGATTTTGCTATCTGGCCTTTTATAGAAATGTATTGTAGATGGTATCTAAAGAAAGCCATGAGTCTGAAATAGAAAAATCCACCATCTTCACTATTAATACCACTAGGTCAGAGAAGGCATATTTGAACTAGAAATAATGTAAATGTTTGCACACTCGGTAGTACAGACAAGACAAAGACAAGCAGCCTTGCTATACTCTTGCTTGGGCTCAGGGATGTTTGTGTTCCTGAAAAACCCTGATCTCCTCCCCAATCACCCAGGATCTAGAAGATAATTGTTATCATTCAATTATTTTTCTTTTTTCTCATGTATGTGTGTGGTGTGCATGCATGTGTATATGCCTATTCACATATGTGTATGCACATGTATTTGGGGTGAGTCCATACATATCTGTACACATGTGAGGAGGCCAGTGTTTGACTTCAGGTGTCTTGGTCATTGAAGGAACAATGTTTATTTGCACCTAGAACTTGCTAGTTACTGTCTTTATTTCCTAGAGGTCCCCTCTTTACTTCTTGAATTCTGGGCTTACAGGTGAGATTTCTTTGGCATTTGTATGGGTATTTGGTATCCAAGCACCAATTCTAATGCTTATGTGGCAAGGGCTTTACCCACACTTACTAAGCCTCTCCTAGCCCCTAATGCAACTATTTAAAAAGTATTATGTGTTTATTTTTATTTTACTTGCGTTGGTGGTTTGCCTGCATGTGTGTGAGGGTGTCGGATCTCCTGTGAGCTGCCGTGTGGGTGCTATGAATTGAACCTGGGTCCTCTGGAAGCGCAGACAGTGCTCTTAATTGCTGAGTCATCTATCTGGCCCCTAATCCAGCATTTTTAAAATGACTTTTGAAAGCAATTCAGCAGGTTAACTTGGGATTTTAGGGAAAGGGCTGCAGTGCTGTAAAAACAAACTTAAAATCAGTCTCTCTGTGATGGTTAGTCTTGGTGGTCAACGTGACAGGATTTAGAGTCACTTAGGAAATTTTGTCAGGACATATTGATGATCATATACAAGGAGGAGTCAATGAGAGGGAAGACTTACCCTCAAAGTGAGCAGTGCTTTCCAGACATAGAGGTCAAGCGAAAAGCAATGTGCACTTGTCTGTCCGTGTTGCTTGTTTCTGAGCAAGTTATGCCTACTTCTGCTGGTACCACTGCAACTGATATCAGACCCAAAATTCTTTCAAGGTAAACTCAATATCAGTGACTCCCCAGGAATTATTACATCTTCAGAACCAAATTGAGACTCTTGAGGAATCCCGCTTTCTGGGCTAAACAATTGCTGGGTTCTCTTGTTCTCTCTACAGATGGCCAATGTTGAATTATCTAGCTCCTGTCATAAACCAATCTAATAAATCCCAAATACATACATATGTGTTTGTGTTTATGCATATGTGCATTATATCACATAGACACAGATACACACACATACTGGGTTCTGCTCCACTAGAGAACACTACTTAGTGGCTTAAGATATGTCAAGATCTTCACTGACATGGTTGAGCCTAAACTGATGTGAGTTAAGATTATTGAGGCTCTTAAACGAGTCAGCTTGGAAGCATGCCAATAAAAGCTCAGTGATTACCACACACTGATACTTCATATTATGGAAGGAAAACTAGCAGGCAGGATTTGACACTAGACATTAGTTTTATGAATCATAATTTGTCACAGGCTTCAACTGACGTCTGGAAGAATATATCGGAGTGAATTTTCAAGAGGGTGTATATGAATTCACAGGACTTAAATTAAAATGTATGTGTTGATACAATTCATATGGACAACTCAGGGAAAATATTGGTAGTTCTTTAGCCTGTCAACATTGTCACATTGTGTCATTAACTGTCACAGAGGATTCTTCTTCACCCATTGCAGAAATACTTCTCCAGTGCTAATGAGGCATCAGCCTCCTAGGGATGCAAAGATAAACGAGACATGGTGCTCTTCTTCAAGTAACTTACTCTTACAAGGAAAGAAATCATGGGTGGTCGGGAAAAAAAGCGAAAACAAAAATCAACACAGAATTCATAGACAAAATTAAAGTGTTTTGGGTTCAGTTATAATATGAGTGGGGTTGTCACTTCAAGATAGAAATGTAAATATCTATAAACACCTGGAGTTTGTCAGCAAAAAGACTCTAAGCAGACACCGAGCTATCAAAGTCCCTGCCACTTTCTGTTTTTAATTCCAGGCACAATAGAGAATCATTAGATCGTTCCTTTTGGTCTTTGGTCCTGAAGTTGCAAAGGGAATGTCTATTCCAATAAACTGCTACATACCAATGGGCAAATTCCTGACTTAATTAAATGTATATCTTGAGAAGCTAACTGCGTGTAATATGCACAAAAAAAGACTTGGTATGTGTTTCTTTTTTAAAAAATAAATAAATAAGTGTCTCTACTGTTTGATAGACCTGAAGTTTGAATGTGTTTGCAAAATGTAACTTTAAAACTAGTGTTAGGAAATTTAACTAAATAATTAAAAGGTATTACTTTAACTACACTGAGTGACAAAACAGGATGAAATAAAAAGGTTTGTCCACATGGTTAGTAATCCTCAATACTGAGCACACGAACGAACAAACAAAAACAGAAGTGCGTCCCTCGAAGGAGACAAAGTTCTACCCACAGCCGAGAAGCTAATCACAATTAACAGCGGCTGGGGGAGGGAGAATCAAGTTTTTTCAATAGAATGACTCTGCGTATATCTCCCAGATGTAGGGTAGACTTACGCCAGGAGTAGCTGGCCAACAAAAAATGGAACCCTTCTTCCTTCTTTTTTAATTTGAACTGTTTTCTGATTTGCTTTTGTTGTTGTTGTTGTTATTTTTGTTTTAATTTTTTTAAGAGAGATAAAGAACATGAAGTTGGGTGGGTAGGGAGAAGAGGGGACCTGGGAGGAGTCCAGAGAGGGGAAAGAATATGACAAAGATATATTGTAAGAATAAATTTCTTTTTGAAAAGAAAAGAAATGTTTCCCTTAGGAGATGATACTGGGCATAATTTTGCAGAATTAGTAAAAGGTAGCTAGGTAAGATAGGTGAGAGCCAGAATTGTTCTAGGCATAGGACAATGGGAACATTGCGTGTTTGTGTGTGTGTGTGTGTGTGTGTGTGTGTGTGTGTAATATAAGTAACATACATGTTGACCTAAACAGTGGTCAAATATCTGGCATCATATCTATCTGGCTTCTTCAAAATCTGAAGCACTGACAAAGATCCAAGTCCAAACAGTTATTGATGAGGGAATTCAGAGAGTGTGGTAGTGGAGAAGGTAGTGTGGAAAGGTGGGCAGAAAACACAAGTCATTTTACCACTCTGCCTACTACCACTGTAAACCCAGCTCACTCCCCTGGGGAATCCTGGGAGGCAATACAGAATACAGATCTCCATTTTATCTGCTTAAAAGGAATTGGAGAAGGCATTTGTTCATCCACTTTTTCATATTTACCTTAACTGATTATTTAAAAATATGATAAAAATTACAAAAAAATAGTTGGCTCGCAATATGAGGGAATATATTTAAAAGCTTTAGCTATCAAGTTTATAAAATACAACAGCACAGAAACTGCGTACCACAACTTGGTATTCCTCAGCTGAGGACAGCATCGAAAGAAAGAACTCAAGCTGGAGGATGTCAGTCTTCCCAAGGTGGTGAAGCCTTAGGTTTGGCTTGGGGTGCAGACAACACTGAGAGCATCCAGCAGACAGAGGAGGCACGCTCTAATTTGAAAGGAGTGAATACTGAGGCTTTAATTTTAAACAAATGACTTGAAGTTTATTTTGAATATTAGAATATTTTTCTGAAAGAGGTAAGGGAAATAGTTTGGGCTTTGTAAAGCCTATTCCTGTCTCTTTGGGAGCTGAACTGCAAGGGTTGAGGTTAGGTGTAGGCGGCTCTAATTTAGGAGCTGTGCTTCTCACAAAAGTCATGCTGTTTTCCACAATAGCTTTGCATTTGTGTGAGGGGAAAAAGAAGCAGAACCCTCATCAGAGAGCTTCTTTCTGCAGTAGACGGTGATCTAAACTGAGATCCCCACTGGCCAGAGTGCAGAGATTAAAACCTGAAATGTTCAGGCCTCAATGGGATATCTGTGCCACATCCCCTCTAGAATCATCACAAAAGGGGGCTGTAAGAGTCCGAGGTTTGGGAGGACTGGGGGAATATGATAGGTCCATTTCACACAGGAACTCATAAGGCTATGGCTGAATGCACAAGCCAACCAAAGTTCAGGGTGGGGAGGGACCCACACTGTTCCACACATAGCAGAGGAGCTATTGATAGTTGATGCCTGCTGTAATGGACAATACATTAAATACAACCTGCTTGGTCCACTGAGTGTTACTTGTATGTTTATGATTTCAGGCTGATCACCTGGTAATTGTCACTTTGCCACAGCCTAGAGAATCATCTGAAAAGAGAACCTCAATAGAGGCGTGATCTTGATCAGTTTAGATGGTGGGCATGTTTGTGGAGAGTTGTCTTGGCTGTTAACTGGTTAACAATCTGGTGAAGGAAGGCCCACTGTGGGCAGTACTAGCCCCTGGGGAGTGGGGAGAGACTGAGAAACCAAGCAAGGAGCCATGCTTTATTCTCTCCCTGTTTTTGACTATGGATATGATTCTTTAAGTTCCTGCCTTGACTTCCTGGCAATAATGAATTGTAACCTGGAATGGCAAGACAAATAATATCTCCCTGATGTTGTTTGTTTGTTTGTTTTGTTGGGTGTTTTTTTTGGGGGGGGATTAGAGAATTTGTTGCATGAATAAAAAAAGAAACTAAGACAGACTTGCCTGTATACTATCTGACATGTAACTATCTTGAGCATCTTGCCTGTATACTATCTGACATGTAACTATCTTGAGCATCCCTCCGTTTACTCCTTACATTGCCCAGGATATGAGGACATGAACAGATAGCTACTTTTAGCTCATACTTTTTCAATGTAATTTGAAATTTGATTAAAGTTACACAAGGAATAAATACAGTCAGAACTCCTTTACAGTATTTGAGGTTAGTCTATTTGTCTTCTCCTAATCCTAGGTCTTTGGATTTTTTTTTTTTTTATTTCTTTACTCTCTACGTAGTATAATAGTTTGCTTCAGTTTAATAGAGAATTAGCTTCTGCTGCTTACTACCAGGGAATTCTAATGGTATGTAGCACTAAGATTCTAGAAATTGCAAGAACAGAAAACAGGAAATAACACTGAAGTATGCCAAGTGACAGACATATTAAAGCCTGTGTGCTCTACCAGAGATGAGTTGTGTGTTTTTTTAATCTATAGATGTGAGTCTACGGTTCGTGGCTTTAACATTTACGAAGCACAAAGATGCCTTAAGAATTATGTTGGGGGCTGGAGAGATGGCTCAGTGGTTAAGAGCATTGCCTGCCTTCCAAAGGTCCTGAGTTCAATTCCCAGCAACCACATGGTGGCTCACAACCATCTGGAATGAGGTCTGGTGCCCTCTTCTGGCCTGCAGTCATACATACAGACAGAATATTGTATACATAATAAATAAATAAATAAATATTAAAAAAAAGACTAACTCCAGGTCTTTAAAAAAAAAAGAATTATGTTGATGTGTATTCTCAGAGATTGCTCCCAAAGGTTCCAATCTGGACTGGCTTTCTTTGCCCAGCAGTTCACATAGTTTAAAAGCTTCCCAGATGATTCTTAGCCCAAGTTTTTGGAAACATTCTCTTCAATCCTGCTGTATACAAGAATGGCAATTAATCAAGTCTGTAAGCACAGCAAAATCTGCCTGCCCCCTGCTGTTTTGCTGAACGGTGCCAAACTTTCAGTACAGTCACTGTTTGATGAAGCTGTAGCTTTGCCAGTGACCATGGTGACCTATTGAGTCAATGTGTAAGATATATTTACACATAACAAAACAGCAAAGATGAGTGTCACTTTTTTATTTTGTTGAGCATGAGCCAAGGGAATTATAAAAGGGAATAGTTAGCATTTAAATCACAGAAACTGTCGACACTATTACATCATCCCAACTTTTATCATTTACATAAAAGGAGCTTCCTAAAGACACAGGTATAATTTTATTTTCTATGTGTCTTTACATACACTTATATTCATTCTAAGATACCTCCATCTACATGAGGCTATCTCTAACACAAGAGATGAAAATACATGATGATATTGTATTCCTTAAAACTAAAGGTGGAGCTAGATGTGGTAGTACCCACCTTTAATCTGAGCCAGCAACATGAAGAAGAGGCAAGCATATCTCTGAGTTGGGAATTCAATGCCTTCTTCTGGCCTCTATGGGCACCAACCATGCATGTATGTACATACATGAAGGCAAAAATACTAATACATACATTTTTTTAAAGAATGGAATGCAGACTTTTAAATAGGAATATAAAAAGAAGAGCTTTAAAATTTGAAAGGGGCAGGGATAAATCAGGGACATGAGTTCAGGAGTCTGTGCAACCAAGTGCCTGCCATCCCCAGGCACTGGGATCCCACTAAAAATATATATATATAAATGGTAACACAAAGAATGGGATGCAGAAAACTGAATTGATTTTTTGCCAGGGATGTGATTCACTTTAGAATGTTTACCTAGCATGTGCAAGGACCTAAGCTCAAGTCCCAATAATGTAAAGCAAAAACAGAAAAAAGAAAGAGTTTATTGCAAGTCATGAACAATGGACAATGGCCCAAAGGACTATGGTGCCATCGACACTTAGGCTGACTTTATTCTATTTCCTCAGTCTCTGGAAAAAGAAGCTTTTATCGTGTCATTTTTCATGTACAGGTAATTGAGGGGCCTGTTTGCTCTCTCTGGAGGAAGCAATGGTATACTTTAATTTTTTTATCATGAAACCTCGCCTGATCACTACTTATGAGGTTTAGAGTTCATACATCATACAACCAGATAGTTGTCTATGAACAAGTTTTCAAACAGTCTAAGATGTCATATTTTGTCCAAAGGCAGGAAACAGTACGAGGACCCCCTTCTTCTGAGCTGTAATTAGGGTTCTACATCTCCAGTCCTTGGTGTCACAAGCTGAACATCATGAGGCAGGGATCCAGTATCAACATCCTCCAAGCCGGCTCATCTCTAACTCGATACCCACAAATACTAGTAAAGCAGACACGAGACTCTGTCTTCCTGCTAGCTTCTTGCACATGACACGCTCGGGGTTCACAGGAGGAAGAGAACACACTGGAGAAGCCAATCTGAAACACAGGCTAGCATTAATAAATTAGTCACGGACTTGAAGCTGTAACTTTCCTCACTTACACATGAGTTCACAGGGCAGGAAGGCTTTAAAGAAATGGTACGAAGTAAACACAGCACTATTTATTAGAAGTCTCTTCAAAGCTGCTTCGTGCCACGTTACTGAAACATGTGACAGTCACAAGAAGTGTATGTTATAACATTTTCCAGACATCCCCTTTCTGAAGCAGAAATAGGTCTAGGTTAGAGGGAAATTAACACCCCTAACCTTTGCAGCCCTTGGCCTGCTTTGGGATGGGACATTAGTTCATCTCATAACCCTTTTGATTAATGATCTTGAATAGTAGAGGTGTTTTCTGTTGTTTCCTTTATTAACACCAGGAGAGTACAAAGAATTCATTTGAGTCAGTACAATTCAACAATTACGTACTTTGTTTGGGGTTTTATTTTGTCTTTTATTGTTTGTGTTTATTTGTTTATTTATGTCAATTGACACAGAAAAGTTGGATATACCAATGGGGTCCTGAGACCTCTAAGAAGCCGTTTTCACTAAAATGCACATGTGTCTCTCCCTTTGGCTATCACACTGCCATCTTTTCCACATTCAAAATCAATGCATTTCACAAAACGGAAGAAGTCTAGATCCTGTAGAGGGCTTTTAAAGTAAAGACAGGAAAGACTTGGAACTCTCCATCTATCGGAAAGATGGAGTTACCAACAAAGAACTTCATCTGCCAGACCTGGAGTTGGGGTGGATTCTCCATCCCCGAAACTAGTTCCCTTTCAAAACGGGCATCTTTCAGGTTCCTGTTTTCCTTCCCCAGTCTTAAATCAAACTATCTGGAGACAACAGGTCTCAGGTTTGCTCCCCCCCAACAAAGGGCTAATTAGACAGTTAGTGAAATTACATGTCTTTAATTGCTTCCTGGCTTTCTATAGGTGGTTTCATGACCACAGAGACAGTGAAGAAGGAATTAAAACCATCCCCCAGAGCAAAACTGTAAATAAATCCATATCCTTTGTTTTCTGTATCATAATTTGATTTCATACAGTTGAGACACAGGGGAACTGTGCAATGAACTTAATGGCTCTAAATGTCCAGTACCAGTATAGTGACATATTTCAATGCACAAAATCTTAAAACTGGGAAATTTTTATTATGATGGGAATGCTTACCATTGCTTTGTGGTAAAGCATTCAAATATCCTTTCTTCCCTTTGTCTTGTTTGAAGTAACAGTGCATTGGACCAAGGTTCCAAACTGCTCCTGAGGCCAGGCTACGTAGCAGGGCTGGATTTCCTGCATGGAAGCCTTAAGCTGTGAAGGTGAAGGTTAAGTTGCAGTAGAAACCACAGAACATTCTAAAACTATGGGACATCCTGTAAGAGAAGCTACAAATGCTGAGTGGATCTCAACCAAGACAGAGGCTATATGTACCTCAGTTAACTGAATAGCAGTCCCTGGTGCCAAGCCGACACCACTGAGAGCCCTAAGTTCCAACATGGAACTTGAGAGTTTTCAGTTTGTTCTGATCTGATATTTCCTTACTATAACCCCAATTCTCTCTTCTGGATGGGAATATGTATTCTGAATCATTGCATAAGGGAAGTCTGTAAATTCCTTTGAATTTTATAGAGGCTAGCAGTTAAACAGTTTGCCTTGACTCTCAGAAGAGACTTTGGACTTTTGAATGGTGTTGGGACTTCTAAAGTTGAACTCAACGCCTTCTGCTTTATGACACGGCCATGAGCCCAAGGGAACCAAGGGTGGAATATTATAGTTTAAGACGATTACTCGGGTGTCATGTTGACAAGAGGTGGATTTACGATTATAAATCACAATGATCAACTTGACTGGAATAAACACTGAGGGCATTAATGGGTCACACTTCTGGGTGTGCCTGTAATGTTGTTCTCATATTAACTGAGGAGCGAAGGCTCTGTGGAATGTAAGTGGCAATCATCCTACAGGCTGAGTTCCAGCACTGAGTAAAAGTGGTGGAGGAGGCGAGGAGAAAGGGAAAATCTACCTGAGCACTTGAATTCTATTTTCTCACGTCTGCAGTAGCGCGCCGTGAACCATGGTTTCCCTGCAGTGAAGGACTGTATCCCTCGGAACTGTAAGACAATAAAAACTCTTCCCTTAAATTGCTTTCTCTTTAGCATTTGGTCATAAAGGAGGATTAGAAATATCTTAACTTCTACTCCTAGGCTGTTCACACCAAATGATGCTGCCAGATGGGTAGGATGATTCATAAATAAGAAATTCTATTTTTCAGACTTCCAGTGCTGCCTTTAGTCCTTCGGGGCACAGAAAGCTGGGTTTTAACAAGTCTCCAAGTGTACAGTGCAGTCTAAGAACCACTGGTCCCAGGTAATGCATTATCACGGAGACCAGTCTAGATCAGAACCATACCTGTTCAGTGAGAAATCCAAGCGCTGGGCTGTAGCATGTAGAAGCAGCCTTGGAGATCACTCTGCCTGGGGAGAAAGGGACAGTGATAAAGTAGTTAATGGTTGAAATTCAGCATCAGGATGGAAATGACAACGCTCTAAATTAGCAGTTCTCAACCTGTGGGTCGAGACCTTTTTGATGGGCAAGTGCCCTTTCACAGGGGTGGCAGATCAAATATCCTGCAGATCAAATATTTACATTATGATTCATAGGAGTAGCAAAATTACAGTTATGAAGTAGCAACAAACTATTCTTATGGTTGGGAGTCACCACAGCATGAGGAACTATATTAAAGGGCCGTAGCATTAGGGAGACTGAGAACTTCTGCTCTAAATACTGCTGGGTCAGCTGTGGGGTCCTAGTGTCTTCCTAATTCTTCCAATTAAACTTTCAACTACACACACATGGGCACAAAATAACTGATTTTAAAGCAAACCAGTAGAAGAAAAACATTTTCCTTTTCAAAATACTTCTATTGCTTTTTAGCTCAAATATAATTATTTTGAAAATTGCAAATATCTCTACATTTAGTTTATGGGACGTGCCCAAGATTAAAGGGAAGAGAAAAAAATCTTTAGGATGAGTAAAGATGTGTCTGCTGGTTTTACATCACTGTGCAATTCCTTTGCTCTGAAAAATGCTAGTTTCTTTTCCGTATGACTCACCAGCAAATGTCTCATCCTTAGATGTGGGTCCTGTGCTGTGTAGATCCAGATATCGAATAACCATGGCTTATACTCTAATCCAAGAATGTCTGTCACAAAGAGCCAAACAAGGGGAACACTCTCTCTTTCATCATCAGAAAGACTGCATTAAGCTTGGCGGCATTTAATCGCATTAAAATACTTTTGAGTGATATCCCCAGGGCCTCCATGGCTAAGACCAGCTACAACAAACACCGTTAGCGTTAGTTAAACTTTTAGAATCTGTTCCTAAAAGGGGCCATATACTAAATATCATTCATTTCCCTTTATCCCTCTTTGTTCCTTTCTCCTATGTCTGGATAATGCCTTTTAAGCTCTTTATCAAATACTTAAGCAGTAAATATCAGCTTCCAGAGAGAAATGGAACTATCTGAAGCCCCAAAACGGTATTATTCAAGGCTGATTGAATAATACACCGAGACTGTAGGATTCTTTTCTTTGCCTTTTCTTTTCTTTTGTTGGCTTACTTTCAGTGTCTCTCCACGTCCTCCAACAAATAGGGCTAGTGTAAAAGTAGACGTGGAAGTATGGCCAGAGTCAAGATCTGCTTTCGTGGTACTGTGAAAGAAAATGAAGGCCCCGTTGTAAATAGTCTCTTATTGAATCATATCTATTCTGGTCTTGCTGTCTTTTCTTTACAAAATAGGTTTTACTTTTGCTCCTAAATGGAAGATAACTAATAACTTCTTGCTCTCTAAGTCTTTGGCCTTACACGATGATGATGCTCAGACACATACAAAGTTCACCTGGCAAGAAACTGTACAGCTTTGGGCATGGACCAGAGTCAGGAGCGTGTGTTTGCTGAGACAGTTCTCACAACATTTGGTTTTAAGTGTACTGTTAACTCCATATCCCTAAATGTCTCAATATGTGTTGCAGTGACCTAGGCTGATATAAAAAAGAAGTATTTTATATTACTTTCTACCCTATAATATAAACATAGGAAAAGGAGTTGTTAGCTTAATGAAATAATTACCATTACAGAACTGTCTCAGCCTCAGGGATAAAAGGAAAGCTTAATTGGGTGAACAAAATACAAATATTGAAAGAATATCTAATTGTTTTCAATGCACTGTATGCCCCCCCACACACTCTCTCCAATGAGCATACACTCTGACAATCCTGGCTTTAGGAGGCAGCCACTTAATGACAATCAGTTTGAATTCATATCACAATCATTGCCCTAAAAAGGCCATACCATCTCATTTATATCATTATAATCCTTGCTAAGGAAAGGAAAGAATATTTTAATAATATTTCTTCTGTTCTAATTTTATACTTAATTTTCTTGTTCCTAATTTAAAAAAAAAAACACTTTCAAGAGTATTCTAAAAGTCAGGCCTAATGGTAAGACTATATAATCTCAGCATTCAGGAGGATGCAGCAGGAGAATCATAAGACCCAGGTTAGCCTGTGCTACATAGCAAATGCTTATAAGAAAAATTAGAAGCCACAGCCCACCCCCCAAATCACTGTAAGGTCAATCAGCAGATTCTCTTCATAGACAGAGGATTTGCTTTGCTGTAAGGCAGTTACTCCTCACTACTCTGCCTGCCTTGTCCATCCCTGGAAGTATTTTTGAAGACATCTTAAGAAGCAATCCATACCTGTTAGTGATACTGGAAGCCTCTGATCCTTTTCTACTATTTTTAGAAAAAACAACAAAACCAAAGATGGGGAAAGCACATGAGCACATATTTGTGATAAATCTTCTATGTGTTAAGCACAGAGCTGGCAGGTTTCCACATTTGCCCTTTTCTGTGCTGTGATCACCAGTAGTTGATATTGTACCCATTTGACATGGGACTAAAGCAAAACCCAGAGATGTAACTTGGTTCTAGACCTGAAGGGAAAACAATCATACTTGAACCTTGTTCTGTGTCAATCCAAAGTGTATTATCTTTACAAGCTTCATAAGACATCACCATGGCATATTGATTAAGTTGATTATAATTCTTAACTTTAATAACTAAAATTTCAAAGCATTGCCATCTGTATCACCCCATTTTAAGGTGGAGAACAGAACAGTGGACTTGTCTGGGTTGCTGTGAAGGTTAGTAATACTGTATATAAAGTATGTCTATTGTAAACATGGGCTCAATAGCTATTGTTATTATTTTTGATCCTTCCAGCATGTTTACCAGTTACATAATACAGCTGTCGTGATTCCTTTTTGACAAGATTTGTCTATGAAGACCAACTCCAAGGGAAAATCACTTTACAATTCTATTTACGAGGCAATCTCAGGAATTTCACACACAGCCTCCCCAATTCCACTCCAGCTTGTTCAAGAGAGGGTGGGCAGAGGGTATAAAAAAAGAGTCAGGGCAGGAAGGCTTAGGGTCTTTCCCGACAGAGTCAAAATGTGGATTTCACCTCCTATCTGCAAGAAATTCTTTCCACTACAACAAAGTGACGTGTAAGTTTGTGCTTTCTCTTGGGTTTTGCTATCTGATTCTTAGAGTAGAAAACCGGCGTCCTGCTTTGGATCTGAGTCTAGCAGGGCTAAGGAGCACGCACTGAAGAGCTGGGATCCCCCTTGCTTGCAGCTGGGAAAGCAGTTATCACCCCGCACACACATTTAACTTTTACAGCCACATTCTTGCTCTCCCGATAGCACGCTACAAAGTGCCAGAAACCAGCTCTGTATCAGTGACTCACAGTGGCAGGAAATCTCAAGCAGGTCCACCCTTCCTTCCTCTCTCACAAAGAGCTGAGTTGCAGAACCACAGGCCACAGCTAGCCTTGAGTCTTGGTGAAAGGAGCTGAGACCAGAGACTCTTGCATGGGGCTGAGATGTTCCCTTTATTGTGGAGAACATGTTCTCTATTGAGATCTCTTCCAACACACAGTGGCATATTCTGGACTTGGCTCTGATTTGAAAAATGAAAACAATGGATTGAGGCATGGGGCAGGGGGGAGTGCGGAAGTGCCAGTAGAGCCCAGTAGCATAGCAAAACCAGGAAGGAAGGAAGGAAGGAAGGAAGGAAGGAAGGAAGGAAGGAGGAAGAATGGAAGGAAAGACATCCATATCAAGAAATGGAAAAAGGGGGCTGGAGAGATGGCTCAGTGGTTAAGAACATTGCCTGCTCTTCCAAAGGTCCTGAGTTCAATTCCCAGCAACCACATGGTGGCTCACAACCATCTGTAATGAGGTCTGGCGCCCTCTTCTGGCCTGCAGACATACACACAGACAGAACATTGTATACATAATAAATAAATAAATATTTAAAAAAAAAGAAATGGAAAAAGGAATTTGCTTATACAAAAGATTTTTAATGTGATATAAAATTTCCTCATTAAAGTTACGTTTTTTTCCCCTCTTTCTTTGAGTAGAAGATGATGATGGAGATGATGACAATGATGTTGACTGTGAGGATAAATTCTAACAGCTGTTTGTTACTGCAAAGACTGCTCTCAACACTCAACACATGTCAAAGTCATTTGAATCTTACAAAAACTCACTGACACATATATCACTGTTTCCGTTTTAGGGGAAGGAGGCTATCAACGTGAACACCTCTTCAATGCCCTTGAGAATAGTTTTTAACATGTAAAAATAATAAATAAAACCCAAACAATATATATTACATACACATACACGTATCCTAAGTGTAGCCACTGCTTGTGGTGATTTGTTGTGTCAAATGAATAGTGCCACAAATGATCGTCTGCATGTTTTCCACACCTGTCCAGGTCACGTGAAATATTTTGCATTCACTCAGAAAAAACACGATTGCAAATGCAAAAGTCAAAACTTAGTTATACCAGATCAGCTATATCAGTATCTTTTTTTTTTTTTTTTTTTTTTTTTTTTTTTTAGTTTTTCGAGACAGGGTTTCTCTGTAGCTTTGGAGCCTGTCCTGGCATTAGCTCTTGTAGACCAGGCTGGTCTCGAACTCACAGAGATCCACCTGCCTCTGCCTCCCGAGTGCTGGGATTAAAGGCGTGCGCCACCACTGCCTGGCTTATATCAGTATCTTCTGTCAAGTCCATTTCACCTTTCCTCAAGGCAGCAGTATGTGTGTGTGTGTGTGTGTGTGCGCGCGCGCTCGCGGGGGGGGGCACGCGCACATGTGAGTGTATTTGTGAGTTATCAAGAAGGAAATTTTGTGCTGAGTTTCAGCTACAACATGCTTTTAATATACTTGTCTTCTCATGTCTTTGGTTATAAACTTTTTTCTGTGTCTAAAAACCCATTTTCCCCTCTAATCTAGCAAATGTGTGCCTGCTAATACTCTAAAATATTTTTATTTATCTTTCCATGTACTATGGACTATATTATATGGTGATGTGCTTTAGACTAGACCTAGGAGTGAGGAAGAAGAGGATCACTGTTACAATGAATCTGGAAGGGAAGGAGAGAGGGCAAGACGAAGGGAGGGAAGGAGGGAGGGAGGAAATGATGGAGGACAGATAGCTAGAAGAAAGACACATATCAGTCATGTTTGGCTGTTTGTCTGTTCACATGATATCCAATGACTAGGTGCTGACTTCCTCAAGTGTGGCGGCTTCAACCCTCTTAGCTGAGCTCTGACTGACAAGAAGGGTCCAATAATACAGAACAGGAGAATAGCATCAGGGAGCATTTGTCAAATTTGTCAAAGCTGAAAGAACAAGCCAGGTTCTCCCAAAAGAGAAGGAGTTAGAATAACCCAGGTAGTCAAAACCCAATTGCCTTTGTCTATAAAACTAATATGAGGTTTACATTGAAAACACAAAGCCAAGTTTTTATATGGAGCAATAGTGGATCTGGGGGAGATAGGGGGAGTGGGGGAGGGGAACAGGATGTATTGTATGAGAGGAGAATCTATTTTCAATAAAGAGGGGGAGAGAAAGAGAGAGAGCAGGGATGAACCATCCACATACAATAAACACTGTCTGCATGTGTGAACTAATGACACAATGAATGAATAGAACAAGGACCCTGCTTTCAGAAAGCATAAAGTCTCTAAGGACAACAGTCTCAATTCAAATACGGACTGCAGATGCACCTCACATCAGTTACCTTACAGGAGTCAAAAGCATTGTACGGAAGGCAAAGGAGAAGTATAACAACTTCTTTTTGTTTGATGCTGCATTGGGGCCTTCAGGCCTGATTTTCTCTAACACAGTGTGGAAACAGGAGAGGAGACTTGGCAAGAATACCTCAAGAAGAATGGCACAATGACTGATCTTTCAGACCATGGATGTATGTAGCCTTGGAGTTTTGGATCAAGATCAACCTCCTGAGCAAAATCTCTGTTGCACCAGTAAATTAAAAGTAAACAAGAGTATCTGAACTCCTTTAGGTTATTCAAATTAATGTCAAATTCTGCCCCTGGGTAAACCCCTCACATCCTGTCCTGGCTAGGATGTCAGCTTGACACAAGCTACAGTTATTTGGGAAAAGACACTTCAGCTGAGAAAATGCAAGTCTGTAGGGGTGTTTCATTGACTAAAGATTGATATGGGAGGGCCCAGCCACTGTAGACAGTACCATCCTGACCAAGTGGTTCAGGGAGGTATAATAAAGGTGGCAGAAAGTGAGTTCAGAAATCAAGGCAGTGAGTAGCATTCCTCTACAGTCTCTCCCTGGGTTCCTGCCTCTAACTTCCTTTCATGATGGACTGTAAGCTGTGAGGTGAATGAACACTTTCTTTATTCAAATTGCTTCCCCTCATGGTGTCTTTGTCGCACCAACAGAAAGCAAATTTAGGTGTTTTTATTTTTTATGCAGTTATTTTTGGCCACTCCTCCATTTCTTTTTAAATTTGGTGTTTTAAAAGAAATATATATATATATATATATATATATATATATATATATATATATACCTTTGCCTTCATTATATATGTATACCACACGCATTTCGAGTTCCTCAACATTCAGAAGAGTGTGTTGGATCCCCTGGACCTAGGGTTATGGCTAATTGTGAGCCTCCATGTGGGTGCTAGGAATTGAACCCAGGTCCTCTGCAAAAGAGGTGAGTGCTCCTAAACATTCTAAATGGTTTTTCTTGGAACCACATTTGGGCTGCCATGAGGAAGTGTGAACTGAGCCTTCAGTATAGCCCTTGCCATTTTTTCATCATTCTTATATTGTGGGTTCTACCTCCTCCACCCAAACATCACAGAAATGATGTCCCAAGTCCGTTCTGTGTGGATTATGGCACCTTTTCCATCTTCTTCCACAGTCTACGTGCAGCAGCAAGCTTTACCTCATCAAAGCACTACAAAACTTAATGTCCTGAAATGACAACCATTCATCATTTCTCACCATTCTCCGGCTGGTTTAAATTAAGGAAGCTCCTATGGAACCTCTCTATCACACCTGGGGCTTCATCTCAGGTGCCCTCACCCACCCTTTTCAACAGCCTCTCACTCTAAGGTTCAGAGAGAAAGATTCTC
This sequence comes from Microtus agrestis, assembly GCA_902806775.1. Classification (NCBI taxonomy): domain Eukaryota; kingdom Metazoa; phylum Chordata; class Mammalia; order Rodentia; family Cricetidae; genus Microtus; species Microtus agrestis. The sequence goes on along the minus strand of CADCXT010000743.1, from coordinate 9,059,155 downwards.
AGAATCAAGAGAAGATAAACTCTGTGGCAAGCACTCTTCAAACCTCTTTCTGCATTTTCTGATGTCCCTTTGGCTGTTGTAGTCTAAGATTAAAAGGCAAATAAACTGAACCTCTGAATGGAAATATAGGGGGAAAATTAAAATTCCAATGAGACATGCTTACAAAGATAGAAGTAATTTGCAAATATTTTTGTAATGTTGAAGAAACACTTGAGGTCAGTTTGTATTCCAGGTAATAATGACACCTACCAGGAAGCTTTGCTTTGTCATATGGCAAAAAAATCACACCTAGGCAATCAAGGCATAATTTGACTTGTGGAAGAGAGTCTATCTATCCCTCTACCAGATGGTGTGGGAAGGCCTTCTATATATGTGTTGCTTTATTGATTAACGAATAAAGAAGCTGTCTTGGGCCTGCTCAGGACAGAATAGAGGTGGGGCAGGGGAGGACAGGAATTAACTAAAGGCAGGGAGAAAGAATGCAGAGTCAGAGAGATGCCATGGAGCTGCCAGAGAAGAAAACCACAAGCTTGTAGTTGGAACCTTGCTGGTAGGCCACAAACCTCATGGTAAAATATAAAATAATAGAAATGTGTTAGTTTAATATCTAAGAACTTGCTAGAAATAAGCTAGAGTTATTGGCCAAGCAGTGTTTTAAATAATATAGTTTCTGTGTGATTATTTCAGGTCTAGGCAGCCTCCTACAATAACCAGAGAATTGCTATATAACTGTTCAGTAAACGATGAATCAAATGGAGAAAGAGAGCATCACTGTGAGGAAGAACGAGCATGTACGAACACCAGCTCCTTCCTAACTACTTAAGAGTCCAGAAGTACTATGGCAGGATGGACTTGACATGTGTTTTAACGTCAAATGGACATGCTTCTTGTGTAGCCTTGGGTGAATCTTTAGTGCTCTAACTCATCGACTTCTCATCTGTAACACAGCACAATGCTTCAACCACAGGACTATTCCAGAAACTTAACAGTGATGGGCACAGAGTACCTGGAGGAACAAGTGACCCCTTACAGACAGACAGGCATTCAGAAAGTAGCAGGTCTAGCCGAGCCTCACTATGTATATAAATTCTAATCCTTTCTCCTTCTCCATTTGTCTCTACAGCTGCTTTCCCAGGCCAGCCCTGGAATCAAAGAGAGAAAGGATCATGGTAGGGAATAGTCAGCTTGGTGCCATTTTGGATTCTATCCTCAGGAGCTTGTCTGACTTTAGCGGTATGAAATAGTTAAGGCACTGGGTAAAATAAAACCCAAGCTGTTTTCTGCTTCTAAAAGTAATCTCTGGCTGCTTCTCGTCTGCCACTGCGGAGCCACACAAACCCCAGCATAAACAACTGCTTATGTCTGGATCCAGCCAAAATGACTGTGTGAATTTTGCACTCAGAAATCACAGCCTTGTTTCAGTGACCAGAGGGCAGAATACAAGCCTCACCCTCTTGGCCTCTGCACCTCACATTCCACAGAAATAAATGCCTCACAGCCTCTGAAGGAGAATAAGCTCCTCATGAATCCCTGGATCAGAGAACTCAGACTTTCTACATACTTCTCCGAGATAAGTGGAGGGTGGGATTGTGAAGCCAGGATTCACAGAACAGCAGGGCCAATAATGAGCTGGGCAAACATCTCTGTTGATTCATTATAAAAGGTGGACAATTATAGTATTTTCCCCACAAGCTTTTAGGGAGATTAGCCAGATAAGAACATAGGAAGCTCTTAGGGTCCCTCTTGGAAGATGGCTCAATGAAAGTTGGGTTTTTGCTTTTGTAAGTTAAAGCCAAAAAATAAAAGGATCAGCACTCAAGAAAGTAGAGTCATCTCCCAACATCCAGGACTCCAAACACACAAAAGTCAGCATAAACTCAAAATGAACTCAAATTGCTCATAGCCAATGGGCATCGTCGATCATGCTTTAAACCATCTCCAGAGTACTTATAATCTACGTAGTCTACAGAGGTTTCATACTACATCATCTGGGGTACAATGTCAACAAAAACATACACATTTTCAATATAGATAGAAACTTTTTTCTAGGTATCTTATTCCACAGATGACTGTGCACAAATATCAGTTTAAGGTTTAGAATTAGCAAGAATTCCGGGGCAAAATAAAGCACAATCCAAGGCACTAACTGAAGGATTACAGAGGAGGCCATCCAAGCTCACCTTCACCACACTCTCTGCACCGGTATCCACGTACAGAAGGAATGTGTGCCTTCTGTTCCAATCAAACCAAAACATGAGGCTCTGTTTTAGCTGACAGTGTTTCCCATGAAGGGCTAAGGCCTCTGAAGGTGGCTGGGACATCTCTGTCATGAAATGGCAGTGAGGAGGATTTTATTCCTGAGAACCTGTTAGGAAACCTTACTGAGTAAGAGCTAAGAGCCTAAGACCTTTCTTAAAGAAGGTACAAATGACCTGCATCAAAATGAGAACTGGACTGTGTCGCTCTCTTCCCAGGAAAACTGATGAATAGAAGATAATAATTTTAAGTTCTGAGAACAAGTTCTATTAAAGCTGGAATTACATACCAATCTAAATTACTTTTCAAGTTCAAATGACATTTTCAGACACGCGAGTAGTTAGAGCTTTTTACTTTCCCTGTACACTTTCTGAAGAAAAATTTTAAAATGACTATTTGGGCTGTATTAAGGTAAAATAAAAAGGCAATCCAAGACCCAGAAGATCATGGCAGCCAAAGGAATGCGAACTTGACCTAGAAATCTGTGAAAAATAATTATTGGGTGAGAGCTGTCTAACAGACTTAGAAAGTCAACAGTGCAGATAGTGGTAGAGATTCTAAAGTCAGCCCTCAACAGCAATACCCATGCAGGAAATGGACATATGAAGAAACTGCCATACAGTGAGAGCAGATAATTCTGCCCACTGTAAAAATTAAGTTAATTAGAATCATCCAAGAGTTTTTTCTTAAACCTGAAGGGATGTTAAAAAAAAACGATGAATAAATACACAGCAAACAATGATACTGTGTGATATTTAATACATTGAAGAAAAGAATCAATTTGAACTTGACACTTGAAATATTCTCCAAGGTAATCTGGTTCTATTTATATAAACGTATAGCTCCCTTTTAATGTCTAATCATGACATGGCTTTCCTTAATTAGTAATATTCACATTTTTAAAATCATGTCAAGGGAATATTATACTTAAATTTTTTTAAATCAACCTTTTAGCAAAGTGTAGGCTAATCAGCCATTGAGAATATGGCCCACATGGTCAAAATAAATAAATAAATAACGAGAAAGTAGCTGTATGGAAAATGCAGAAAGAAGACCTTCAATAGAAGTCTAGCATTTGGCTTAGGAGTCCTCACTACAAATAGATCATATCGCTGGGCAGTGATGGTGCACAACTTTAATTCCAGCACTGAGGAGGCAGAGATAGGCGGATCTCTCTGGTCTACATAGCAAGTTTCCGAGTTCCAGGACAGGTTCCAAAGCTACAGAGAAACTGTGTTGGGAAAAGAAAAAAAAAAGAAAAAAAAACATACAAACAAACAAAAGATAGACCTTATCCCCAGCCACTTCTCCCACCTTACTCTCCACAGACCTGGAAGAGCATCACTCATGTAGATGCTCTTCAAATCCCAAGAGCTTTGGAAGACTGTTCAGTTCGCCTCACCTCACAGGTGTAGAAACTGAGGCCATGGGAAATTAAAAGCTAGACAAGAGGAAGGTGAATAATATGAAGAGATAAAATGAGAGTTGTTTTTAAGAGAGATAGTCTAGGAACAAAGTATCTCTGTTACATTGTTGCTTTTTAAGAGAAGTGGTCTAGCAACAAAGTATCTTTGTACGTCTGTTACATTGTGGCTTTTTAAGAGAGGCGGTCTAGGAACAAAGTATCTATGCATGTCTGTTACATTGTTGCTTTTTAAGAGAGGTGGTCTAGCAACAAAGTATCTTTGTACGTCTGTTACATTGTTGCTTTTTAAGAGAGGCGGTCTAGGAACAAAGTATCTATATATGTCTGTTACATTGTTGCTTTTAAGAGAGGTGGTCTAGCAACAAAGTATCTATGCATGTCTGTTACATTGTTGCTTTTTAAGAAAGGCGGTCTAGGAACAAAGTATCTATGTATGTCTGTTACATTGTTGCTTTTAAGAGAGGTGGTCTAGCAACAAAGTATCTATGCATGTCTGTCACATTGTTGCTTTTTAAAAGAGGCGGTCTAGGAACAAAGTATCTATGCATGTCTGTTACATTGATAAATGTCATAAAAAATGACCAACAGGTAAACCTCATTCTAAACTTCAGTTAGAACTCTGCATCTGAGCAGGCAAAGGGTTAAAAGACAGATACTCAGGGGCAATCACAACTTGTATATGGTGATTACAGACAATTCATTCATGTGATTATTTTATCTGCTAATGTACTCTCAGCTAGACTTTAAAATTCTCTTTTCCTGTCCTTTGGTTTCTTTTTTTTTTTTCAGAGTAGTATCAGTTTGTCATCACTACAGTGAAATACTTGAGGCAGCCAGCCAGGTACATAAAGAAAAGAAGTTACTCATCTTTTACTTGGGGGGCTGGAAATTCATAGAGAGAGCCCAGGATCTACAAGGGCCCCATGGTAGTTCACAGGAGGCTGTGCATAGGAAGGCTCACGTGAAGAGACAGGAAGAAAAAGTGGGCCAGTTTGCCCCCTTTAAAGGCAATTCCTTGTCAATCCTTTTAAATCCTTTTGGGGGACAGAGTCACCCAAAGGCCCCAAGGAATTTTCACAAGGCCTATCTACAAGAGGTTCCATCATTTGTCACCACCACCACCCTGGGGCCAAACCTCCTTTTAATTGGACTTTAGTACATACACAAACCACAGTACAACAGTAAGTACTATAAAGAATATTCATTAAAATAACTTGCCTTACTATGTCCTGTTTTCTTGAAAATAAAATTATGCTTGAAGCATTATAATTTCAGAGTTGCAGAGTACCTAATTGCTGTTTACCAAGATTTACTATTTTAGTTTGTGCGCACTCTCTCTCTCTCAATAAAATTAAAGCATATACTTTCTTAACTGTATGAGAGCATCTTCTACACATCGTGCTGCTTTAGCCTCTACTACTCCGTGTATTGTATAGCAACATTTCTGATAGAGAACCACAGGGTAATTTTCAAATTCAGGACATTTACCTTGGCACAGCACTTTAAAGTCTATGATAGTTTCCCAATTATTGCCAAAATACCTTTTATAGAATTCTTCCCCAATTCAAGACGATGCCTAGGAACACTGATTCCACATAGTTATTTTGGTTTTTTTTTTTTTGGGTCCCGTTTAGTTTGTAGCAGTTGTTCAGTCTTCTTTTGGTTTCATGCCCTTAGTATTTCTGATGGAAGAAAACCAATCATCCATACCATATATTCATTTAACACTGGGTTTCTCTGTTGTTCCCTTGTAGTTAAACAACGATGATTCATTTTGGTTGGATTGTAGTGTGTGTGATATTGCTTCCCTGTGGTATCATGCCAACAGGCACCTGGTCACCTGGTGCTGATGTTGAAGTTATGCTGGATACTGTCCTGTCTCAGTACTGCATACCTCTTTATTGTTTGCATTATCAAGCAATTTGTGGAGTGATAATTTGAGGTTCTGCATATATCTTTTTTCTCATTTAAATTCTCTCTGCTGGATTATTTGTTGATCTTTCTAGCTATGTTCAAGTTTTCTGTGATGATTGCAAAATGGTAAGTTTGCAACTCTGGTTTTTCTATCAGCTGTATCTTTCCACTAGCTGGCATTTTTTTTTTTTTTTGGAAATATCAAATTTGCCTTCTTCGTTATTTAGTTATAAATCAGCTTAGTGATATGAATTCTTGTGGGTTTTTAAAAATTATAATCCTTTCAAATTGCCCCCACTTAACATAAGAATGAACTTATGCTGGCCTCTTTCTTCTTTTGACACACCCCGTCACTGTTTGTGTACTTTCTTACTTCATGACCAAAAAACAAATAAAAAACCCAGCCAAACAAACAAACAACCACAAAAAAACAAACAAGAATTGAATATGACTTCCTTGCCCCAGCTCAAGCTCCAGTCTTGATTGATAAAAGCTGACCAATTTCTGAAACTGACGTCATTAGAGATTGTTTGTGTTCTTCTGAAGTATGACGTCTTGTTTCGGAATGGAGATACACAGTGCCTATTTTTTTTTTTTTTTACATAAACAGGGGTATTGAGTATGTGAAACAGGATTTTATACCACCAAAAAATGTACTGGATTGTAAATAAATGTTTAAATTATCACATAAAATTAGTCTATAAGACAATTTAAAATGCAATGTTTTAAGCTATCATGGCCATCTGCTTCACAGTGCAGATGGGGATATTGACAAGCCATGCCTTGGAGAGCTCCAGGAGACTCAAGATGACTCAGCTTGAAAAGAGCCGAGAATAAAAATGCAAATTGTTATTTTAAATATACAGTATGAGGCACCGAAGGGATGGCTCAGCTGATAGGACTGTGTACTTCTCTTCAGAAGACCCCGACTGGGTTCCCAGCATCCAGGGCAGGTGGCTCACAACCACCTCTACCGCCAACTCCAGCTGATCTGAGGCTTTGGACCTCAATGGCTACCCACGCGCATATGCAAATACCCTCCAACACACACTCACAGACAATTAAAAATAAAATAGATGTTAAATATACAACAGGAAAACAACAAAATTTACAGCTTTTAGGGCATGTCATACTGCAGATGCTAACATTTTTTTTAGTTGAGTTAAAGAGTTAAAGATTTTTTTTTTACTCACGGCAGCTCAGATTAAAATGTATATGAAGGGACCAGGACTGGAGCAGGCATCTTTTGGGCAAAACACAGCCTTTGCAATCAAGAATTCACAGCAGCTAAGAATACCTCTGCTGAATCTGCATAAGAATATGTCTTTAAGATCAGGTAAGCAGGCGCAGGCGGGAGGGGGAGGGAGCAGGGATTCAGGATGGGGCGGGCTATTGCTCCCTACTGAACTGTTTACCATTGGTGGACTCAGGAAACCCAAGAGGCTGCTGTGAATAGGTCCAATACAATGACACAAATGGCCCAGATTAAACCAAATGGATCACAAAACAAAACCCAAAGTCAGGATTCTGTGAGGGAAGGATGAGACCGAGTAGAGGGGATGGGAAGGAGATGAGCAGAGGTGGGAGGAGAAAGTGGTCAGAACATATCATATACGTGAAACTGTCGAATCACAAAACGAATGAATAAAAATAACTTTAATAGGATGCACATGCCCTCCCCGACTTATGGCCAATTTTTCCCACCTAAATAACATTTCTTTTAAAAGCTGACTGCTTTTTGAAAGGCCATCTGGGGAATCAAGGAGTATAGATGAAAGAGAGGTTTATTGCAGAGGCAAAGTGGGGTCCAAGGTCTCTTTATGCAAAATCAGCAGGCCAGCCGAAGCCAGCAAAGCCTACGATAGCCTTTGATTGTCAAATCAGCTGGTAGCAATACCTCTTCTGCATCCAGGAGCCAATTCGATATCTGAAACTGGACAATTCCCCAATTACTTTACCAGTATGAAAACCAGCACCAGAGCTCGTCACAGCTCAGCCTAGGCTGTAAGCAAATAGAAAACTTCCGTATCTCTGGGGTCACAAAACCTAGCATCTGCAATGGTGGCCATTGCGAGAGCCCAGGGCGACCCGTGAGACAAGCCTCACCCCTTAATTCCCTCAGCTGGCAGGCCTTCATTTGATTCCTTAATGTATTTCAGGTTCCTCAGACTTCACAGTGGCCACATTTGTAACAGAAAGAAATTGAGATCAAAAGAGGCCGCAGGGCAAGACAAGGGAACAGGAGGGTGACCAGACTAGCGCCCAAGTCCCACTGTTTTCGTTCAGGGAAATAGGCGAGCATAAACGAGGAGGCCAGGTTAAAAGACAGAAGGAACCTTGAGCCAAAGAGCAAGGAAGGATCACCCACAGGTGTGGCTATGCCTGCTTAGTCTTGTCTTTCAGCAGGAGGTGGCCTGCTTGATGAAATGACAGGAATTTAGGGGAAAATCCTTCTAATTCTAAAGGGAATGGCAGCCCATTGCAGTGCATTGTAAAGGATGGGAACATAATTCCAACAATGGTCTCAGTTGAAGGAGCCCCGTAGGAACTGGAGGTCAATAGGTCAGAGAGAGGACCCCTCCCCTACTCAGAGGAAAGAGGTAGAATTACCCAATTTACCTGCTCAGAAAAGTGGTACCACTGGGCAGAATGAACGAGAGTGGGGAGCAATTAGCCCAGAGGAAAGCAAAAGCTGCGAAGCTGGCAGCTTCGTGCTTGGCGGTTGGTAGGAAAATTGCCACCCTGGCTCACTGCCTGCTGTGTTCAGACTAGGGGTGACTCAGGAGGCCTGAGGGGAAGCCAGGAGTGATTCAGGATGGCAGGGAACCTTCCAATGCGTCTACCTCTCCACGCTGTGGTGGACACACCGTTCTGAGAGGCACAGATGATTCCCCAGTGGGGTTGAATGAAGCGGAGATCTTTGAGTCATGACCTGGGTGACAGTTTGCACCTCTGTCTCCTTTGACTTGAGCCTCCAAGGAAAGAGAACAGTGGGACATTGTGCCTCACTGAGGCAGTGTCTCAGTGTCTCCCTCATTGTCCTTGCCTCTAACTGCGTGTCAAGCTGGATAACATAATATGAAATACAGAACCACATCCCACTGCCCACCCCGTTTGACGTCATTATGTCCCATTCCCTAAGCCCTCACCTCTATTTTCTCCTTTATGAAAGATGGAAATGATAACAAGCCATCAAGAGGATTCCTTTCATCAAACAGCTTCAGAGCATCACAGGATGAAGGCCGTTACAGTCTATCTCCTGTCTTTTGTTATAGCTACAAACCATTGTCATTGATGTTCAAGAAAATACAGAGCACCCAGCTCTGTATTCTGTATCCTAAAGGCCGAGTTACATTCATTAAGGATGCATTGCTGTTCACTCCATCATGCTCAAATTTGGACAATCCGTGTATAACACATTCAACAGAAGCAATAACAAAGCCGAAACATTCAATCTTCAAGAAAAATCCCTGAATCGATTACTGACAGCAACAAGACAGGACAAAACCAGCCCCAGGTTCCTCTGGGAAGCTTGTTTTCACACACGGATGGAATCAGAGCGGCTCTCATTCTGTGTTTGAATCACTCTGTAAGCAGAAACTAAATATAAATCTTAACTACAATAGATTTGGAAAGTTCAATACCCTTCGTAGTGATCACCGTTAACTTGTGCATTGCTCGCTTTGTGCACAGCCTCGTACGCTAGGGGATGGCAAAAGGATGTGGGCCTTTACGAAGGACAAACAAACCCTGGGACCAGAAAACAGTCTTTTCGAGGGAAGAGAAGGAAAGTAGAAAGGAGCTTACTGCCAGGTTTGGATGAGTGAAACTGCATTAAATTATGAAGGTAATTGATACTGACATCGTGAAGTAATGAAAATCTATGCTGTGCCTAGTACACAAGACTATACACCTGTTGTTTCTTTACATAGGCTGAGCATTCAATCATATTAAAACTCATAAAGAAGCCCCATGCCAATTTATACTCACAAATTCAGTAATCTAGGGAAAAATTGACCAACTCAGCATCTGCCTAGCTCTGAGCATATACAGATGAGTATGTATATATATGTTCATACACACACATATATACATATGTATATATATACATACACATACATGCATATATGTGTTCTGGCAGATGCTGACTTGCTTAACACCAAAAACAGTTAAAGATGTTATAGACATGTGCAAGCTTTTAGCTAATTCATGGTTATAGATGTTACCATGCGAAAAACAAATTTAGAATTTTGGAGGCGGATAGTTCAACATTTTAAAATAAATCAGAAAAGGCTTTTCTGTCACATGAGTCAACATTGTTGACACACATCATATTTAAAAGTATGGTCACAGATGTGGGTTTGTGGTTAGATTCACAGCTCATGTTTTCTTTGCCTTGGGAAGTTTCATATAATACACTTTTAAAGCAATTGTTCTCATTCAGTCTCTTCGCGGTCAGAGTTTCCTGGGATAGCTGGCAAAATCTTAGTCACCTTTGCAGGGAAAGGCCTGAAGTCACTATTGCCAGACTAAGTGATCATGGCCCTGCCAGTCTTTACATTTGTAAGCAGGTGTACTGAAGGCAGACACCACTTCTGCACAAAGTAGTTTGTGCTGAGAGCTTGGAGCCAGACACGTGAAGGCTTGTCCCCTCCACCTCCTCTCCATGGAGAGCATCTCGACGGCAGGACGAGTTTGGCAGTAGTTGAAAATGAAATCCAAGGTTCAAGACAAATTGACTCAACTTATAATTCATAAAAATGATAATGTGCCAAAATACTATTAGTATTTCTTGAAGAAATTATGAGTAGGATAAACATTACCACATATGAATAAAACTCAAAAATCTCAAATGTAAAAATTGTTACAACTCCTCCTAAAATAAACTCTTAGGAATCGATTATATATGCTTTAAATCTACCGAAAATTTATTCTGAATTCTGGAATTAAGCTTTATTTTTGTCACACTAATAAGGAAACTTGACTTTCAAATAACAATCAAGTTAGAGTTCAAATATTTGTCATAAAAGCAAACAGTTAGTGGGACACTAAATGTCAGATCAGATTCCAATTTGGTTTAAAGAGACACATGGCGAATTTAAAGAGTAGCTTCTGAAAATGAGACTTTAAGCAAAACTGAACCTTGAACTGAATCTAGGCTAAAGCAGAGCACTATACACTCATACAGATCTGCTGTTGGATAATTGTCCCCCCCGGAAGGCCTATGAATCAAAGGTTGAGTACCAGGTCATGTTACTGTTTGGTGCTGATGCGACTTTAAGAACTGGAACCTCCTGAGAGGTCTGTGATCATGAAGAGAGGTAAGTCCTCAAGGGGATCTAGGGCCTCCTTCCTCTTTGGCTTTCTGCCTCTAGGAGAGTAGATTGACTTCACTCTAGAGGGGAGTGGCTTCACCCTAGAGGGGTGTGGCTTCTCTTTACCAGGCACTCTCCCTCTGGGATCTGTTGCTTTCTGACAGGCTTGAAAAAGAATGAGATCAGTCCATTCAGTACAACTTCCAAAACCATAAGCCCAGATAAGCCTTTTCTTTTCTCCACTTATCTCAAGTGTGTTACAGTAATGCAAAGCTGATTAACACAATAACCATAATTATTAGATTCATTTTATCCTTGTAAAGGGAGAATTAAACTATTGTATGGCTATTTACTCCAGATTTCCTTGACCACATCCATTCTGAAGCAAAGCTTCCTGACCTACAGCAGACCCTGACCCACAGTCACCAAGAAGAACAGTCAAAGGCAATGATAATGAGGCCATTTGCAGGAGGGGATCACTAACCAGCCCTTGAGATTCCACTCAACACACCAGTCTGCCCTAGCTGCAAGGGATCTCGGAGGAGGTAGGGGTTACAATAGGTGGAAGGTTAAGTTATTGGGGGGATTTTGGTGCCCTGACTTCTCAGTAAATGCTGGGAACCCTTCAGTGATGCAACACTCCCTGAGTCACCCTGACTGCAGGGAAGTGGAGGAGTAGCTGCCTGTAAGTCACCCCTGCTCCCATAAGTAACCCCAGCAAATTCATTGGTTCACCAAGCTGGGCTTTGACAGAATCCCTTTATTCCTGTGCTGGTGCCCTCTTTATCTGGGGTGAACAGAGGTTTCCTTGCATGGCTCCAGGAAAGGTTACACAACATAAAGGGAATCATTTAAATTTATGATTAGCTCTCTGCTAGGCATTAAGCATTATAATTTACCAGCAGAATGTAAATTAATCCTCAAATAACTGCATAATATATGCCATTCTTTATTTTTTTCTGATGAAGAAATAGTCCCAGTATAGTAGGAGAATAGGAATTCAGAGAGAGACACCAAAATTATCATTTAAAGAAAAAAAAAACTAGTTGGAAAAAAGGGAAAAAGTAAGACCCAAAAAAACAGGAAATCTTTCCCTGAATGGATGAGGCACAATCAAGCCAGGATGCTGGATATAAAAGCATGGGAGAGGAGGGTGTTATGCAAATGATGTGTGAAGGGTAAGGGTCATGAGTCTTATGACCAATGACTTCTGAGTTTTTACCTTTTTCCAGCTCCCTGGCCCAGTCTTATGCCAGCTTTAGTAAGTTGTCTCTCTCTCTATTTCTAACCATGTGTCTCGGGTGCAATCCTTTGTCTTGGGACACAAGACCCTGGGAATTCCAGTGTATATTCTGAAACTCAGATTCACACCTTTTAACACCAGAGAAGAGAGAGCTATGGAAAGTTGCCCAAGCCACCTCCTTGATGGAACCAGACCTGGGACTTGGAGAAATTTGTTCTGATATCGAGGTAAATCAAGCTGTACCTTTGCCTCAGCCGATGAAGCAGAAGTAGTGGGGACATGATATGGAGTAGAAGACTGGGTTCGTGCACTGCGGTTAGCCTGCTCAGAGCTGCGCCTCTGAAACTCTCAATCACTTACTTCACTAAAACAAGGTTCAGCAAAGGAGCCTTTACCTGTTCCTTTGGAGAGGATGTCTTGGGAGTCTGGAGGCAGCTGAAATATTTCAAGAGAAAGGACGAAGGGGTCAAAGCGTCCAAATAACTCACAAATGAAAAAGTAAATCACAGAACTTGCACATTCTGGAGAAGAAAATTGCATAAAACACCCTGAAGACTTTGTACTTTGATTAATAGCTACTTCTGAAAATTGCTGACTTTATAAAAGCTGATCTACTTAACACACACACACACACCAAAAACAAAACCAAAAACAACTGAGTTTTAGTGATAAAAGTTTGCTAAAATTAAGAAGTCTTATGTGATTCAAATTTTAAAATGTAGATCAAGTCCAGATAGTTAATCCAGCCATGGCCTTCTAAGGACTCGTTATCTTCCTTCACTAAAGTCAGTTTTATTTGGCTGCTTTGTGCTTTTGGCAAATGACTGTTCCCTCTTTGAGTCTAAGTTTCCCATTTTGAAAACAATGTGGACAGCTGAGCTCAGCATTCTCAAACGGTGAGTCAGACTTTCCTCATTTTCTTTGCAAGTTAAAATATGTGTGCTTTACGTTTCAGAGCTTTTCCTTCTGCAGTCTTTGATGAGAGGTATATGTGCGACATCTCTTGAGATCTTGAGATACACATGCATATGTACATGCATATGTATGCATATGTACATGTGTGTATATGTATAGTACTGCATTATAAATAGGAAATAATTTAAATCTTACATTATTTTATTAAGGCCCTAACCAGAGTTGGAGGTAGAAAAGAGGTAAGAAAAAATGGCTCTCTGAAATGGTTTATCAGTCTCTCCTTTCATCCCTACCGGTTCCTCTTATAAGACCAGAGAACTCAGTACCACTGACTTCCACATGCGGGTTTCTAGCAGAATATCCTCAGCAAACCTTCACCTTGGACACAGCCTTTATTGTTTTTGATACATTGAGTCCCTAGAGAGACATTGGTCACCTGACTACAGGAAACCAGAAAAAAGATATAGTGTTTCTCAAAGGCGTTATTATTTTATTGGAGTAAGAATCACTGGTCAGGAAAATACTGAGCATTCATGATTCTGGTGTTCTAAATGCCAGTGTCTCTTGCTACCCAACCTGCAACCACAGTTAAGTAGACAAAATGACTCCCTCTATATTTCCGGAAACCCGGCACAGAATGATAAGGGAAAAAAAAAAAGTTGCTCCAGGCCCTGTAGTCAATGTGCTGGCCCATCTTCATGTCATGTCAACAGAGGACACTTGTTTATTGGAATTCAGGGCTTCACTCATGCTAGACAAATGCTCTATCTCTACATGCAGTCTTTTTCCTTTTTTTTTTTTTTTTGAAACAAAACAAGCACTCACTAAATTGTCCAGGCTCACCTTGAACTTGCAATCCACCTGCAGTCCACCTGCCTTAACCTCCTGAGTAGCTGGGCCATCATGCATGGCAGCACACCCAGCTATGAGTACAATTTTGAATAGAAATAATGATCCCCTGCACAGAGACCTAAAGGCAGAGGTACAAGCGCTGTTGGGATGTGTACTTAGGCCAAAGAGTTTCAAGTGTCTGCAATGCGTATTGTTTATATGGTAAACTGCTCGATTAGTGGCTCTCACAGTTCTTCAAAACAGTGGAAGCAGAGATGAGCAAGGTGGCCATTCTGTTTTCATGTCAGGAGAGATAACTAGCCATCTAGGGACTAGACACAAAGCTCAGCTTTCAAGCCAAAATAAGAATTTTGGAAAACTTGTAAGTTCTATCCTAAACTTGTCAGAGTCTCAATTATTAATGACTTTTCCTGAAGAAATTGATATGGACAGTAGCAAATATGACTTTAATATTAAAAAAATAAAATGTGATAATCAAGCAGATTTAGTCTGTAATGTTAGAGGATCATGCAAAGAGCAATGATTCCCTTCAGTTGCTAGACCATCAGTAGATTTAATACCACAGAGCTGGACATTCACCGACCTGACCTCAGAACCCCAATTCAACCAAAATAGCAAGTGATCATTTTGCTAAGGTAGAATTAAAAGTTCATCAAAGGAAAGCTGTGGACAAAGGAGTGGAACCTGCTTTTGGTGGAGATGTGCCATTGTCCCTTCCTTGGGAGCTAACACAGTTGGTCCACCAATCACCTGGCCAAGAAACCTTCTGTCCCCCAGAAAGGCAGGTCACCTTAAGCTGCATCAGAAATTGAGGAATAGTTATCTCTTTGATAAGATGACGTACTTTTCCTTCCCAGATTTCCCACCCCCAGCACAGTCACTACTATCATCAGCTAAGAGCTTCTATTAAGTCTGCCTGAGTCAGAATGTGGAAAGGTACAATTTCCTGGTTCTTCTTGTCTGTCTTGTTCTTTTAGATGTTGGCCAGAGCCTAAGTCTATTTTTCTGGGCCTGTGGGTTTTCACTATTTCTCTAAAGCCCCTTCAAGTGGCTGCTTGCTCCCCATATGGCTGGTCTCCAGCTAGTTTAGCTCAGACAGTATAGCCTTTTCCATTTCCCTTCATCATTCCCCTTCTGCAGGATGCTTGCCTGCCTTGAGGCTATTTTCTTTAAACTCAGATAATCTTGTCCTGGAGCTTCCTTTTGAATCCATTCTTAAATTATTTCATTAAGGAGACTAAGAACCACACTGAGAGGGGACCCCAATTTCCTCAGTAACTTGTGGCCACTCTGGTGAAACTCTCCAAAATCCCCTGTAAGAACTTTATAGCTTTAGGTGTAGTATCCAAGAAGAGCCTTAATTATCTTTTTGAAAAGCCAATTTTGTATGATTTCCTCTTTGTAGTTCAACCAAAATGTCACAACTAACTGAAACAGCGAAGTTTAAATACCTTTAATTTCTCAAGACACCAAATGAAATATATATAATGTACAAATATATAATATAATGTCCATATACATCATATATAATGTATATAATATGTATTAACACACACACACAGATACACATCAAGTCACAAAATAAGATGAAAAGGTGACTGTGGGAAGGGGACACGTAGGGAGAGGAGACCAAAGAGGTGTGAAGGAGATCATATAGGCGCAGGGTAAGAGTAAACAATTCGCACTTTATACATGGATCAAATTGACAAAGAATAAATTTAATCAACAACAACAACAGGAAAAAAACCTCACTCTAATTGATCACATAGTTTTAGAACATATATTATTTCTCCATTTCTTACCAGAAGATTGAAGTCAGGGCCTGGTAAATGTTGGACAAGTGTTCTACCATTAAACGGTGTCCTGTTCCCCACAGCCTCCCCATCCCCTCCCCTCCTTTGTTTATTGTATGATTTCTGCTTTGCAGCAGAGTCTCACTAAGTTGCCCAGGCTTGGCTTGTCCTTCCTGGGTATTCTTGGCTACCATGAATTTGTGGTCCTCCTGCCTCAGTCTTTAGCGCTAAGAAGATGATTCCATGCTTCCGGCCAACAAGATTTTTGTTGTGGGGTTTGTTCTGGTTTCGAAATGGCCTCACTAGTAGCCCTGGCTGGCCTGCAGCTTGCTGTGTCGACCTGGCTGCCTGGGCTCCCTAAATGCTGAGATTAAAGGACTGTGCTACCACACCCAGCTAGATTTAGTTTTTGTTGCTTTGATGTTGGGAATTTTAAAATTTATATTAGATTTACTTTTAAAATAATTAAATATTCAAAAAGTTTCCCTGTTTTCTATATTGGTAAATACTAACAAATTAAAGAAAAAAAGGTTAGTTCCTCTGATTATTAGCCTTTATATCTTTTTATTGGTTTTCAGAGACAAAGTTTCTCTGTATAATAGTACTGGATGTCCTGGAACTTGCTCTGTAGTCCCTGCTGGCCTCAAACTCACAAAGATCTGCCTGCCTCTGCCTCCCAAATGCTGGCATTAAACGTGTGCACCACCCTGCCCAACTGAAATTTTTTAATGATTTATTTTTAGTTTATGTGCATTGGTGTTTTGGCTGTGTGTATGTCTGAGCAAGGGAGTCAGATCCCTTGGAATTGGAATTACAGACTGCTGTGAGCTGCCATGTGGGTGCTGGGAATTGAACTTGTGTTCTCAGGAAGAGCAGCCAGTGTTCTTTACCTCTGAGCCATCTCTCCAGCCCAAAAAGAAAATAAAAAGTGTTCTGAACTTTTGAGAGTGAGTTGCCTGACCTTCTACTCTTAATTCTGAAAGAGCTGTGACACCCCTCCACCCTGCCCATCTCCCCACCCTCCCCACCCCTCCATCCCCCTACCCAACCTCACCCCCAAACCCTGCCATCAGAACGTAATTAGAGTGACATAGAGCATTTCAGTCATCAATGTGTTAATAGCCATGTGGTTCCTTACCACAGTTATGATGGTGCTAGGACCCAGAGAGTCAACAGAAATAATACCCAGCTCAATGTCAGTTTCTTCAAAAGAAATACCTGAGGAATTTTTGAATGTCTGTCTTAGGAGAAACAAATAAAACTTAAAATCTGTTTCTTGAGCCCAGTAATTGGTCCCTAGAAGAAACTCAGCTGTCTCTCAATTTAATCCTTTATTTATTCCTTTTGGTGAACCAGACCTCATTTAGATAAAGACTCTGATCTCAGGTGAAAAGGCTTTGGAAGTCAACAGTCAGAATGCCTTCATCTACTGGCTGTTTGTTCACAGGCAAGACACTTAAGTCCCAGTCCTCTTGACTCAGTGGCCTTGTTTGTAAATTGGTACTGTTGTAATCTGCAGGCCTGGTCTGTCACCTGGGTACCTGTCCCTTTAAAAGACAAGCTCTGCCCACTCCCAACTCTCCACTTCCCCTGTCCACCTCTGCTGTGTTCTCTCTCTCTCTCTCTCTCTCTCTCTCTCTCTCTCTCTCTCTCTCTCTCTCTCTCCTTCCCCTCCCATCCCCCTCAATAACCCACTAAATAAACTCTATGCCCCAGCTTTCTCTGCATGGCGTATCTATCTGTCTCTCACCTGCAGTGGTCTCCCATAAGCCAAGGGGACACACCAAGGCCTCAGGTGGCTCGCTGAGGCCCCTTGTGGCACCAGCCTTGGGTCCCACATTTTTATCAATGATAACAGGTACCAGTATTCAAAAAAACTGTTTAGAAGAATAATTATTGCCTAGAACCACTCGTAAGTTTAGCTCTTACATTAGGAATACGCCTGTGTGCCTGATTGTAACACTACAATCAACTATTAAATGTAACTATCAGCTCCAAAAAAAACAAAACATAAAAAAAAACAAAGAAAATAATGAGAGAAATTAAAAAATGGAAAGAAACCCTCTTCCTAGGAGTAAAACAAATGTAGTTTAATAAAACGAACTGATGTAGCCTAACAATGCGGCGTGCTGCGATTAGGGAGCACATTCATTCTAATAGGTGAAAATGAAGTGAAAAAGGGAAATACAAAACTTAGCGTGAATATTTTCTCATGCAGTCAAAGGTCTTGGTCCTTTTATAAAGATCTGACACAGGCCCGGCGGTGGTGGCACACGCCTTTAATCCCAGCACTCGGGAGGCAGAGACAGGCGAATCCCAGTGAGTCTGAGGCCAGCCTGGTCTACAAGAGCTATTTCTAGGACAGCTAGGACTATTACACAGGGAAACCCTGTCTCGAAAAACAAAAAACAAAACAAAACAACAAAGGATCGGATACAATCTAGTCTCCTAATCCTCCAGTAGCTTAGTGCTACACTCGCAAACCCAGTCTCCAGCTCTGCAGAACACTTTCGGTGTGTGGTTTTATTTCTGACTTCCTTTTTTTAAGGTTCTCTTTGACTTCCATTTCCTCCCAGATAAAATGAATAACACGTCCCTAGACCTCATAGACTTATCGTTAAGGGCAAGTGACATGTTAAATGTCATTGATTGAAAACGTACCTGCTGCTGGAACACACCGACACTCTGTAAGTGTGAATGACCATCTTACCATTAATCTCAACCTCTGAATGGTGCCTACGTTTTGATTGAGTTATAGAGTGAATTTCCAGCAAGTTCATATTCCTTTTCTCCGCCTGTTATATAAATCTGACACTGGAAGCCTTCTTTTATAGTCAGTCATATGGGATCATTATGCGGTGAAAACAACAAAGAAATATTGAAATCCCCATTCTAATTATGGCCCTTTCCCCCATCCGTACTAATCCTTGTTATATTAGTCTGTGAGGGCTGCCATAGCAAAGTATCACAGACCAGGTAGTTTAAAGACTAGAAATATATTTTCCTGAGAATTCTCCAAGCTCAGCATCTAAAATCAAGGCACCCTGGGCTCTCTCCTCATCCTGCAGATAGCTGTTGGTTCCTTGTGACTTTATGTGTTTTTCACTCTGTGTGTGTGTGTTTCCCAAGTTTGCCATTGAATAAGGATATCAAATTAAACTAGAGCCAGCCTTAATGTCATCATTTTAACTTAATTATTCTTATAAAGATTCTATTTCTAAACAGAGTTAGGTACTTAATAGTAAGAACTGCAGCATTAATACAGGAATTTGAGATTGGATATACAAAGTGTCTCAAATTGATTGGGAGGTGGGGTAGGGGGAGGTGGAGGAAGCAGGAGAAGGGGAGGGAGTGGGAATCTGGATAGAGATGTAAAATGAGAAAAAATGTATTAAAAATTCTCAATAAAAAATACATCATTTATTTATAATTTTATTTGAAGCTGTGGAAATTGTTGACACCTAAGTGTATAAATTAAGAGATTTTAGAACATGCTATTTCTGATGTAGATAGGAATCCATATGAAAAGTCTCCCTTAAATCAAATACAACAAAACCCCAAGACACAGCGTAACTTCTATAATGAAAAGTGGCATCGGTCATACACGCTGTGTGTAGGTAGCAGCAACAGTTCTTTGGGAGGCTAAGGTGGGAGGTGAGGAGGCTCAGGCCAGCCTGGGCAGCTTAACAAAAGACCCGTCTCAAACACAAGTTTTAAAGTACCATAGACATGAAGTTCCTATAATTACTGCTTTATTCCATAGAAAGATTGCCTTTCCTTTTAAAAAAGGAGTTGATTAGCATTCTGTTAGTGAAGCTACAGCTAATTAACAACAAACATCTTTGATAAATAATACTTAAGGCTAATGTTAAAAAGTAAAGACTTAAAGTTAATAAATTTTGAAAATGCTATAGATGAACACGGCGATGGTAAGGGCACTGATTCAGTTCTAAAATCCAGTCTCGTTTCAGAATTACTTCAGAGTGTTTGTTCAGTACTTTTTAACGTTAGCATTATCACTTTACAAGTGATCGTGTTTTTTGCTGTTACAGTCAGCTGCTAGCTTGCACATGCCTACTACTAGTGACTCTAGGTTGCTGTCAGTCCAGACCTGAACTGAGCAGATCACAAGCTGTCAAGACCCACCAAGGGCTACAGATCCGAGTCCTTGCTTCTGACCAGAATTGTGTGGTTAATGCTAAAAATTAGAAGATAATAGGAATATTTGAAGGGAGTAAATGAATTGAGTAGGTTTATTCAGGATGAAAAAAAATGTTTAGGAGTGAGGCTCAAGTAAGTTTTGGCATATGAAATTGCTTAAAACTCATTGCATGACGCTCTTTAGCCATTTTATTCTTCCCTCACAAAGAATTGTCCATGGTCTCGAGTTTGTGGCTTTACTTTTATTAATAAGAGATACATATAATTCATTTTACTCACCGAAACCCTTACCTCATAATGTTTAGAGCATGAGCAACTCTGGAATGAAGCAAAGTTTCAGGAATTTTTGAAGGAGGAAACTTAACGCTATGGTAGTTATTGATGTATTGTTTAATTTGTTTGCAGAGAAACCCAAAGAGACAAATCCTGAAGTGCCAGACCTGAGTTATTCATTATAAAATGTCTTGTTTAATGCTTCTTTAATGAAATCAAACCCTTAGGATAATGAAAATAAAAAGAAAGGTCAAGCCACTGAGGATAAGCCACTTAACCTTATATCTTATTGCACCACACAGGCAAAGGGTAACAAGCCAATCTTCATAAATTGAATTTATTCCATATTCTCAATGCTTATGAATAAATCATCTTTGGTAATTAAATAATGGATGCTGCTTTTCTAAAAAGCCATCTATCAACTGTTAGGGTTGGTATGTGCTTTTCAGATGTGGTACCTATCTGCTGACACCCGTTTTATCCTCAGATACTTACCAGAGCCATCTGGGGACACCCTTTCTCTCCTCTGGTGATAACGGGATCTAGCTGAGCATTTGAGAAAGAATAGGAAGAAGAGAGACCAACACACTAGTAAAACAGTTCAGGTTCATTCTGTTAACTCTAAACATTAGCTAGGAATTTTGTTGTATGTTTACAAACGCCGCGCTACATACTCAAGTCCCTCCTATAACACTGGATGTCCACATTGTAAAAGTACTTGTATGGGGCATACACTCTAATACTCACAACTCAAAGACCCTTTTCTTTGTCTTTTCACTGGGTTATTTTTTTCTAGACCTGTAATACAATCCTCTCCAGATTTAAAAATATACAAGGTAAGAATTTAAAACTAAAAATAAAATTTCCTTTATCCATTATCAACTTACTTAAGCAATTTTAAAAAACGCCATCAAGCTGGAACTATAGTATATGCCTCTATTCCCAGTACCCAGGAGGCTGAGACAAAGAGGTCAACAAGTTCAAGACCAGCAATACTCTGTCTGACTAAATAAATAAGTAAATAAATAAATAAACAAACAAACAAATAATAGTCGCCTTCAACTGTCTGGAATTTTCCTGACTTTTTATTTCAGAAATAAAAGTACTTTTTTAAGACTTGCTAAGTAGGTAAAACACTAGCCAGAGAAGTGTGAAGGTCTCTGAATTTAAATCCCCAGAACCTACATAGAATCTGGACATATAGTGGTACATATCTGTAATATTTTCTGGCAAGATGTAAGGCAGACAGGAGAATTGTGGGATTCTTCCAGGCTAGCTAGCCTCAGATACTCAGAGGTAAACAACAGCAAGAGGGAGACCCTGTTGCAAGCAAGATAGTAGACATGGAGAATCTGCGGTTGTCCTCCAGCCTCCACATGCACAGTATATCAAGCATGCACCAACATTCATACACATTAACTCACAAACACATAACACACACATAGCATAATACATCACACACATATATATGCATGTATCTATGTATACATATAATATATGTATTTACATACATTGTGGCCTTTACCATTTTGATTTTAACTAATTAATAAATTTTAGAGAAAGAGGGTCATGTAGCTGTGGCCTCAAACTTTCTGTACTATCAAGAGAGGCTAGCTTTGAGTATCTGTCCTGTTTTCCATTCCCAAGCACTGACATTAGACACATGTGCCATAGTACTCAGGTACTTTTTTAAATTTAAGTTTTATTTTTATTTAAGTTTTACTCTTTATTCATCTAAAGTCAAGTGAGGGATGGTTCCAGTCTACTTTTGATAACTAAAAGTAATGAGAAGAACAAGGTAAGCGTTTGTTTTCTTCTTATAACATATAGCCCACTCCCCACTTGACATTTCAAGTTAATCAGCACTTTGTACTGTGGTACTAAGTACTGCAAGGGCAACAGTGAGCTTTTCCCTCGCAGACACTCCTGGACATCTTAATACTCATGCTGCAGACATGCTCCCATGCTCGTCCTGCAGACATGCTAACATGCTCATGCTGAAGACATGCTCCTGTGCTCATACTGAAGACATCCTCCTAATTTCTTTTCTTCCTTTCAAGAAAGTACACCAAAATGCAAATGCATGGAAGCCAGACCAGCGTAATTAAATGGCTTGCCCTGTGCACACTGCTCTGTAAGGAATGAAGTAGCCATCTCTCAAGTATCCATTCTGGACTATTGATAAACGAGACTTATGACACACTGATACTGTGGATATGTCCAGCTTGCAGTGTGGAATCACACTTCAGATGCCTTGCAGATAAAATTTTGCAGTATATATTCAGCTTTAAGAATTGGACCATTAAACCTTTTAGACATATATTCTTAGATAAACTTTAGAGCTACTAAAAATTTTTTTCTGGAAAAGAACCAAGAAAAGTCATTAAACTGTACAACCCACAACATGAACCCGCAAGCTTCAGCCCCCAGACTTATTTCAGGCTATGGCTTCTGTTTTCAAGGCCCTCATCGGCAATGATATGACATTAACACCAATTGTTTACAAATCCGAAATGCTTGGTTGAACTAAATACTTGACACACTGCTTTGCTACTCTTGAGTCTCAGTTATAACTGACTGATGTCATGTTCTAACTAGAGCAACTAGAGCACATTACAGTTTGACTCAAAAGAAGAATAAATAAAAAATCTTGTTTGATAAAATAAAAGGCTCAGTCACATTCATAAACAATTACCCAAAGTCCTTAATTAGAAATAAAAATTTGGCTTTTTGTGTCTTCTTAAGGAAGCATACTTACTAGTGATTGCTGGGTGCCTACATTTAACTCTTAGAAAAAGTTGGTTTGCAACATTTACACTGTGCTCAAACAATTGCTGTGAACTAAATATGTTCCCATTTCATTAACTGTAGAGGGGAAAGATTAAGAAAAGAAAAATCCCTGCTAATGAATTCACCAATCAGTGAAGCAACTTTGAGCCTGAAAAGCTGAGGGCATCTTGCCTTGGTGAACATGTGGCAGACACTATTCTCTCGCAGTGAGGCCTGCGATGCCAAACAAGGAAGGGACAGAATAAAGAACGAAGTCATACCAAGGCAGAGTGATGGGCAGTGAGGCAGACCAGGTCAGTTTGCTGAGCAGCACTGACAACAGTGAGTTCCACTTTACTCCTCTCACAGAACCAGGAAGACAGGCAATTGTTTTGCATTTTCAAAAGCAAATATAATATCAGAGGAAATGATGCGAGGACATCGTGAACTGTGATTATCATCTTGAACTGTGATTATGTGAACGAGAATTATAAAAGTATATGAAAAAACTTACCTGTAAAAATCCTAGAAAAACTACTGCGTGAGCAAGCAAGTTACCTGCTTTGAATACCGTGGTGGGATTACATTAGATAGCTTATGTACAAAGTAATTTATAAGTAAATCAATGAATTCATTATTTTTCCAGTTATTGGAAGAAAAATAATGGCAGAGATTCACAAGGAAATTTTATTGATATTATGTGCCAAGTTAGAGTTGTTTTTTAAATGCCATGAAGGGAATGTTTAAACCAACAGAGAAATGCAGTAACGTTGGCAACCATGGTCTTTGCATGCCACTTACATGCCTAATATACAAAAGAACATGTCAAAGTGCAATCCCCCTAGGAAAGATTGCAGAGGGAAGAGTAGACTACACAATTATGAAAAGGTTAACATAATTTAATTTGAGAAGTTATACCTCAAACATTAAATTAAAGCTTGAATTATTAGTGCACTCAACATTTATTCTCATAATAAAAAACAGGCAATAAAAGCATGAAGAAATGCTAGTAAGAATCTCCAGGCTGGAGATGCCAAGGCAGCTGTCTTGTTCGCCTTTAATGAGCTGCAAACTTGGATCAGCATCTTAAAACAATTATTCTGATGGTCACTTAATGACTTTTAAAAGGGAGTTTGGTTGCCTCTAATTACCAGAATAAGACAACAGAATGAGAATAATAAAAAAATGCAATAATCATAACACACCAAATGTCCAGCATTAGAACTGAACATAGCCGGTTCATTTTTGCAAGTGTAGCAACATGAATCACTGTCATATTTCCTGCAGACAAATATTTAAATTAATTGGCATCTCAGAAGCAGCAATTTAGCCAACCATGAGAGCAAAAATGCAGGCGTTGAAGACAGCAGACTTTAAAGACTAGCTCAGTGTTTTTTTTTAATCTGGTGGCTTCATAAATTACTCAGATTCTCTGACTAAAAAAATGAATGACAATTAACTACATTCAGAAGTGTGTGTGTG
The DNA here is from genome assembly GCA_902806775.1 of Microtus agrestis. NCBI lineage: Eukaryota > Metazoa > Chordata > Mammalia > Rodentia > Cricetidae > Microtus > Microtus agrestis. Next base: position 9,034,756 of record CADCXT010000743.1, on the reverse strand, counting down.
TGTGTGTGTGTGTGTGTGTGTGAGAGAGAGAGAGAGAGAGAGAGAGAGAGAGAGAGAGAGAGAGAGACACAGCAAACTATTACAACTGAGCCTCATGGCTTAGAGATAAAAGGATCTGTAAATCAACCCAAAAAAGTGACAAAGGGCTTCACAGAGCACTCACAATTTAAATGACTTACCAAACAGCTTTTCCCACAATGAAAACCATCCTGAAAAGGTATACATGACAGAATGCAAATTCAATACCAGTCATTTAAAAAGCACATATGTAAGGCATTTCAATCATGAATATTCAAGAAACTGAACTATAAATAAAAGAACACTCAAAATTTTTACAAGATTATCTTCACGTTAGCTCTAACACCTGCACTATACAATCAGATTGAGATCTGAGGCAGTATATCAAAGCGATTATTATGTCAACTAAAAATATAAAATAAAATTTAAAACTGAAAAATGCAGAGAAACAATAACTTCCCTTATTATAAAATGTTAAAATTTTATTCTCTAAACTTCAAGTTTGAGTTATTAGTGGAAACCACTTCAACTCTGTGCGCTTAAACTGTTCATTGACACTGTCATTATAAAAATAGGCAAGTGCGATCTGAGCTAAACGGTTTAATGCTATCAGTGAGGCTTTTGTTACACAATTTAATTATAATTTACATATGGAATATTCCATCTTTTCAGTGGTTCTCCCTTGGGCTCATTTAACCTAACTCATTTTTAATAAGAGAAAATCATATTGAACCATTCAACTAGCGTTGAACCATGGCATATTGTTGCGATCCAACATGACTCCTGAAACATAACATTTTAAAGTTTAATTTGGCCCCCAAATTCACCTACTGGTATTCTTAAAACTTCTACTTGATTTTGAGTGACACCAGATTTTTAAGCTTGACATTCATTTTAAAGTGAAAACTAAGCAATTTAGGGTAGTCAAAATGAATCATTAGGAATGAGACACATTTTCAAACTTGCGATTTTAAAGGTGATACCAAGTGTGTAACTCCAGTACCTTCTTTTAATTTCTGAAAAGTAAAGAGAAGAACACCCCATACAAGAGAAATGCCTCACCAATCGAAGGTCTGTCACTAAACCTGAATCCAAACAGCACCGATAGGAAGCACACACAGAGATGAATAATAAACAAACAAATTGAAAAACACACAAACCTAAAGCCCAAATTGTCTACCATGAAAAGCAACTCAAGATCTTCCCTGTAACCAGCTTTTCCCTCAATGAGAGCCTTGAATCCTATAAGAACTACTTAACTTGGAAAAGTTGTCTGCTTGTGAGTCAAACAAACAGTACAGGAATAAGATGCTTCCTTGTAACATCCACAGATGTTCAACATAAGGCCCCTGGCCATGGAGGTCCTCAGTACATCAAGAACCCTGTTAGAATTGCAGGTTCTCAAACCTGCTCAATTAGAATCTGTGTTGTGAGGTGCCTTCTTGATCTGCACACATATTCAATGGCAAAACTATTTGATAAAGGTAGTATCAGATGTGTGAGATTCTTGGTAAGTTTTTGGTTTTCTTGAGAGAGGGTTTTCATGTGTATCCCTGGCTGTCCTGGAACTCACTCTGTAGTCCATGGCCTTGTACTCATGGAGATCTGCCTGCCTCTGCCTCCTGAGTGCTGGGATTAAAGATTTGGGCTACCACCTTCTGGCCTTCATAAGTCTTAATAATAAAGTTAATCTGATTGCATGACAAAGTGTTCTCTAAATACTCCAAAGCTATGAAATCTGAGCCAAGAGGCACTTTAAAACTCCTTTTCCACCCTAACCCCACCCACACAAGGGAAACGCTCCATTAGAGATCCATTTTAATCCTTAAATGATCTTTTTCCTTTTACCCAGCCATCACTTTTCTCTTTTCTTTGGAGTCAGTCTCAGGAAACAGAGCTAAAACACATTAAAAAGTAGCTTCCTACCAAAGGGGGATCATTGCAGGCATAAAAACTCTTCTCAGAACAGACATGCAATTAGTCAGCGTCTTTTCTCCAGAACCAGAACGTTTGTGCTATTTCCAGCAACACAATATAGGTGCATGAAATAAACCTTCTTCATGCAATTCTATGATGCCGTATTTGGCAACAAAATAAACCAGTTGTTCCCAGCCTGGAAGCAATAAGTGGTCATCCAAACCACTCGCAGAAGCCACGCTGAGGTTTTTTTGTCTTCTTTTAGAGAGTAGATAATTGCTTGAAGATCTAGAGGCTCAGAAATAGTTCAAACAGTTCCCACAGGAAGTGGGAAATAGGGCTCGGGCATGCTACCCAAGGGGATTTGAACAGCTGCTCTTTGATTTGGGAGAGTAGATGATGATGGGATAAGAGAAAGTGACGAAGACTTAACGCGTCAGAGTTTATACCCTTTTTCTACCCTAGCTGACAAAAATGAGGGAAAGGAGAAATTCACTAAAAGAGAGAAGAGATACTCCTTCTCTGTTTTATTTGATGATGCTGGTTTGAAGGTAGGAAGAGCATATGTGTATGTAATAGAAATGACTAAAGAAAGGTCGTTATCCCACAACAGCCCATTAGTTGGGAGGCGTGCAATGAGGCTACGAGCCGCCGGCTGCTCCTCTTCCACACTCTGCTCCTTCTTCAGAGTCAACCTTCAGCAACTCAAAGGCATTCCCTGACAAGACTTAATTCAACAGGAAAGCAATTAAAAATGCATTTTCTGAAATTACAAAGGAAGTCATGATACGATTCGGAATATATTATTCTTACCCATGTTCAATTTTCCCGCATCATCATTTAAAATGCAATTACATGATTTGTGCTGAAGGGTCTGAGTTTTCATGCACTCATTCAAGAATGCAAATGGATTAATTAAATTTGGGAGAAATCTGTCTTTATCACCATTGGAAAAGAGATTAATATATTTTATCTGATTTGGAGAATTAGTGAAATGAATCCACAGTTTCATGGATAAAGATTTCTGAAATGGAAATAAATTATAAACAAATAACTCATAGTGCAGTATCTCTATTAATTACCTTCCTGCATATATTTTAATTCCTTGTTTAAAAAATTGTGGTACTTTTTTTGTTAGGGCTACAGTCTTCTAACGCTAGAGAGAAGAGGGATATAGCTGAGAAAGTCTGTCCTCAGAACTCCCATTATGCTAGTACTAGGAAGGTTTAAAATGGCCTTTACATGTGTTATTTTTACATACAGATCAATCTTTGTAAAGAAAATAGGATGCTCAGAGGTCCACTATTGGATTATAGGTGTCAGGAGTATTGATTTTAGAATAAGAAATTAAAATACCGTATCAGTGAGATGGCTAATTGGTGGAAGGAGAGTACTATCTCCTACAAGTTGCCCACTGAATTTTATATGTGCAGCAGAATTCAGCCCTCCCATCTGCACAACAAGAATAATTATAAGAAAAGTGATTTTTATTTGCTTCTTTCTTTACTCATTCATTCATCCATCCATCCATCCATCTGTCTGTCTGTCTGTCTGTCTGCCTGTCTGTCTATCCATTTATTTGAAACAGGGATTTTCTGTGTAGTCCAGGAACTCACTCTCTAGACTAGATGGTCTTGAACTCAAGAGATCTGTCTGCCTCTGCCTCCCAAGTACTGGGGTGAAAGGTGTGCGCCACCATGCCTGGCTCCTTATTTTTATTTTATGTGCATTGGCGTTTTGCCTGCATGTTTGCCTGTGTGGGGAGTCAGATCCCCTAGAACTGGAGTTACATACAGTTTTGAGCTGCCATGTGGGTGGTGGGAACTGAACCTTGGTCCTCGGGATGAACTGCCAGTGCTCTTCACACTGAGTTTTCTCCCCAGCCCCATCCTCCAAAAACCATTTTTAACAAACTAAAATGCAATATAAAGAGGAGCGAAATGAAATACCCTCAAGCTATCAGTTCCTTACTTGTGTCGGGATTAGTACCACCACACCATCAAGTGAGCATTCTCTTCTCAGGGTATTGCAAGGACAGCCTGCATAGGTTCTGTCCAGTTGGGAATCTAGTTTTACTTCCAGCTCAATATCACTTGACTTTATTGGGGAAGTCACATTCTGGGCATTAGCCTTACCTTCTTTAACTTAAAGATATTGACTCTCAAGCCTTGGGCGAGGGGCAGGACCATCTGAGAATGTGCTGGAAACATTGCTTCCCAGAGTTGTGCAAAGACCAAGTCAGAAACTCCTGGGTAGGATATGTATGTGCACATGTGTATAGAAGCACATGTGCTACAGCCCGTGTGTGAAGACCAGAAGACACCCCTGGAGTCAGTGCCTCCTTTCACCTTTATGTGAGTTCGGAGGATTGAACCCAAATCACCACACCTGTGCCGCAAGCACTGATACCTGCTAATCCATCTTGCCAGATCAACAGTATGCATTTCAGTAAATCTGCGAAGAGTTTCTGACACACGCTGAAGGTTGCAGACCTGTGGACTCTGTGATCGTCTATGGTAAACTGACCTGTTTGTGAGCTCAGTTCAAGGACTGTGTTTTATGGGTTCTGGGCCTAGAATGGCTCACTATACAGATGGGGTACTAGAGACGTCAGCTCCATAGGAATCTCTTGGTTCCCCAACCTTTTTTTTGTACTCTGTACATAACTGTTTGGCGGTACACATCATTCTTTCATCATTTTCATCTTCTTGGGTCATTTGCACTCGTCTTTTTTTTTCCTACACAGATGTCACCATTGGTAACTTTCCCCTCTTACATCCCATATGGTTAGCAATGACTCTCAAACTTGATGAGGACTAAGAGGACCAGAGGACACAGATTACCAAGCATCAACCTCAGTGTTCCTAAGGATGATCAAAGAAGTGCCTGAGAATCTGAGTGTCCCTTGCCTGGGGACCTCCCTTTGAAATCCATTGTCACCATACATATCGCCTTAGTTACGGAGGAAATTCTAGTGACTACGTCACTACTTTCAAATACTAGCTGGTAGACATTACAAACAATATATCTGCTTTCAGGTAACTCAAAAGTGGGTCTACTAATTAGCACATTTAAAACCATATATTGAATATGTTTTAATTTTGCATAATGCCTTTAGAAATGACACTATCTAAACCAAGACATGCCTATATAGCACATTAGGGAATAAACAGGTCTGTAAAACAGTATATTCACCCTTTCCAACATTCTTTTTTTTTCCTGGATTTTTCGAGACAGGGTTTCTCCATAGCTTTTTTGGTTCCTGTCCTGGAACTAGCTGTTGTAGACCAGGCTGGCCTTGAACTCACAGAGATCCACCTGCCTCTGCTTCCCGAGAGTGCTGGGATCAAAGGCTTGCGCCACCACCGCCCAGCTCCTTTCCAACATTCTTAAACTATTTTAATCGTTCTTTTGGCACCTTTAAAGAAAATGTAAGTTCATTGATACTATATTGGCATTGACATCCTAAGCCCCATTATTTTTACATTTGCAGATCAAGAAAAGCTGCTTGTGGCTTTTATTCTACAGATTTCCTTGACTTTTTTTAAATACTGTAATCATTCATTCCTTTACTCCTTCTGCATAAGGCAGCACTGCAGGCACCGAGGTCCTCAGAGGGGTGAACTGTATGTCTGTCTTATCACTGCAAGCTAACCATTTAGTCGGAATGAGGCGTGGGATCCAGTAAAAGCTACAGGGTATCTGTAGTGCTTTTGGATGCTAAGAAACCTCTATGACAGCTGGCACTAGACTATAACCCAGCTGCTCGCAGAGGGCAAGGCAGGAGGAGTGTGAGTTCAGTGCCTGCCTGGGAAACTTAATGAGATTATCAAGAAAGATACAGGCGTGGGAGTAGAGGGAAGGAAGAGAAGGAGCTTCAGTGGTAAAGTTCTTGCTCAACATATGAGGCCCCATGTTCAATCCCCAGCAACAAAACAAACAAACAAACAAACCTTTATCCATGCACAATGCCTATCATGAATTTAAATGTGTAATTTCGCATAGTTATCCCTTGTTTCTGACATTGTAAAACATGGCTGAACTCCTAAGTAAATGCGTCTATCACTTATCTATACCCAACCTGTAGATTCTATGAAGACCTAACTACTCTTTCTCATTGTAAAACATGGCTGAACTCCTAAGTAAATGCGTCTATCACTTATCTATTCCCAACCTGTAGATTCTATGAAGACCTAATTACTCTCCACAGGTCTCCGCCTTCATCCTTAGAAACTACACACTCCATGTAAGTAAAAACAAAGGGAAGTCAGTTACATTGCAAAGACTCACCATGGGATGGATGGCGTTACATAAAAATGCAAAGCACGGATGATATGGGAAATAATCTACTAGTTTTGCACAAAAGCTTAGATTTTTCAAATAAACTGTGCTTTAAAAATTAATACCAAGAAATATATGTTGAAGGATCAATCTTAAGAGAAGTTTATGTATTTCTTCTTTGCTTTAAGATACACAGATATATGAAATAGTAATCATAGAGTTCACTTTCTTAACTGTATCCATGCAATTATTTTTGATAAAATTTTCTACTTAATTAATGAAACCAGGCTCTACACACAACTTGCATTCCAATACCAAAAATCAAGATTCTTATAATTTTTTTAAAAACATTGATTTTTACCTTTTTAAATCTCCATTTGGAATTTGGTTGTAGATAACAAAATCTTCTCATTCTGGCACACACACACACACACACACACACACACACACACAATTGTGTTTTCAACAGTCGACGTGGACCAGAGTTGAGAAATAAAATGACACAGACATTCAGAAATTGTCCCAAATATATGAAAATCCCTAGCTCTCGTTGCATAGCACTAAGAACAAAAAGAATCACTTTTATACCACAATTTCAAAAAAATGTAATGCTAATGATTAGACAGAAATACTTTCGAGGAAGGTCATTTATTTCTGTCACATTATCTCCTGTATTCAATATTCAAAACTGCTCGCACCAAAATGTCACTTCAGCTCCATTCTGTCCACTCTTTGTCTAGAAAGAGTCAATCCTATTCCTTCCTCATAGTTAAGAAAGTACAAATCTCCACTGCTGTGGTCTATCTGGAGGAGGGATCTGTCCTTTGGGTAATTAACATACAAGCCTTCTTTCTCATCCATAGAGTGCTACTCTTCTTAGTAAACTAAGTTTAAATAGTAAAATAGTAACCTTGCTACAAAATATAAACAAGAAAAGTTTTAACCGTAAATTTATAATCATAGCCTCTTTAAAAGCAATTATTTTTTTGATGGTCATGGGGAATACAGCTTTAATCACAGCACTGTGGGTCTGAACTTGGCCTGGTCTACATTCAGAGATCCAGAACAGGCAGGGAGGGTTCCACAGAGATCCTGTCTCAAGGAAAAACAACAACAAAAGAATAATTTTCAAAATCAATCATCAAATGGTCACCCCTTAAAAGATAAATTTCATTTCCAGTGAAAACTATTTTCATGCTTTAAAATACAAACATCAACCATGGCACTGCAAAATCCAGTCCCACTAACTTATTTGTTTGAACTTATGAATGCATATATGTTCATGGCATCTAGAATATTTTCCCTTGTTTTTAGCTTTTAAATTACAGACCAAACACAACTTTTCCAGAACTCAATAAAAACAAGAGACTAGGGACAAAAGAATATGTAAAACGGCAGAGAAGACTAGAGAGTGTAAAAAACAAAAACAAGAAAATTAGAAACAAAAAACTTGTTTTCTTCAACTTACTTGTGATCACATTAACAACTAAATCTAATGTTTCTATGTGCAAGGCACTGAGAAGAAAATGATTTCACCACCACCATCCATTTTGATGTAAGATCACTGTCAAATTTAGGTGTAAAATTAAGCTACACGAATTACTCTCACCTCCACCAAACAGTGCTTTCTGCTAACTGTAAAGGATTACTTGTTGAGTGCACACATGGCTTTTAGAGACCCTTCCAACTGGGAAAAACCTTAGCAATCTTAGAGCTTATTTCTCCTCCTTTCCGGAATGTCAGCATTTCTTGTAGACTAGGTGTGCCTGACTTCCAAAGGCAAACTCTTTAACATGGAGACTCACGACTTGCCCAACACATAGGGCGTCCAGTAGTCTGGTTGCTTCAAGTTTTATGGGTATATTGACTAGATTTCATTAAAACGGAAGAATAGAAGAGCCATGTTAGCTTCAGAGTCAACTCAAGATCCACGGTTATTGAGTTAATTCCACATTAATGAACTTGCAACAATTCTTACTCCCCTCTGTTCTATAGTTGCTCCACCAGCACAAGGTCTACTCTATAGCAATGGTTCACAACCAAGGACTCATTTGCACCTCGGAGCAATACATGGTAACTCTTTTGATTGTCACAAATTGGGAAGGGAGGAAAAGAGCAGCATTTAATGATGAAAGAACAGTCTGTTACCAGTAACCTAAAGAGCACAGGATGTCCCAGGCCATATGTGTACATGTGTGCACACATGCATGCACACACACACACACACACACACACACACACACACACACACACACCTAAAGCAGTATTCTGCCCTACAAGTTCACAGGCTGGAACTGAGAAATCTCGTGTCCCAGTCACTGTGGTATCACCTTTATTCCAACACAAGCCCTCTTTACCTGGGCTAGTAGTAGCCCAAGGCCTCAGTCAACCCATGATCCATAATTGTGACCACAAGGAGAGCCTCTAAATTAGAACATAGCAAGAGCCTGGTGGCTGAGTAATCTCATCTCATTCTGCCGTCTATACCCAGTCTAGCTCCATCACATTCTTACACCTTAGAAACTACAATACCAACGCTAATCAATGAGTGCTATTAACACGAGCAAGAAAAACCTGTTCTGTGCCTTTCCCCCTATTTAGGTCTTTCTAATAACAGAGGAAAGAAGACACAACACATGCAGAAGTGCTCATAGACGGTTTTTGATGATGACTCACTCGTAGTTCACAATACAATATTCTCTTACAGGGGGTAAGATGTTTTCTTTTCTTTTTTTTTTCTCCACAGCACAAGATCAGCAGGGATAAAGAGCTGGGCTGGAATTATTGTTCGGGAGTTGTAAATACACCTAACTGAATCAGTCTCCAAGCTAATTTATTAAAAAAAAATCACTCTAAAAAATGAAGCATAGAGATTTTACCCCAAACCAACAGTGAGGTTTGTGGGTTGACATCTCTTGACCTTCTGCTGGAGTTTGGGTGTGGTTCTTCAAATACAGGGCAACATCATCCTCTCTTTATATTGCCCCATGATAGCTACATTTACATGGCTAACAGTTAAATCATATCAGTTCATGTAGATTAATGACAGAAAATTTATTTGCATGAACTTGATATGGATGATCAAACACCACACAAAAGGAAAAACAACAGGAAGTATGCCTAAACAAGCTAACTAAATGCAAAAACGAAGAACTCCAGCCTCAAGATTTTCCTACGGTGTAAAAGAATAACACTTAAATAAAATCTAAATATCTTATAATTCCATCTAAAAAAATGTAAAACTTAAAACTAGACATATTTTAGTATTAATATATGAAAATCGATAAAATATTAATCACACATTTAGTCAATACGAATTTCTATAGTTCTTTTTGTGAATGGTATATGATAAATTTTAGCTTCTAAGGAGGATATCTAAGTATAATATGTAATTAATTATATATATATTCATTACGCATATCATCACACAATGGAGATTTCAATATCTATATCAGTGTTTTTCAAGTCTTCTAACACTGTGACCCTTGAATACAGTTCATCACCATAAAATTATTTTGTTGCTCCTTTGTAATTGTACTTTTGCTCCTGTTATGAATAGCAATGTAAACATCTGCTTTGCAGAATAGTCTTGGGTGACCCCTGTGAAAAGTTCATTTGACTCTTCCGCACCGCCATAGTGTCACAACCCACAGGTTGAGAACCACTGATCTATACCAGTACAATAATATTAATAGATTCAGAGCTTATGACTTAAATTTTCAAAACTTTTTTTTAGCAATGATGAGAAAGCATAAAAAATACCAAATCCCTTATTGAATCTTTAATATAACTATTGTAAATTTGAATTTTATGAATGGTCCTATACCAATTAATTCTTTTTTTTCCATAGGTAATTTTTAAAATGTATTTAATTACAGTTGTCATTTCTGTGATTTCTACTGAAGGAATAGTAGAGAGAGACCCTCCCTGAACATCCCCTCACCCTTGAGTGAATGTTTCATTCTTGAACAGTGACCTTATCAGGTGACAATAGTGGTAAGGTCAGAGAGTGTCTGATTTTCAAAGTGTTTGAGTTCATGCATAATAATTTCACCTTTTAAATTTTACAGCATTCTAAAGTGAATCCTTTGGTCTTTAGTAGTAATATAATGCTATCACAAATGAGTGATATTCAACCGCGATGTGTTGGTTTAAAATATAACCATATTCTTTCTCTTGATCTATCCAGCTACCTCTGTAACTTCACATTTAGTGTGTTGTTCAGTTCTTCGGACAGTTAACACAAGTGGTCAGTAGAAACCATTTTGGAAACCACAAGAGGCTAATAAGCACAACCCCCCTTCCATTCATATGGTCACAGTAGGTGCTATTCTTTTTCTTAACATCCTCTTGCTGGTTTCCCAAGAGCCCTTTCCCTGAGCTGATTGTCTTCTTCAAGTTGGCAGTGCGACCCTGAGAACATGAGTTTCTGCATAAAATAACTATTAGTTTGGCAGACTTAGAATGTCAGCTAATCCTGTGTGCACTCATTTTCACGGGACTATCTCTTTCAAGAGAAGCACCCTGGTCTCCGTCTTCTTTACATGAGGAATTCCAGAAGACTCTGCCTTTGAGAGTGCAAACTTGTCCTTTCTTGTTTCATCTTATTTTGCATTTTCTCACTTTGCTTTGACATGAACACATCAAAGCAAAATAATATCCTATTCCCCAGTACTCAGTGTTAGATAATCATGTCAAAAAATAAGTTTATAACACCCACATCAAAAACCAAATCAAGCCGGGCAGTGGTGGCACAGGCCTTTCATACCAGCACTCGGGAGGCAGAGGCAGGCGAATCTTTGTGAGTTCGAGGCCAGCCTAGTCAACAAGAGCTAGTTCCAGGACAGGCTCAAAGCTACAGAGAAACCCTGTCTTGAAAAAATCCAAAAAAACCCAAGCCCAAAACAATAGTTTTATTACACAGTATCACATAAAGCAAAAGCTATCGATATTTATATTATCCGCTTGCTCTTCTGAGAAGGTCCACTTTTCTACAGTTTTATCATCTGCACGCCCACATGGGCATGCAGCATTTTACCTGGAAGCTCATGCAGATGCTTTTCCATATACCGTTCTTAGTTGACAGATACTACTATGCAGCTGATAGTAAAAGGGAAAGAGAGATTGTGTTTAAGTATTAAGAACCTACCCAACAAGCATTGGTCCTGACACTGTAGTGAACACTGCATCCACAGAAAATGTCGCATGATGAATGAGTTCATTTTACCCCTGTTTACCAACGCCATTGCAAATCTATTCTTAGCAATGTAACAATCACACACTTTTTTGCTTGGTACCTGTATTTGCAAAGTCATCAATAATTTTTCTCTTTTCTATTAAAAAGAAACCTCTGCCTTTCATTTTTTCTGTTATCACAAATGAAAGAATCATCCATGTTTTCACGCCTCTGAAAAATTTAGCCTTACATAATCTTACAAGATATTTCATCTTTGAAGATAAGTTTGTCAACTGAATGAGGAAAGTGCAAAGAGCTGTTCCCTCTCATTTATAGAACAGATTAATAAAATTCCAAATGCAGTAAGATTATTTGTTTTTCCTCTACTAGTTAGCCGTATCTGCTTTGTAGGACAAATTATTTCACTAATTAAGGCTTTAGAATTTATCACCCTACTATGTAGCGATATTTCATGTGTATTTTAATATATAAAGCTTGCTCGAAGACCAGAACACAAACCAGCCACACTAGTCAGCCATAGAGGCCCAGCGTTGGTGGTGCACACCTTTAATCCCAGCACTAGGGAGGAATGTAAGGTGGGATGAGACAGGAACTCACTTTCTTTCAGTTTGAGGATTTTTTAAAGGTAAAAGCTCTCTAGTGATTTGGCTGCTTTGCTCTTCTGATCTTCAGGTTGAACCCCAATATCTGTCTCTGGGTTTTTATTATTCATGCTACGCCTACTATGCATTGATTTCCTTAAAGTAACGAAGTTTTCCTCTGATGAATATTAACCTGATAGAACGAACTACAATTTGGATTTTCTTAGAAAGGGTAATACAGTATACTCTAAAAACATATTCTAAAATAAATATAACCTCTGATTTTGAACAGTTCAACAAAGTCAAATATTAGTGATCAAAATTAACAGTAATGTAAAGCACCACAAAATGAAGCCTGATATAAACATACTACGTCTCTTCATCTTTTCCCTCTGCTGTCACGAGCAGGTTTTTATTAAGCCCTCTACCACTGTTACAGATAACTATCACACAGAAAAGTTTGCAACTATTTGAAGTGACATTTAAACTCAGAACAAAACACACCAGAATGTTCTCTTATCAGGTAGATGAATTAAACTTTACAATAACCTTTCATTTTCTGTAAGGTAGAGTTCTAGAGTCTCCCAGAAGCTCTACCACGGGTAGACAGAACAGAAGCCTACTACATTTCAGTCATTTCTCAGCTTCTATTCAGATAGCTTTCAAGTTTCCAGAATAAAGGATGTGCAAGAAAGTGGCACTAAGAGCAACAAAGGGTGGGGCAAACATATTTTCATCAAAACATTTATTATTGTTATTATTATTGAGGCAAGGTGCAAAAGCAAGCAAACAACCTCAGTCTAGAACTCACTAAAACACATTTACTCTGGTCTCCTGCCCTCATCCAACTTCACTCTTCTAAGATCTGCACCTTACCCTCTCCCCCTCCTAAAAGACTTCTGTCAAAAAGCAACTTCTCTGCTTGCCATTGGACTTCAACTTTGCCCTTCTTTTATTTTTATTTATTTATTTATTTATTTATTTATTTATTTATTTTATTTTTCTCCATTAACAGCTTCAACTGGGTGTGGGGCAACAGAACCAATCAAAGTACAACCATGGGTGTGGGGTTCCCCACAGTCTCCCCAGGGCGATGGTTCCTGCAATGATCTCTAGGGGGAAACAGCTCCCAACAGATCCCCTCCCCCCTCCCATACAAAGGCTTTGCCCTTCTTTTAAGTCAGTGAAGACACAGATTTTTAAAAACAGAGTTTTGGGAACATTCTTGGACATTAAGATCCACATAAGCCAGGCAGTGGTGGCACAAGCCTCTATCCCAGCACTCAGAGGCAGTCAGGTATCTATTAGTTCAAGGCCAGCCTGGTCTACAAAGCAAAACGAAGGTGTTTAGCAGTTTTTGTAGTGTGTATTTTCTCAAAATGGAGAACAATATGACTTCGAATTAGATCAACTAACTCCGCGGAGGAGACACATACCTGTGTGCACTGTGACCTGGCTACTGAAATTCTCTCAACTTATTTTCAGAGCCCTTGCTTGGAAACATGAAAAACAGAAGTCCTTGCCTTTTAATTTCAAAGGAATAACCGGTAAATATTTTAAAGTTCTCCCTTAGCCAAAGGTATTCATCTTGTATTATTTCATGGAGTAGGAATTGGATGTTGAATCTGACGTAATAACTTTCTCAGAGTTGGCTTCTGATTTGGCTCTGAAGATCACAGCCAGCACTGTTCAGATACCTACGTGAAGTTAAAGAAAGCTCTACCCCCACACAACAGCCTAACAAGTTATTTTCAATGGTGTATGTCCTCTTCAGTAAACTTCTGTGGAGACAGTTTTATCACCACAGCAGAAAGAAAAGCATTCTGAAATGCAGATCTTAAGTCGGAGTGTCTGAACACCTAGGTAGAGCCGAGTGTGACACGCGTTATTGCTGGGGCTTAATCTTTGAGTCTCAAACCAGCAACATCATTGTCACCTGAAATATGAGCATCTACTCCAGGTCCACTGAAGAAAATGGGAAGCACCCATAGAGATTGTTTTAACCTGCGGGCGACTTTTATATGCAATTTAGTTTGAGAGCCTCAGGAACCGGTGACCCCTATAGTCTCAAATCACCAAAATGTTATGGTGGAGAGATCAAGTGCTTCGCTTACCAGTGCCATGGTAAGTGCCATCACCTATCAATCAACTAAAGGCCTTCAGATCATTCTTGTAGCCTGAACAAAAGACCACAATCAAGAATAGCATAGTCTTGGGCTGGAGAGATGGCTCAGTGGTTAAGAGCACCTCCTGCTCTTCCAAAGGTCCTGAGTTCAATTCCCAGCAACCACATGGTGGCTCACAACCATCTGTAATGAGATCTGGTGCCCTCTTCTGGCCTGCAGACAGAGTACTGAGAATACTGTATATATACATAATAAATAAATAAATCTTTAAAAAAAAGAATAGCATAGTCTTGATTTTTAGACCTGTAACATTTCCTAGAGAAAATTCCCATTAGCAGGCTTTCTGCCATTAAGCAGGTACTGGCAGACATTAGCATTTTAACACACAGTGGCCATCTCCAAATTCAATCTTGGTTTTCTTCACATTTATGGAGCAGGCTATTTTATGATAGATAAGGCGTTTCCCATTTACTTCTCCAAACTCCTGCTCCATAGAACTTTCCATTGTCTAGAAGGTAGAGTGATAACAAAACGACCCAAACACGAAGTAAAGAAGATACTTGGGATTCTCACCCAGTGGAAATATGCAGTATTCATGTTGTAGGAAGCCTCTCAAGACTATCTTCAAATGGACCTGGTTTCTCAGTGTGAGTCAGTGAACTACCTTAGCCATTAGGATGGAAACTGGTTACCTGAAGATCAAAGGGTGAGACTTGAGCAGGCACCTTTAGGTTTCCTTTGGAGTTAACAAATGAACAAAAATAATGCTTCCACGTGACAGAGAACTGGGCTGTCTGTCAGGGGCCCAAAGAAAAGCTGTTTCAACAAACAAAACAAAACAAAAAACCAAACCCACACACCCAGTAGGGGTCAAGTTTAGAGGATTTCTCACTCCCTCAGGAAGCACTCCCCCCCAATTTGTTTTGACAGGTGATTACATTACAACAAACCCCACCCTCCCTGACTCACTTCCTTAAGCTGTTAAACCAGCTCCCTTTCTCACTGAAACAAATGTTCTTGTCTCCACACCACCCTAGATGGGGTTCTCCAACGTTTCAAGAAAGGAAAAAGCCCTCCAAATTTCTATTTTGCCATGAATATCACAGGTGAAAGTCAAACAACTCAGACCTTCATTTTCCTGCAGCAGCTTTAATTTTACAATCCAAAAGCATTTATTTTACAGTACTCAGTAGAAACATGGTTTTGTTTTATTAAAAAAAAAAAAACCAACAAAAACTTGTCCTGTTTTTTGACCTCCACAAAACCCTCTGTGGAGGTGATTGGTGCACCAACAATCTATTTCACCATCCACCTTCGAATATTTTCTGTAAGGGGTACGCACATTTCCTATGAGCCATATACTTGGCAAAGCTTTTGCCCAAAGCCTTCCAAATAATGACAAAAGAGGGTCACCAAACACATTAAAAAAAAAAAACCCTTCCAACAGGGCTTGAACATCCTCAGGCTGTGCATCAACTTCAATCGACTTAAGCAACCACAATTATTCAAATGGAAGGATGCATTCTTGCAAAAACATGATTTTGAGTAGTCCCAATGTTTAGACGTAGAAACGAATGTGTTTGATACTCATGGAGGCATGAGGTCAGAGGTGGAAAATAAATAAAAGGCCAAGACAGGCCAAACTGTTCTCCCTCCCCACAGGAATAGTGAAATGCATCCTGGATGAAATCACTCCCTCCCCAAAAAAAAAAAAAAAAAAATTAAGGCAAGAGATATTGATATCACTTTAAAGAAACCTGTGATCTCTTTTGGCTTCGTCAAAGAGTAAATTCCACAGTTAATGCTCTGCAGGCTTCAGCTTTGCCTTAGGAACCTACATTATCATCTCTTACTTATTATTATTAATTATTGTACTAGAAAGCCCAAGGAAAATACACAGAAAAAGTAACAATGCACATGGCCTCCTTGCACTTTGCCTCCTGCTTGTTAAAAGAAACAACGCTTGTGGTCAAATATGATCCACAAACTAAAGAGAGCCAAAGAATCCTCTTTGCATGGTTTATTACTTTTTGTTTTGTTTTGAATCTAATGATTTGGTTCCAAATGAAATCTTTGAAGGGCTGAGATAACGGCCAGCCTAGCACACTCCAAAGACTGCTGAGACACTGTGTGTGAGAACCAAGTCAAGAACACTTCTGATTGAGGCGTGACATAAACAGACAAAACAAAACCAGGACAAATAAAAAGCTATCCCCTATTCGCCTGGATGGATGTAACTTTCCCAGACCTAAGAGGGTGTTAGCAGTCTGCTTCCCTCCTTTGCTCTAACAGTGAAGTTCATGGCTCATTGTCAGCAGAACAGATTCAATACACTTCCTCCTCTGGGGAGTCAGATGGTATGTCTAGACCCTGATAATTTTTCTCCACTTTGAAATAAAAACTTGGAAACATTGTCATCCAGTTTGTCACTGAAATAATTCTATCTTCAAAATTTGACAAATAACTCTGGGCGGCCAGGTCCACCTCCACCTGACACCGTTACCATGGATACTGTACATCACTGAATATGAAAACACAAAAACACAAATAGTTTGGGGTTTCTTTAAAAATGACATTTGTATTAAAAGTCTTAAAATGAAGAGACAATGACCAAATGAGTGGAATTAAAAGTTACAATTTGTTAGAATTCTCTTGGTACATCACAATAAAATTCTGCTCTTAGCGTCTGGAGGACAACCTTAGACAAATGACAAGAGACACTCCAAATGCAACAGAAAAGGGAGCTAAAACCTGAAATCTGAGCAAAATGAAGAAAGGGAGAAAAACACTCGAGACATGACCTTAACATTAAGAAAGCTAAAAATTAACGAAGCAATTGATGGACTAACAGGCCCCATTTGTCCTGGCTCTTTCAGGAAGATACTTAAAGTGGTTTTGGGGGCAGCAGAACAGCAGATTCTGGGATATGGTGGGAATTCACAGGTTGGCACCGGCTGGAACAGCTGAGTTTGAAGGCACTCTGCAGACACAGGGGTGCTGGGGGCCCTGAATCACATTTACGAAGTCTTTGTATTGTATTTTTAAAAGCTAGTCAGCAAAAATCTGTCACTGCCAACCACACACGCACACAAAAAGCTATACTTACACACACAATGCACACACACAACAGCACACACACACACACATAATAGCACACACAAAAATGTGCAGATCTTTTAACATTTTTTTCACAGCTGATTAAAAAAAAATACTACCATTCTCCCCCAGACTCCCCTTTGATACAGTAGGTAATCAAAATAGATTTTTTTTTCCCACAAATATCAGCAGACACTTCCTGGCACCCCACACTGTATTGGCATCAGTGTTAACAGTCCCAGTTCACATGTGCAATACTTCAGATTGGATACACTGTAACAAGAACCCAACTTTGCATAGACATCCTCAGAATCGTAATCAGTCCCTGGGTTGCCCTTCCAAGCTGGCAGAAAAGGAACCCCTGGTCTTAATTTCCAAATAATCCTGGAAAACAAGGGGGAAAAAAAATCAAGTTTCTTCCCCTCCTCTGGCTCCTTCATATCGTTTTCTCAGACCTCCTTCCTTGTGTTTAGAACTTGGAACTATGAACAGTTGGTTGGGGGAACCCTCCCCCACTGCCTCCTTCTTCCCCTCCACTTCCTCCACCTCCCCACCCCCATTTTCTTTTTCAGGCTTGAAACTTTGCTTGCCGGTGTCAAGCAGCCAATACTGCGCCTTGATGGCTACTGAAACGTGAAAAATTATGCATGAACCGAAATCAATGAGGAACGTACACGCTGCAAAAAAAAAAAAAAGCCACATTTCCATCAGGGTCTTGGATGGTCAGGAACCGACACCCCCTATAACCCTAGCTGAAGGCTGGGGATGCTGGCCACGCAAGTCAGCCAGGTTCCTCGGACATCCCGGCCAATACAAAGTCGTCTCCAATCTCAAAGCGAGAAGACAATCACATTAAGAGAATCGGGTGTGTTTGGCTTTGTGCACAGAGCGTGGCCAGCGCCCGGCGGCAGCCGGCGCCTCACAGGATCACGCAGGCCGAGCAGCAGCCCTCGTCGCCGTTGGGCTGTGCCGCGTAGTTCATCTGCCGAACGATCTCTGCGAACAGCTCATCCACTGAGGCTTTGTTTTTGGCGGATGTCTCCATGAAGGGGCAGCTCCACTCCTCGGCCAGGGCCTTGCCCTCGCCGTATGAGACCTCGCGCTCGCCCTCCAGGTCCACCTTGTTGCCCACCAGGATCATAGGTACGCGCTCGTACCGCTTCACGCGGATGATCTGGTCCCGCATGGGTTTGATGTCCTGGAAGCTCTGCTGGTTGACCAAGCTGTAGACAAGGATGAAACCCTGGCCATTCTTGATGTACAGGTCCCGCATGGATGCGAACTGCTCGGTGCCCGCCGTGTCCAGGATCTCCAGCACCGACGGCGATGAATCCACCTCAATCTCCTTGCGGTAGAAGTCCTCGATGGTCGGGTCGTACTTCTCGATGAAGGAACCTGTCACGAACTGCACAGTGAGCGCGGACTTGCCCACACCGCCCGAGCCCAGCACCACCACTTTGTACTCTCTCATGGCTCCGTCGGCGCCCTCGTCGCGCCTGCCGCGGCCCCGTCGGGGCTGCGCGCTGGGGAAGGCTGGGCTGGGCGGGTAGACTTCTCCTCTTCCTCCGTTCCGCAGGAAAAGCCCCGGCGAGAGCGGCCCGGGAGCGCGGGCTCACCGATCGGCTAGCAGAGCCCCGCGCCGGGCCGACCGGTGGCAGGGTGCGTCCCTGGGGCGAGGGTCCCGGGCCCCGCAGCAGCCCTGGCAAGAGGACCCTGAGGACAATGCGCGCAGCCGGAGCAAGGCAACCGCTGGAGCTCCTCTCCACGGCAGCCCGAGAGGGCCGGGAGGCGGTGGCGGCTGGCTGCAGAGGCGGATGCTAATTGAGCGTCCGGCTGGGACACGCGTGGCATGTGTCCCCGCGGAACGTGCGCCCAGCTCCGCGGCCCATCGCTCGCTCGCTCTCTCCCGCAGCCACCGCTGGGCGAGGGCTTCCTACTCGCCGCGCGCAGCCCGGCCCTCCCCCGCCCCGCCGAGCATGCCCAGTGAGCCGCCCGCGGCGCCCCGCCCGAGCTCCGCTCCGGCTTTTCCGCAGCGACGGGAGGAGGCGTGGCTAGAGGGTGTGGCGAACCGGGACTGGGCGTGGCGGCGCGAAGCTTGGAACGGGGCAATCCTGCCTGTGCATGTAGGTAGAAAGCTCCGGACCGAAGCTGCCTCCTTTCGGGGAGCTGCGAGCCTCTCGTGGGCGCATCGGGCAGTTGCTGGCTATGACCTTTTCGCCGCCTTGCGCTGTCAAAGGCGGATAGACACCAGTCGCCGAACCCTAATCGGTGCACGCTTCTCCTGGTCACACACTTGCATGACATTTGCAGGCCAAGGAAGGCAGCAGAGAGCTTGCCCCCACTTGACCTAGTATTCGCTTTCCCTGCGAAGAACTTGTCCTGAGTCCCTGTCCGGACTTGGAGGTAGGGGTGGGAATTAATGGGGGCACCGCAGCCTTCGGGGCAGGATTCGAGGGGTCATGCAACCTCCCCTTCTTTGGCTGGAGCCAAAACCCGGCTAGCGGATCTCGCCTCGCGGAAGGCAGACGGCTCCCTCACCTAGAGTCAGGGCATGCTCAGTCCGCCGACAAGGTTTGGGGGCTGCAAGTAGGAAGGTTTCGCACCGCACACCCACACGCCAGCTCAAATTACCTCTCCCAGACTCCCAACTCATTGGCCCCAGGATGCGAGTCTCACACCCCCAAATGTTTTCTCATTGGCTGCTGCTGAGGTTTTGTCACTTTGGACAGCTTCATTGGTTGGAAAGTCGCCTCCGCTCGGGATTGGTTATTTATAGAGATTGAGCGGAGAGGCGGAGGCCCAGCTGTTCCTTCTCCACTGCTCCCCGCCCCCTTCCACCCACTGCCTGGGCCTGAGGATCTGAAGCTGAGAGGGGAAAAGAAGGAATTTAGGCGGAGTGCTCCGAACTAAATATAGTCCTTTGTTGGTGTTTTGGAGGGAGTCTGATTTTTTCAAACCTAGTCACGACGGTTTCTTAAAGGGAGCAACTAGGGTTCATTGCTGCTCTCGGTCTGCAAGAAATCCTAAAGTTTCTAACTTAAATCTTTGCCGGGAGCTAGAATGAGCAATGAGCCACCGGGAGCTCGGGGCAGCAGGAGAGATGGGTCTGCCCAGGCTTGCCTCTTCCCAAGCTCTTCATGGTGGGGCGGGCAGTCGCAGGACTTGGCTCGGTTCACTAGCGCAGGGATGCGAGGTGACGCCTGGACTTGTCCCGAGTCTCTATAGTTCCTTGCTAGGGAGAGATGTCTAGACCTGTCAGCGCAGAGCACTGGCTGTGGGAGCCGCCGAGTGCAGAGGGGTGGGGATCGGATCTGTGTCAACCGGTGATCAGTGGCTTGTCTTCTTATCTTCTGCCACTAGGTTCTGCTTCTACCGTCCTCGCTGCAGGGAGAACGGGGCAGTGTGTAGATACGTGCTTTTGGTTCCGAGTTATTGCAGTATTCTTGACCCCATTTGCGAGTGGCCTGCCCCAGCCTCTTTGATTGCAAGCATTAAGTTTGTGTCCACAGTGGCAAGTTCCAGCCAGCAGAGTCCGGCGGGAGTTCTGTATCCCGTGCCTCAGTTCGTTGTTGGTGCTTGCTCTGCCATTTAGTGGAGAAAGGTTTTTTTTTTCATGGTCAGCTACTGATTACTTCGATTTAATTATGCTGATATAATTCTTCAGAGAATTATCTCTGAATCACATTATTTAATACAGCTGGGCAGAATCCTGCCAACATTCTGCCAAGTGTTTTGCATGCACTATCTCAATTACCCCTCATAATAATTATTTCTATGGCCATTTTAAAGATGAACAAACTGAGGTTCCCAGGGGTTCAGTAGCTCATCCGGGCGTGGCAAAGCAAGGATTACATCCTAGGTGTTTGATTGTAGAGCAGTCAAGCCGCTTGAAGACAAAGGAGGAGCATCCCCCCTCCCCCCCATGACCATTCTTTGCTCTTGTGGAAATAACACTATTTGGATGGCGCTTCCTCGTCTAGACATGGGTAGGAACTCTGAAATATCTTACCTTGTGGTGCCAGACCCACCTCAAGGATCTTTTGGGGATCCCCATTTACTCATATACAATTGATAGTTCTTTATTGGGCTGCACACTTTGTTGAGGTGCTGTGGGTCCCTTGAAAGGACAGTGGAGTCACTTCTTCCAGCCTGGCCCTTGAAGGAGTCCACAGATTCTCAGCTTAACACCTGGCTGCACAGGTTCTTGTAAAGATGTGTTTGTTAGATGCCTGTCTTTGTGGTTGAGATGTGTTTCTTGCAAACAGCAGAATGTTGGATCCTGTTTTCGTATCCAATCTCTTAGCCTGTGCCTTTTTATAGGTGAATTGAGACCATTAATATTAAGTGATACTAATGACCAGTGGTTGTTTACTCCGGTTATTCTTATTGTTTTTGGTAGTAGAGTTTGTGTGTGTCCCTTCTTTGAGTTATGCTGGTGAAGATTCGCTATATGCTTTAGTTATTGTAGTCAGAGTTGGCAGTGTTGGATTCCTTGGGTTGCGATTTTCCTTCTATTACCTTCTGTAGCGCTGGATTTGTGGCTACGTATTGTTTAAATTTGTTCTTATCCTGGAATGTCTTGTTTTCTCCATTGATAGTGAACACTAGCTTGGCTGGGTATAGAAGTTATGTATAACCCCAGAAGCACAGACAGTAAGGGCCTCGTTGAATAAATGGGACCTCCTGAGACTGAGAAGCTTCTGTAAAGCAAAGGACACTGTTGCTAAGACAGGAAGGCAACCCACTGACTGGGAGAAGATCTTCACTAACCCCGCAACTGACAAAGGTCTGATCTCCAAAATATATAATGAACTCAAGAAACTAGACCGTAAAAGGCTAATCAACCCAATTATAAAATGGGGCACTGAACTGAACAGAGAATTCTCAACAGAAGAAGTTCAAATGGCCAAAAGACACCTAAGGTCATGCTCAACTTCCTTAGCGATCAGGGAAATGCAAATCAAGACAACTTTAAGATACCATCTTACACCTGTCAGAATGGCAAAAATAAAAAACACCAATGATAGCTTTTGCTGGAGAGGTTGTGGAGAAAGGGGTACACTCATCCATTGCTGGTGGGAATGCAAACTTGTGCAACCACTTTGGAAAGCAGTGTGGAGGTTTCTCAGGAAATTCGGAATCAACCTACCCCTGGACCCAGCAATACCACTCTTGGGAATATACCCAAGAGAGGCCTTATCATACAACAAAAGTATATGCTCTACTATGTTCATAGCAGCACTGTTTGTAATAGCCAGAACCTGGAAACAACCTAGATGCCCTACAATTGAAGAATGGATGAAGAAAGTATGGAATATATACATTTTAGAGTACTACTCAGCAATAAAAAACAAGGACTTCTTGAAGTTTGCAGGCAAATGGATGGAAATTGAAAACACTATCCTGAGTGAGGTAAGCCAGACCCAAAAAGAGGAACATGGGATGTACTCACTCATATTTGGTTTCTAGCCATAAATAAAGGGCATTGAGCCTATAATTCGTGATCTTAGAGAAGCTAAATAAGAAGGAGAATCCAAAGAAAAACATATAGTCATCCTCCTGAATATTAACCTTCATCAGGCGATGAAAGGAGACAGAGACAAAGACCCACATTGGAGCACCGGACTGAAATCTCAAGGTCCAAATCAGGAGCAGAAGGAGAGAGAGCACGTGCAAGGAACTCAGTACCACGAGGGGTCCACCCACACACTG
Organism: Microtus agrestis; assembly: GCA_902806775.1. Taxonomy (NCBI): domain Eukaryota; kingdom Metazoa; phylum Chordata; class Mammalia; order Rodentia; family Cricetidae; genus Microtus; species Microtus agrestis. The sequence continues at coordinate 9,011,828 of CADCXT010000743.1, read as the reverse complement.
AGACAATGGGAATGTTCTATCGGGAACTCACCGAGGCCAGCTGGCCTGGGTCTGAAAAAGCAAGGGATAAAACCGGACTCGCTGAACATAGTGGACAATGAGGACTACTGAGAACTTAAGTACAATGACAGTGGATTTTTGATCCTACTGCACGTTCTGGCTTTGGGGGAGCCTAGGCAGTTTGGATGTTCACCTTACTAGACCTGGATGGAGGTGGGAGGTCCTTGGACTCCCCACAGGGCAGGGAACCCTGATTGCTCTTTGGGCTGTTGAAGGAGGGGGTCTTGATTGGGGGAGGGGGGAATGGGAGGTGGAGGTGGGGAAGAGACAGAAATCTTTAATAAATGAATAAAAAAAAAAAAAAAAGATATTAACATGAAACCAAAATAAAAAAAAAAAAAAGATGTGTTTGTTAAAGTAGAAAGTCAGCCGGGCGGTGGTGGTGCGCGCCATTAAACCCAGAACTTGGGATGCACAGGCAGGGGGATCTTTATGAGTTCGAGATCAACTTGGTCTACAAGAGCTAGTTCCAAGACAGGCTCCAAAGCTACAGAGAAAACCTGTCTTGAAAAACCAAATAAATAAATAAAGTGTAAAGTCGATCACATTTTACCTGTTTGTTCATCATGGTTGTTAATACTATTGCATCAGTGGTGTGATGAATAGTGGACTTGGTTGTCAACCTGACTACATCCGAAATGAGCAGAAATTCCAGAAACAGGGAGCACAGTTATGAGGGATTTTTTTGCTTGGTTTGAGGTGGGTAAATCCACCTCTGGTATGGACCATTTTTGAGGTAGGAAGGCACACATGCCTTTGATCTGGATCTTCAGGTAGGAAAATTCACCTTTAATCTGGGCCATAACTTCTTCTGGAAGTCTCTGTAAGGACAGAGAAGAAGGAAGCCTTTGCTCTTTGCCTGCTTGCCTTTGCCTTGCTAATGTGTATCCATTCCTTCCCTGGCATTCGAGTTTCCTTCTTTGGTATCCCAGCATATAATGAAGACCAGCTGAGATGTACAGCCTACGGCCTGAACAAGCTACTGGATTCTTTGACTTTCTGCTCATAGCTAGGCATTGTTAGATTAGCTTGACTGTAGCATGTAAGTCATTCTAATAAATCCCCTTTGTGGTTTGTGTGTGTGTATTATATGGAGAGAGAGATTCATTCCATAAGTTCTGTTTCTCTGGAGAACCCTGACTAACACAGTGGGCCTCCATGTACACTCTCTGCTCACAAAGGTGTGAGTTTGAGTAACCTGAAAGAAAATGCCTCCTGCCTACTGTCTAATCTCAAGCCTGGACCTCATTTACTACCTGGGGCATTTGCCAAGTCCATTATGTTTCCTGACCTTAGTTTGCCTGTCTATGAAACAGTGGTGATGTAATTTGCCCCGCCCACAGTGCTGAGCCACGTATCTCGAAGAGAATCTGGCCAGCAAAGCCCTCCATTTCCAGAAGAGAACTGAGCAGCTAGGGCCCCGTGTCCTGACTGCCCTCTCCAGCAGTCTGATGTACCGCAAAGGAATAATAATGAAAAGAGAGTGACTAGTAACACTTGTTAAAGCTGTTGTGCACCAGACATCCAGACATTCATCAGTTGCTATGCAGACCCAAGCAGCTGGACAGCCCCATAACAGCTATCCATGTAGACAAGTGGATGGCGTTAATGAAGCCCCATGGCTTCTTCAATAACGGAAAGGTGCTATTTGGCATATTCAGTAGTATATGACATCCCAGTTATTTCCCAGATGCTGGGGATTATTGCTTTAAAGTGTGTTGCATTTTTTTTCATACTGCCTTTGTTAACAATTTAAAGATGTGTTTTGCTGGGGGCTGCAGACCGCTGGACCCTTGACTCTTTTTGCCTGCCATAGACCCTTTGCCTGCTGGAGTGAAACAACTTGTTCTCCTGTGCCTGCAGCTGCTCTGAGCACGAGACCCTCATGAGTTCCTGATGGCAGGGGAGTGAATTCTGGTGGATTTTACAGCCTGAAATCCTAAGAGTTGGGGTGTGGCTATCAGTTAAGGATCCTTATACAAGCTGCCCATGCACACAATAAAGTTGGCATTCTTGTATCAAGGAAGACCCTTGTCCCTGTGTCTCTGTGTGTGTGTATTTTTAAATCTCCAGCCTAGTTCTGGCTCGCATACAGTCCCGTAGTACAGACGCTACAGTGTTTGATTAAATAAAATTAACCTGTGAGCAGGATGCTGAGTCAACAAAGAGCTGATAGGAAGTGATAAGGGGGAACCATGCATAGCAAGGTTTTTTGTTTTGTTTTGATTTTGTGGTTTTTTTTTTTTTTTGAGACAGGGTTTCTCTGTGTAGCTTTGGAGCCTGTCCTAGAACTGGCTCTTATAGACTAGGCCAGTCTCGAACTCACAGAGATCTGCCTGCCTCTGCCTCCTGAGTCATAGGATTAAAGGTGTGCACCACCACTGCCTGGCTAGCAAGGGTTTTTAATTGAGGATGGAGAGAAGGATGCTGGGGTGTTGGGAAGACACCAGCAAAGGGAGAAGGTTAACTACTTGCTATTCACCCTCTCTGAGGAGCAGAATTCCATCTCAAACCTTGAATTTTGACTTCTATAGCTTTAGATAAAGTTTCCCTTAGTAGCTTTGAAAGAGTCTTGCCTGAGAAAACATAATCCCCTCAGACTGTGGCCCCTGCAGAGAAGCCATTGCTCAAGGGGTAGGTAACCACTGTAGATAAAAAAAAAAAATGTTTAACAACACCCACAGATATACATGGGTATTGTGATTCAAAATGAAGCCAAAATTTCAACATTTTTTTGCTAGAAGTACTGTGTTTTCCATGATAGTTAAGTGGCTAACTACATACCCAGCAATGTGTATATATGTATGTTTGTATGTGTGTGTTTGTGTATATACACATCTGTATACACATACATAGATATCTAGAGAGAGAGACCGACATAAGACAGATAGACAGACAGGCCACTACTCATTTGCCTATGCTAGTCTTGAACCTAATCTTTTGCTCTGGGTAGCTGCCTACCTCAGCCTTCCGAGTAGCCTGGGGAACAGGCCTGGATTGCTCAACTTGGCTCCAAGCATACACATCTCACTTCCTTTTCTCAGAGTTTGATTGTTTCGTTTTGATTTTCTATGAGTTCTTACCTTCCCCATACTATAATTATTTACAGAACTAAGTCTGATTCCCTGAAGAACTATGTGACTTGTTAGGAGACAACATCCACATCTGGTTTATCTTTAGAACCTTCCATGTTTTGTGCTACTATGCTAGGAGATTCTCAATAAATGCCCATCAGTGAATGTATAAGTCAGTGCTTTTTTTTTCTGAGCTCTATCTGTGGTAAAAGATTTTAACAACCCTTGATAAGCCATAACATCTCCTTGGTCCAAAGAAAACTATATGCCAATGTTCAAGTCTCCCTGGGTCCTGAAGATGCTGGAGTAATAAAAGTCCATACTGACTTGAGTGGCTACAGGAGAATAATGTTCTCCAATGAAGAGGCACCCAAGTTCTGAAGGGCAGAGGACTTATGTCAGGAAGACATTATCTTCCAATAGCCTGAAAAGGGTTTTAGGAAATAGTCAGAAGGATACCAGATAAGAGCAGCTTACCCCTTGATATGCCGGGTAAATAGAAGCCCATCCTTGTTCTACACTCTCACAGAACAGCTTCTAAGCCCTTCTGTGAGGTGCAGCTCTAAGCCTGCAAGGGTACAGGAACGCTACAAGGTGAACCCGTAAAACCCTCAAGTAGAAAACTGCTCAGCTGCATGGCCCATTTACATACACAAAGGAGCTGAGTTTCACGATATTCAAAGATCTCCCGGAAGTAACTGCAGGTCAACAAATCATTTTTGGTAAGTTCCCCTCCTCTTGAAACTGCCAAGAATAAGTTGGTAGTGACTATATCATAATTTTAAAGTGGAAGATTCATGTCTTTGCAGAGTTCCAAAAGATACATGTCAAATAACTGAATCTATGATACTAGAATCACCTACCTGGCTCAGAGTTCTATCGAAGGTACTTTTAAAATAACCGACAAGAAGGTCCTCTGAAAATACTTTCTAATTTGGGCAGTCATTGCTTCATGCTGTTCGTTTTATGCTTTGGATTGCCAACGCACTTCGTGTTACTTTATATACAGGCGTGTTGCCAGTTAAACAGCCATGTTGTAAGAACAAGGCCTTGACCAGTCTTGATAGAGCTTGAACCAAGATCTGTCAAAAACATCTTAGGATCATAACTAAGGTGAGACAAGGCCCTTCTCCGTCTTCTTACCTCAGTGACTCTCTGCCTGGATTACCTGTGCTCCGATATCTTTATTCTTACTTCAATTATTCCTCAAAATAATGTGCACGGAAAAATTTTAAATTAAATGACCTCTGAAAATCATTCAAGCTTTACAAAATATTGATATGTACATACATATATATAAATATATATGATAATCAAATCATCTGTTATCTCATTTGTCTCTTTTTAATCAGTTTGGTGTTGCCAGTAGGCTTAGCAAATAAATTAATATACTTAATATTGAAAATAAAAACCATTCTTATCACAATAAAAACGTTGTCCTAGGCTGAGTTGTCCCATAGGACCAGGCTGATACAACACAATGATCCAGTATGTTTGCATCCCATCATGCATTTTGAATGGCCTGGCATATTTTAATTCTAGTCAATTTTAGAAAACAATTGAGAAGTCAAAGTCATTCCTCTCAAAGGTACATGATCCAACCTTTTCTCTCAGGCCTTAGATGTGCCAGAGACTCTGATCCGTGGTGAAGACCTGTGTGCCTCCTGCAGCATGACATAATCCATAATAGTTTGTATTATGACTGTGTGAAGAAGGTGCCAAGGATGCCCGAGGAAGAGAGGTTTTAGAGAGATTTATTTGATCCTAGGCTTTCTTGGTTCAAAGAGCCATCTAAAAATCCCAATCCATTTAAGATGCCTCTCCTCAGAATGTTCTGTTCCAGAGAACCAAATATAGAAAGAATAGGAGAAATCGCTTAGCTTCGTTACAAAGAATTTCCCTCTTTCTTTTATCTCACAGACCACTAGATGAAAGGCACCCCCCTTCCCTCCTGCAGGGATGGGGAGCATACCACTTCCCCTAACACAGAGGAAGCCTATCAGCCCTCTGCAGCGGCGGCTCCACCAAGTCTTCAGCCTGTGGTTTTGATGGAGACAATGAAGGCCTGTGCTCGGGACAGGAAGTCTCACTTGTAAAATATCACCAGCAGTGGGGTCTGCTGGAAGGCATCTGCCTAGTGGGAACTCTGTGTCACTAGGAATGACATAATTGAGCAATCATGAGATAGTATGAAAGATGTGAGTCATGGCTCAGGAAGACTGTACCTGAAAGCACAGGATGTCTCTGTGGTTACTGTTCTCATGGCAGTTCGCTCTGCTTTTAAGAATAGCCGTGTAAACCCTTAGGAATCAAAAGATTACTGTTATTTTATTCAACGTTTGTAAAAAGGGCACATGACTACAAAATATATTTTAAAAGTACCTTTCTGCGAAGAGAGGTCTATCCTTAAATATCTTACTGTCTTTTAGAAGTAGTTCTATAGAATGAGAAAGGAGTAACCCTGGAAAACTGATCAAATATCTATGTGTTTTGTGTAAGCTAAATATTCAAAGTGGACACTTCAAACTCTGTCTGGAAAGGGCTAGATCATAAACACGTCAGGCTTTTCAGGCCATACTCTCTCTTTCCTACCTCTGCATTCCATCCAGCATACAAGCCTCCTTATACAGTATGCAAATGAGTGGTCCTGGCAGAGTGCCAACAATACTTCCTTTGTGGAAACAGGTGGTGGACTGCATTTGGCGAGCAAGCCCATGGTTTGTCGATTTCTAAACCGGGAATTGAAGGGGGTGGGAGAAAAGCCCTTCATTTGTTGCCAGAGTTTCTTGAAATAAAAATGAACTCCTAGTCTGTCCATAGATGTAGTTGCAGGTTTGGCTGTCATCAGTGGGAAAGTGCCAGTCAAATAGTAAGTATGTATCAGCAAATAAAGGGTAGGGTTTATCATTTGTAAGAGCTCATATGGCTACTCTTACGCAAGTGTCAAAGGCATTAGGCATGCTTTAGTATGTTTACTTCCTTCATATTTATTTTTAATTGTTGATTGTGAGTCGTTTGTTATATAATGAATATTATGTAACTGTCGTGTGTGTGTGTGTGTGTGTGTGTGTGTGTGTATACCTTACTGCTGGTCATATACACTTAGAAAATATTTTCAGTAATCTGTGATTAACTTTTAATTTTGAATTTAATTTTTTTAAAAATATTTCTTTTCTGAATTTGTCTTTTTCCTGATGGGTTTCCTTTGTGGATTTCATGCCACAGCTATGAAGCCACCTCTGATTTCATGAGCTGGTGTTTTCTTCTAGCATGTTTATGGTTCTGTGTTGGCTTGCTTTTCCAATGAAGACAAGCATCAGTAAAGATGGGAAAAGGGAAACCTGAATAATAGGATGTCCATGGGACAACAGCTTCTGAGGAAAAAGGGAGAGGCCTTGAAGAACATGGATGGAAGGAGAAAGCTTTCTTCCTCGGTAAGAGAAGAGAGAGAAAAGCCAGACGACCTGCAGATGAGCTGAGACCCTGAAAGTTGCAGCCATGCAACTAACATCAGCATCAGTAAAAACTGGCAGTGCCACCTGCTCGGCAGGGGAGCAGCCAGGAGTGGGTGGGGAGTCCCAGAAGAAACAAAGCTGTTTGTCACACTGTCTGGGCCACACGAAGATGGCACGAAGATGCTAGGTTACTAGATTTGGATACATGTGTTTATGAAGATTCCAGGTCACCTTCTCAAGACATTAGATGTTGATAACTCCTCTCAAGTATGTCAGATCAAAATCAGCTGAAATTTCTGAATGCTTTTTTTGTAGCATATACAAATACATAATTATAAAAGGAACTCTGCACCCCAACCCTGTGTATCTGTACCCTTAGTCTATTAGTGACCCCGTCATCAAAATTTCATCACACATAAAAAATTAAATGAGTTCAAGAAAATTGTCACCGATGTGATCTCTCAAATGGATGCTATCTTACAATAAAGCCCAACTGAGCTTTGAGAGAATTAGTCATTTTGAATAGCTCTTTTGTTTGTTGTCCACAAAATGTTCGTTATGGGGGGTAGTATCACTACCAAAACTATTTACATCCTTTTCACTTTTGTAAGTGGTTTGTCCTTGTCATAAAGATTTGTTTAGAAATTCAGGAAAAATAAAAACAAATCACTTAAAATATACATTAATATTTCGGTTGATAATCTTTTGTCTTTATTTTGTAGAATTATTTTTTGTACAAGGTTAGGCTTCTCATGACTGCCTTAACTTGTCGCTCAATTTAGACTCTAAGTATTCTACAAACAGAGATTATCTTAAGAGCCCCAAATACCTGCTTAGAGAATAATTTTCTTCTTATTTAATTATCTCTTTATGGGAATTTCATATCTCATGTGCTAATATTATTATAATCAAAAGTTGCACAGAAGTGGCCTCATTGACAAAGTCCCTGAGCCAACCTGTTGGGGACCGTTACCTGCCTGTTTGTCCTGAATGTGGGCTAAAGTATGTTCAGGTTCTAACCTTTGGGGCCACTGAACATGGCTGCCTGTTTGCATAATCAGGCAGATGGTCAAGAGGATTAGGTGCCTAGTGGTTCTGCCGCTGTTCAGGAATGGTCTCCCTCTGTGGTCAATGTGCCTTCTGATATGTCAGAAGCGTTCAGAGTACTGGCAGTGACTTCTCCGTCTCCCACCATCTCTGCTCTTTGGCACTGTGCACTGTGCATCCAGGTTTCTGTCTGTTTTCTCTGAGGTTTTCCAGAGGCTTAAAAGAAATCTGCCTCTTCTCCCAAATCGTGTCCCAGTATATCTGGGAAATGACTTATTCTCGCTCCGCAAATATAGTACCAACATGGGTTATATTTGTGATTTCAGATCAAAATTTTCCTGAAAGCATTCTTAGAGTTTCTGTGTTGTATTCCACAACGTCACTTAGAACACATAGCACACTTTGTGTTCTGCAGGCCTTCATGGTAAACAGCCAGGAGGACCTGGTCTAAGATGCAAGATTATTGTATGAGTTTCAAGTTTTTACTGAACGTTTAAAAATATCTCTTCCTATAGAAACATAGTTTGAGTATGGAAAGCATTTTTTTTTTCTTCAAGACAGGGTTTCTCTGTGTAACTGAAACTTGTTTGGTAGACCAGGCTGGCCTTGAACTCACAGAGATCTGCCTGCCTCTGCCTCCTGAGTGGTGGGGTTAAAGGCATGCACCACCATTGAGGAAAACAGCGTTTTGTATTTCCCTACTGTCTTAGTTCAGGATTCTATTGCTGCTACAAAACACCATGGCCAAAAGGCAAGTTGGGGAGGAAAAGGTTTATTAGGCTTACAATTCAGCATTGCTGTTCATCACTGAAGGAAGTCAGGGCAGGAACTCAAACAGGACAGAATCCTGGAGGCAGGAGCTGATGTAGAGGCCATGGAGGTGATGCTGATGACTGACTTGCTTCCCATGGCTTGCTCAACCCACCTTCGGTAGAACCGAGGACCAGCAAGCAGCCCAGGGGCAGCACCACCCACCATGAGCTGGTCCTTTCCCCATTAATTACTAATGAGAAAATGCCTTACAGTTGGATCTCAAGAAGGCATTTTCTCAGCTGAGGCTCCTTCCTCTGGTGACTCTTCCTTGTGTCAAGTTGACACACAAAACCATCCAGTATAACCACCATCATTCTTCTGCATGTAAGTACCAAATTTGCACAGTTTTGGGTTGGGTTGGATTGCTTGATTTTCAATACTGATATCTGAATTGCTGAATTGAGTTCCTTAAAATATTGTTAAATAAATTCTGGTTTGGGATTAAGATGTATGTTCCAATAATTTATAAAATAGGCCTCCTAAACATATTTCTGCCATTTTGTAAGATGTATTTTTTTCCAAAACAGTGTTCTCAGCATCGATGATTATAAAATAAATACCAATCAACTCAATAAAACATTGAAGATGCTTTGTGTCCTACAGTATCAAATATCCTGCCAAGATTTAATTCTTTATGTAAAAATAAATACAGCACATTATCTCATTAGTATGGAAATTTGCTTTCATCTTTAACAAGTGGGAAATTATATGTATAACAAAAACTATTTTAAGATAAATTTATGTTTTGATATCAGTAAATGTTTGATTTGCATACCTATTTTACATTCTTATATACCCCAAATCACACAGAAATTTCTCAGGCAAAGGGGAGTTGAAAACATAACAAATAAGAAGCCCTGCACTGTTCTAAAAAGGTCCAAGTTACCTCTGGGAAAATATGATTCGGGTTCCAAAGTCTGATTGAAGGACAGCAGAAATCCTCAAAGGTAGATGCCAATTGCCAGAAATTGCCAGAAGAAAGGCTTTTCTAAGAACAAGCTTCTAAAATACCATCGATGCTGAGGATCGATATGGACGCTGGCATTTGGTGCCAAACTTGCAGCGCAAGCAGTTATAGCAGCTAGCCCTGACACAGCGGCAAACTAGGACTAGCCCAAGTGAGAGTCACTTTGGAGGTTGACAGCTGCAGAAAATCCTCAATGTAGTGTGCTAATGCAGGAATGCAGGCAGCCCACCACCAGCCAGGATGGCTGTCTAGAAAACGGACCAGCATGACAAACTTAGAGGCTCTAAGTGTGTTTGTGAAGAGGAAAGAGAGTTGTAGACAGACACTGTTCTTCCATTTCCCAGCTGCCCAGACTCAAATAATCACACAGAAACTTTATTAATTACAACACTGCTTGGCTGATAGCTTAGGCATATTCCTAGCTATCTCTTGCATCTTAAATTAACCCATTTCTATTATTTTATATTTTACCACGAGGCTCGTGGTTTGTTATCTCTTGCTTCTTGGGCAGCTACATGGCTTCTCCTTGACTCTCCCTACACTCTATATATCTCTTCCAGCCTGGCTATATTCTGCCCTGGCATAGGCCAAAGCAGTTCTTTATTAATGAATTGTAATAAAATATATTCATAACATACAGAGGGGACTCCCTTTTCAGGGGGTCTGGATCTACCTACTGTGGTTAGAAACTAGGGTAAAAACATCAAAAGCAGCAGCAGCAAGTATAATAATAATATAATGTATGAATCAAATCTCTCTTATCCCTTCAGCATCTTAATGGAGGAAATTAAGATATACAAGGAATTGTTTAGAAACGATCATTCAATAAGCCACTGATGTTTTCTCAGCATCCCTTTCTGTCCTCGTAGGGTTCATCTGACTTTATTTTTAATATCTTCTAAGATGAACTCACAGAAAGGATTAGGAATACTTAGGACTTCAAGGAGCAGAAAACCCAACCAAGGGGACAGAGGACTAAACAAGTATTTATTTAGCATGTGACAAGATGTCTATACCTGGAGGGCTTTTGATTTAGTTTGAAAGCTCAGTGAAATCAGAAATCAAGTAAGCTTTTGTGGCAAAGGGTTAAGTAGACGTAAGTGATACATCTCCCTAGGATACGTTTTGTCGTACAGCAATGCCCTCTTTGACTTCTCTCCACTTTATTAGTTGAGGCAAGGTCTCTCATTGAAACCAGATCTTGCCAATTTAGCTAATCTAGCTACCCAGGTTATCCTAGGGATCCCTTGTCTTTGCATGACAGGTAAGTAACTGCCTTGTATTGGCAAGAATCCTGGGCATCCAGTCTTCAGTCTCTACACTTGGAGGGCCAGCACTTTAGACATTGAGTGATCTCCCCAGCTTATAAATTATGGGGTCAAGCCAAATGAAAATGCTAGGCCCTTTGATTAAAAAATTATTCTGGGGGTTGGAGAGGAGGCTCGGCAGTTAAGAGCACAGGCAGCTCTTCCAGAAGATTGGGATTGGATTCCTAACACCCACATGGTGGTTCACTGCTGTCTGTGACTCCAGGTCCAGGGGATCCAATGCACCCTGCTGACCTCTTTGGGCACTGCAGGCACACAGTGTACAGACATCATGTTGGCAGAACACCAATGTGCATAAAATAACTCTTAAAAATCGTTATGAATACAAAGAAAGAGCAGAAGCTGAGCAGAGGATCCATGTCAGCAGCAGGCTCAAAACAGTCATGATGCTGACCCTGACTGGTGATTTTTGGGGGTGTTTCTCATGCTTTGTATTGTTGCCGTACAAATATCTGCTTCAGAAAAATTCTGAAGCTGAATATTTATGATAAATGTATTTCTGGAAAGTTTTTTTGTTTTAGAATTTAAAAACATGAACTAGAGAAATGGATTGGAATGATTATTCCTGTTCCAAACATTGCTGTCCCTTTTATTAAAATGCTTTCTACTGCACCTTCTGCTGCTGCAGGCCGGGTGACAGTGACAGCTCGCCCTGAGACAACCCAGATTTTCTTCTGGAAAATTAATCATTCTCTTCCTTCTTACAGCACTCTCCTTTTATTGCAATTTTTTGTTTGTTTGTTTGTTTGTTTTTCGAGACAGGGTTTCTCTGTAGCTTTGAAACCTGTCCTGGAACTAGCTCTTGTAATCCAGACTGGCCTTGAACTCACAGAGATCTGCCTCGCTCTGCCTCCTGAGTGCTGGGATTAAAGGCATGCGCCACCACCACCACTGGGCTTTTAATTTTTTAACTTCTATGATTATAACAGAGTTCTCTGAAGTTATTATCTTTAATAAATGTGAACTTGGGGCAAATACTTAAGTTATTTATTTAACGTATAACTCTTATAGAAATAACTATTTAACTAGAGTTATATAAAAATGACAGTAACCCACCATGAATCCTAAGGCACTCAAAATTTAAAGATGCATTAGTATTAGACCCCAGTGGTGAGTTTCTGTGCCACCTGATATGTTGTTTAATGAGGGAAAATGTGAAGTAGATGCCAAATGCTTTATGATGTTCTACTTTATCCTTTCCACACAAGAGGGAGATCACAGCCATCTTCCTGCAGGTTGCTTTAACGTTTTGATATAATATACTGAAAGATGCCTTTTAGGTGTCAAACTCCCCAAGTCTCACTTTTCCCCAAAAACACCTCTTAAAAACACAATTTGTCCTAATTTTCTTCGATTTCTTTTCTTGGCATATTTTAGCTCTCACTAACACTTCAGATTCTTCTGACAAACAAGGAGCTCGTGCACATCCTTGCAGGAGACAGATGCGTGTGCGTGTGTTCTCTGGACGTGTTCCTCTTTACTGCCTCTGGGTAAGAGGTGGAATCCGGTCACAGCTCCAAACTACAGACGGAAGCAATCTCCGTAGCCATGTGAGGGGACTGTGGAGGTCATGCTTTCTGATTATTTCCATCTCCAGCTTTGAACTCACAATGAAGAAGGAGTACACAAGAGCCAGTCTACAAAGCAGCCCTTGGATATTTCTTCTCATCAATCACTTTTGTGGATGTTCTCCAGTCACACTGCCCAGATGGCCACGTCACAAGTCTGTGGCAGCAAAAGCAACCCTGTTACAAGTGTAAGGGAAGAGCTGAAGAACAGACTCTAAATGTATATATGAATAAAAATGTTTTATTCATCTTTACTCAAGGTTTCACTGCGCAAATCCCACCCAAATGAATTATGACATTTGGTTGGCAAACATATGGTAACATTCTCAGTGACACAGGCATATGGTTAAGTCATCCAATGGAAAAAAATGCTGCCATTTCCACAGGATAATTCATTTTAATCAACACAAAGACGTTACATGATTCTCTTCTTATTCTGCCAAGTCACCATACAGAAGGGGGAAACAATCAGCTTATTCTACAGAGACAATGACTGTGAGAAAATCTGACATGTTGTTAAAAGATTTTATTTATACCCCATTTATGCTGTTCTTTCCTATCATACTTTTTACCTAATGGCCAGAGATCTATGCACATACAATAATCCATGCATTTTGCAGGCTTCCAAAGTAAGTATGTTTGTTTTGGCAAACCTTTCTATACAACTGTGTGCACCGTGGGGTCCTGAGGGATCAGATGGCTTCAGGCTCTTCTTGCTCTCTCTCTCTCTCTCTCTCTCTCTCTCTCTCTCTCTCTCTCTCTCTCTCTCTCTCCTTCATATAATTGGTTTTTTCCCTCAATACTTCATATAATTAGGTCCCATCATCCATGAAACTGTTCTCTCTCTTTCTCTCCCTCCCCCCTCTTTCTCTGTCTCTCTCTCTCTCCAGACTGAACAACATGTGCTTTTCCATGAAGTTATACCCCTAACGCAGGTGTTCTGGACCATGCAGAGATGTTACCAACCTATCTCCAGAGTAACTGCAAAGATTTCTCCCTGAGCCACATTGATTGAAGGTACACATTGTAGTCCAGATCTGACTTCCAGCTTCCTTGGTATAGTCCACAAGTTAAGGATGTTTTTATACTTTTTTCCTAACTTAAAATAGATGAATAATGTTTAATGATGTTGTAAAATATTAGAGATTCAAAGTTTTCTATCTATTAGTAAATTTTAGTCATAAATCTATTAACATAGAGTACCTTAAATTTTCTTGATTTTCCCTTTGTAGCTCAGGTGAGACTAGGCCTCAAGACCCCCCTGCCTCACCTCACCAGTCCTGGGTTACAGCCACCCAAAATCAGCTATGGCTCTCCTTAGGATAGAAGAGCTAAAAAGAATAGTTTCAAAGAGATGGACTAATCCACATACGGTTAATATGCCTCTTCATAGGAAACACGTGTCATCCCCTGGGATGCTTAGTTTTAACTGTCAGCATCACACAGTCTGGGACCAGGTGGGTCAAGCATCTCAACGAAGGATTGTCTAGAACATGGTTGCCTGTGGGCAAGTCTATGGGGACATTGTCTGGATTGCTTCCATTGACTGAGATGGGACAACCTTCCCATTGTGAATGCTATCATCTCCTGGGTTTGGGTTCCTGGCGTGTAGTGTGGAGAGGAGGCTGACCAGGAAGAAGCAGGTGTGCATCATTTCTCTCTATTTTTGACCGTGGATGGGCTGTGACTCTTTCAAGTGACTGCTGCCATGACTTCCACAAGGATGTCCTATATGTTAGAACAGTGAGTTAAAACAAACTCTTTCGCCCTTGAATATGTGAGACTATCCAAGACACTCCTGATGGAAGCTGTTTCAAAGCATCTACTTTGTATTAACAGAACTCAAGGAATCTATGCTTTTTATTTATTTAACTTGCCTGCTCGTATTTATGCCTGATCACCAAGGACCTGGTTCAACTAAGATGAGATTAGTAAATACGTGTTGAATAAGAATAGGATAAATACATTGATGACAAGCTCCAAGCTAAAGCGCCTTGACTTGGTTATGTGTCCTTCTTTACAGATGAGGAAGAATGAGGGGAACCGATTTCTTATGACAGTTTGGTGCATTATAACAATAATAAGATTACAAACCACACACACACATAAAACTAGAGTGACATGGAATGGCTTGATCTGAACTTCCGAGTCTGATGATACCAGGTGCCTTCAGAAGTGGCTGGTTCTACTACAGTTTCACCTGTGAGTCAGACGCAGACACCCAGGGAGGAGGACATACACCTCAGGTTTCCTTCCCAGTGCCATGGCTCCCCTGTAATAAAGTCACTAACTGATAACACCACCTTCTTTCTTGTTCACATATGACCTTAATTTATTTGGAGGTCATTTACTTTGTATTACGGCTTTCCTAGCATGTAGGTCTCTATTTATTTCCTTTGCCTACTTAAATCTCTGTTAGATCACTAAGGACTGCTTCCTGCTTTCTTCATAACAAAATCAGAAGCATTTAGTTCCTATTCATTCACAATTAATTCTTAGGGATTAGCTGTAGTCCATAGGGTCTACCTTCACGTCTGGCTGAAATGCGTCTCCAGAGATTTCAGTTTTAAGTGAGGATGTGTTGGCACACATGCCAATGGGAGTGTGTTCCTATGCTATTCCTTTTCCCAAACGTGAGCTGCACACTGACTTGTCCATCGCTGAGCTCCAGAGAGAAGAATGATCTTCATACGAAGAAAAATTACTGTTTGGGGATCAAGGACAGCATTTGGGTGACACAGCTGACAAGCAGTCAAAATCTATGTTCTTGTTCAGACACTGAGGTGGGGATGTAGCTTGCTCCGCTCTGGTGAGATCTGACTGATGTGTTGTATCTTTTGATCTGGAGCAATGTTGGAGAGCGGGGCATTCCCAAAGAAAGCTGGAACTTCACCAACCTAAGTGATTGATTTAAATTCATCAGAACATCTGGAGTGTCAGCTGGTCGACCTGGCGCTCTTATATGACTCACTGCTTATCTTTAATAAACAAACCCTGGCTGCTTCCACTGAACTCTGTTGCATGTTAGAAAACAGCGTTTGTTTGCCCTGTGTAGCAGCCTTTGAACATAAAGTGTTTCTGTCTCCAGTGTTCATCGGAGTGAATAGCGGGGGAAGACACTTACCGCTGCCCTGTCCAAGGTGACAAGCTATAAATCCTCAAACCTGGAAAGAGAATTTCAGATGTGCATATAATGAAAACCAGATCATCGCAAACAGTCTCCAGATTCTATAAATGAAACCTGGTCAGTTTTGAACGACGAACAATGAGAGCTCCTATGTATTCATAGGAGTATATTTGCAGTACATTGCCTAAACCCCACAGAAAAGACATTCAAAACAGGGGGATGTGGTGGTTTCTACGACCTCAATTCAGAAGTCCACACTTCATCTGCGTATACACTCTGTGAGAAGTCTGACTGAGATCCTCCTGTTTGGTTTCAGCACATGGAGCCCTGGTCTACCGAGTCCTGAATCTGCGCCCTAAAATCTTGCCTGTGTGTTTTCTCCTTGAGGAACAGCACAAATCACACTTAGCTCCCTTTCTTTGTCCTCCAGGGTTTAAGGGCAGAACTCCGCTTTGGTTTTGATGATTTAAATTGTCAAGGCCTGAGGAATGACTTACCAGGGTTCTAACTTCCCAAGTTCTCAACAGTAGGTGCCCCCACCTTTAGCTCTGTGGGCCTCAGCATTCTCTTTCTCTTGGATTAAATGAGAACACCAGGAAACAAGAGTGATCTGTTGATTGTCTCAGAGCAAAGCTCCATGAGCCTCTGAGGAAGAAACATAACGCTAAAGGTTGGGGCTACAGCTTGAGGCAAACCGTATGGTCTTTTCTTTCCATCTATACTCAGGGGCCAATCCATTTTCAGCAAGTTGGCATTCTAAATACCCCAGCTATTGGTAACAAAATGTGAGTAGAGTTTGAAGCTCTGTGCCCTATAATTTCAGTGGCATCTTCTAGGTTGATAAAAATTTAAACACAAAAATTAGGAATCAAACCGCTGACATCAAATTTCAACTCTCCTCTTGTTTTGCTGTACCATATACAGGTACTGATTTTTCTTCCGGTCTCATTGTTTTCTAGAAATCTATATCAATTGAGGAATGATGACAGTGATTTTCAGGCTCCTTCTGCTTTGGAAAATTTTGCCTATTCTCCTTCATCCAACTTTCCCAAGTAGCTTCTCTTCAGAAGCCTGCCATGGATGGATGCCAAGGATTTAAAAGGAATAGACTGGATTGGTCCTTTCTTTGTTTTCATTCTGGCATTTTGTATTGTTGCTGGGTGTGTTTGAAGTGTGTGTGTGGGGTGGGGGGGAGAACCAGAAGGAAAGCATTGGATAAGTAGAAACAAAACATTTCAATATGGTATCGTTGCAAAACTCTTTTATTTGCCCAAGGGGAGACTCACGAAACTGACTGGTGAGGCTGTGATCCCAGGCTGAGTCAGAGGAGTGTCACCTGACCACTCGGTATTCTTCCTTGTTTCTAGCCTAAATGAATGCTGACCTGGCAA
Organism: Microtus agrestis; assembly: GCA_902806775.1. Classification (NCBI taxonomy): domain Eukaryota; kingdom Metazoa; phylum Chordata; class Mammalia; order Rodentia; family Cricetidae; genus Microtus; species Microtus agrestis. The sequence goes on along the minus strand of CADCXT010000743.1, from coordinate 8,994,998 downwards.
ACGAGCAAGGGGTTTTCCTTTGTTTCGGCTTCCTTCCACCTGAGTCATACCACGTCATCTCTCCCTAACCTTTGGTCTCTCTAGTCCATTGAGCTTTGGACCAGAGGACTGGGCAGGGCAGTTTCACCTTGGTTCTTTACAGCAGCTTTCTTTAATGAGTCTCACCTACTGTTTCCTTGGGCAACATTCTTCTAAAGTCTGGGGCGGAACCCAGCTGTCTCCCAAACAGCCTGCACACCAGACTCGCTTTCAATTAACAGTATTCTTGTTCTTGCAACCACAAGGAAGAAGGGATTGTTCAGGCTCCTTAGTGTTTTCTGAGAGGAAGCTCTTCATTTCAAGAGCTTTCAGGGAAGGACTAGAGGTGTTCAAGAACCATGTGCTGGCTCAGCAAAGGAGTCATGCTTGCTGAGAGGAAACTCTTTAACAATGGCTCCGGTGTTTCATGACCAACTCTACTCGTATCCCACCGTGACTGGCGTTCACAGTTAGGCTTTAGAGCCCCAATCTTTTCAAAGATATCAATTTCTCTAATTCATTCCTTCTGGCTTTAGGATGTGTTCTTTGAAAAGTATGCCTTTGCATGTGTTTCTTGCTTTAATTACAAATGAAAGACTTGAGTAATTTCTTCCCTCCATATGTTCCTCAGGATGGTCAAGTGAAACTTTTGTGATACTTTCCTTCCTTTCAAGGCTGATCTTGGCCACTGGCATTTTGAAGTAGGGAATGACCACATTGATTGACTTACAAATTATTATTCTTAAAACTGCTCTATGGGCTAAGGGTGTAGCATACTTGTTAGAGTGCTTTTCTAACATGCAGAGAAGCCCAGAGTTTGGACTAGAAAAGCCTTCCCTGGGTGAGGCTCAGATGAACGACAAAGCTTTTCCTGGGAGCCTTGGTGCAAGTGAGTGAGCAGTGTCTGCAAAAACTTGTGACTGTTTCCCCCGCTCCATGTTTCCATTCTGAGGCTACTCATCTACAGACCCACAGAGACCTTACCCAGACTAGCTAATCCCCTGCCCCCATGCGGTACATAATAAAAGTGCCTGAAGTTACCCATTGTGACAGTAGTGGGTGCCACTAGAACAGACCTCAGCTTCTCTCTCTCTCTCTCTCTCTCTCTCTCTCTCTCTCTCTCTCTCTCTCTCTCTCTCTCTCTCTCTCTCTCTCTCTCTCTCTCTCTCTCTCTCTCTCTCTCTCTCTCTCTCTCTCTCTCTCTCTGTGTGTGTGTGTGTGTGTTTTCTTGCCCTTTTCACCCTTAGTCATGGTGACAAGACCCAACCTGTGAGAGACACAGCAGGCAATTTTAATGTATTTCATTTGGTTTGTTTGCTGGGGGGCCTGACTTTGGAATTTTTGTTTGTTTGTTTTCTCTTTCAGACAAGGGTTTCCTCTGTTGTAGCCTTGTCTGTCTTGTACTTGCTCAATAGACCAGGCTGGCCTCAAACACAGATCTCTCTGCCTCTGCCTATCCAGTACTGGGATCAATGGCTTGGCCTTGGATTCGTAACCCCTCTGCCTTTGTGTCCCAGGCCTGGAATGAGAGTCTGGTGCTACTATGCCCAAATGGTGTCGATTTAATTCACAAGTTTGATGAAGGTGATCTTTTATAGAAACATTTCCCCAGATGATATATTATACAATTGTATAATAAACCTAATGAGAATAAAGATCTTTTCTAATGAGATCAAGGTGAGCTTATTAAAATATAATCAGATCATTCAGGGAGACAGAGTTCAGAAGAGGCTCTCTTTGGGACACCACATTGATTGCCTAGAAGAGGCATGGGAAACTTTCAAACTGCTGAGCATGCATGCCACAATTCAGGTGATGCTCATACAGGTATTTACACAGGTGAAATAGACCAAGATTTATGTTTATAATCCAGTCCTTTGTTAGAAGAAGCTTTATCACAACAAGAAGCAAATAAGAATATAATCATGCATCAAAATATTCTATTATGCCAGTCTTCTGAACAAGCAGTGGTTGGTGCACAGAAAGGATGCCACTAGCAGAGAAGTAGGCACCCTTGAATCTAGAAAAAGCAGAGTTGGATACCAATAACAGAGCCAGAGGCCAGTGGTTTGGCAGCACTTCCTAGCAATCCTATGGGATTGGGCAGTGATGGTCTGTGCTTGCCAGCAATAGAAAGGGAGAGGCGAGATGACTGAGACCTCTGTCCAGGAATGTCACTTAACTGCACCTGCAGCATTCTGTCCCCTCCTTCCAAATTCACAAATTACATTTCTGATAAACATGCCGTTATAGTCAGAATGGCTTCACCAACCAGTTTTTCTGAGTCAGCTTTCCACATTATTAGGCAGTCATCAAAGCCGTGGGAGGAACTGGGCTAATTATAAATTTCCCGAGCCTATAATATCCTCAAGTGCCTAAAGGGCTGGGTGTCCTGCCAGACTTCTTATGATAAATGTTAAAAGCAGAAATCGTCAGGGAATTTGTGAAAGAATAGGGTAAGGTGGAATTAGATGTGGAGTCTGTCTTTCCGTCACTCTAGGGTGGGACCCTAAGATGTTATTAGGATTCTTTAAATTCCCATTTTTGCCTTTGTACAGTAACACTACTACAGACACTAAACATGTTTGAAAACCACTTAGATTTGGTGGGTTTGCATTGCCCATTAAAAGGAACACAGAAGAACGATCTAGAAATACGTGTAGATGTATCTCATTTCAGTATGTTTGAAATGTGGGGGTTACCAGGTGATGTTTTTAAAGGACTTTGACAAACACCATATTTTAAAGGACTGTGACTCCATTTTGTCTTTGTTTCAGAATTACTCCTGACTTTCTATAATTACTTCATCCATAGGATTCGTGAGGAAAATATATTTAAAGTAAGTGCCCCAAAGTGACGCAGAATCTCATAGACCAACAGCAACAAATGAAAACAAAATAAGATGCTACCAATCGGAGGTCTCAGGAAATAAAGTTGGCTTGCGTGTACTCCAAGTCTCTGAGAATTCAAGCTACACAGAAAGGAATATAAAAATTACCACGATACTCTTGTTTAAACCATGGTAGAGACTAGTGAATATGGGTAAAGCAATGTGCGTTCATGCTCTTTCTGTACTGATGTTTTTGTTTTATGTTTTGCTATAATGGAAATGTGTGCTTTGTATTAGCAACAGCAATATTTGAAATCTTTTGTGTTTGAGTCTCATAAAGCAGCCCTGACGTATTTTATTTTTTGGGTGAGCACAGACCTCAGAACTTGTAGCTAAGAGCCAGAGTGTGTTCTGGCCATTGACTTGGTGGGATATGGCATATTTGTTCTTATTCCAGGCTATTTGCTGACTGGATGGAGGGAAATGCATTTCTGAAGGAAGGTACTTCTGATCTGCATCGGAAATGGGAAATACTGACTCATTTACATTAAAAAAGCGATAGACATTTGTGAGAATAATTGTCTCAAATGTTAGAGCCTCTGGAGAAGCTACAGTTACGTTTGAAAGAGATACCAGTCATTTAAACAACCTTTAAAACTCTGTTTCAGGGGCAGATACTCCTCAAAGTCTGTAAGAAGATGATCAAAGGAGCCTACATTTATATCTTGCTGCTCAAGTGTAAAAATAGAAGCAAAATCATCATGATTTCTAGTCCTGTCCAATAGCTCTGCTAAACTTTTACAGTACTGAAAGCTCTGCTATTGCACAGTAGCGGAAAAAAAAATACGTGTGGGACAGAATGAATGCGGAAGTTCATTCTTCAGTGCTGCTTTCATCCCTGGAAGCCTGAGCCTGAACAATACGGAAGTCAGAGTCTGACCCCTTGGGATGGGTAACAGCTTCATGAATCTAGAATTTAATCAATGATGCCACAGGGCAGGGAGGTTAGTCCTGAGCCGCATTCTTCTAGATAATCAGGGGCTAATCTCTCTCTCTCTCTCTCTCTCCCTCCCCCCCCCCCCCCCTCCCCCCTCTCTCTCTCTCTCTCTCTCTCTCTCTCTCTCTCTCTCTCTCTCTCTCTTCCTCCCCCTGCTTTCCTCTCTCTCTCCCTGTCTCTCTTTCCTCATCCTAGTGAGGTAATTTGATTTTATAAACACTTACCACTGCGATTTTGTGGCCTTTAAGACCATGTAATAGGAATTATATAAGAAGATAAAGAACACTATGAACTAGAAGTTTGTTCAGTTCACAGACAAGACAGAGAGCCCTGGTGTGAAATTTAAAAGCTATTTCTTGCAATATACCGATAATAAAGACTGGCACAAACATCCAACCCTTTCGAGAACTCCTCATTCCCAGGTGCCCATTGTTCTTTATCGGTGTGGCAGAGTGTCACCTAGCCTTTCCCTGTAGAGCATCCCCACTGACGTCGCTATGGAGACCTGTGAAAAAGGTTAAAGTTCAAGGTGAAAGAAACCTTGCCATTCACACATTTATTTGGTTTTCAACAATAGAATTTTTATATATAACTCAGTAGTACAAACATTTCCTAAGGAACGAGAATTCGAAACTCAACACGAATTTACTTTGTTGTGCCTAAGGAAATACTGAGTTAAGGTTTTTAAAGATAGACAGTGTTTAGGAATTTTTTATTTTTATCCAAACCTCCCTTTGTAAAAATAGAATTTTAATATCATGGATAATGTTTTAAAAAAAAAGATGTGCATTACCTGAAATCCAATTTTAATCAAGACACTTCAATAAGAGCTCTTTTTAATGTCATGTCTCAACATGTCGCTTCCTGGCACAGGATTCTCAAAAAGAACACCATGCCACAGTCAACAGTTATTATTTAAATACATATAGCATCTATAATTTCCAGAAAGCATGCCTGCGAAAGTAGAATTTCCTTTGCGTCAGGTGAAAGTACAAGCGCAGGGGACTTGGTGATGGCATAGTTGGATTTCACATCGCCACTTAGAGTCTGGAACACCTTCTTCCCACCAGCAGGACTTTCTAGAAATAAGGCTGTCTCGCCATCCACAGTAATTCAGTAAGTACAGACCGTGCTCAGTAAACACCGAAAGCAGGGCTAGCCATCGTCTACAGGAACAAAAAGAGCAGTGAGTGCCTTGACTAAACAAAGGCGAATTGAGTTGCTGTAACTGGTTTAAGGACGTCTTTGCCGTGCTGAACTGGGATGTGGACAGGTATTCCCATCAGTGAAAAGCCAGTGTGTGACTATTTTGGGACTGGGCCTTCAGCGGAGCAGGGGTGTCATTCGTGGGAGGAATTCTATAGAACAGGGCTGTGGCAACTCCTGAAGCTCTCTGTGCTGGCTCCCGTACTTCAGTGACCAACCTGAGCTAAGCAAATACACATCCTGAATTCTCTCCAGACAGGTTTTCTAGTCATTGATCTCCACACAGGACTACCGAGAGGAAATAGCAGAACGACTCTCTTGAAATCTTGGCTAAAATTCGAAATCATGGCCCAGGGAGAAGCTAATGAAGTAAACGGTTACTCACATCCTGCTGTTGAAAAATGAGACACAACTCATGGGTGTAACAGTGAGGTATCAACAGATGTGACATCAGAGTGTGTCATGTAGAGATCACCGTGAATGCTCCTTTTCAGATGGGTGTGGGCAGGTGAGATAGACTCTACTTCCTGCCTACCATTTGGTCTTGGTCAAAGCTATTTATTTATAATCAATGTCTTTAGCCTTCCTCAGGAACTTTTTAAAAACTACTTCTTGTATTTTCTGAGCTGAAAAGAAGTAGATTGAATACTCATTCAGGCCATGTTGCCTGGAGGAAGGGGTGCATATGTGTGTATATCTCTCTCTCTCTCTCTCTCTCTCTCTCTCTCTCTCTCTCTCTCTCTCTCGTGTGTGTGTCTGTCTATCTGTGTGTATATATGTATATCTCTATGTGTATGCTCCCTGTAAGAGTCCTGTTCCTCTAGTTTTAACTTTGCACCTAGCTCCTTGGGGCAAGTTACAAGTGTTCATCACCTCATTTTCCTATTAGTCAAATGAAGAGGATATTGCTTGCCTTGCACTCTCGCTTCACAGAATGACAAAAGGAATCTAAAGCGATCATAGCTGTGAACAGAGTTTGAAGTTCCAAGGGCTGGGCAAATGCAGTGGTTGCTATGGAAAGGAAGGGGCTCAGGTAACTCAGCTGGAAAACGCTAGGTTTAAAGAGTTGAACAGAACCTGAGAGCGGAAGAGCAACCTCTAATTTTACAGATGGGAAAACTTTCTCTAAGGAGCAGTGACATGATCAGCTAATTCCCATAATTTTTGATAATGGTAATAATTTCAGAACTTACTCTGGGCTGGATGTACCGATGCTTTACATTCTTTATGATGTTTAATCTTTTCAGTGTCCCCATTAGAGGAAGAGAAGGCTGAGGAAACAACCTGTCCAGAGTCACATGACTAGTACTAGTAAACCATTGACTCCTAGTGAAGGATATAAGCTTGGAACTACTGTGGATGGCCAATATGAATTAAAAAAACAAAAAGTCATCTGTCTTTGACCAGGATGAAGTTGCCTCACCAGCAGGTAGAGAGGCCCTATAAAATGGATGATTTCTGAAGACACTCTGCTTCTTAAGTAGAACCTCATACCTGTGGTTTGGTTTTTGTGGGTGTCTTTAACAGATGCGGCAGCATATAAACAATGCTACTTGACCTATTTGCTATCTAACTAACGCAAAGCGTGAGCCGGTGAAAAAGGAAGACTTTCGAACGATCAGAGACTCTGGTGCTTCTCCATGCGCAGACGCTGTCGTCTTCAGCACTGCTTGCCCGAATAGATCTAGTCCTTGTGCCGGCAGCACAGGGCGGACATAGGGGAACCTGACTCCTTTTGAAAATCAGTGTGTAGGACAATTCAGAGTTCCCACATTGGCCTGCGGGGTTTTCAAAAGTACTCTAGATGTGACCCCATTTGTATCTTAGGCTCCCTGATTTTAAAGAATAGCCGTAGCAGTTAGCCGATGTGCGCGTGCACCGCCATTATGTGATAAGTATGCTTGTGGAGCCTGGGAACGGAGCTTAGCTTTAGGCCTTCAGCTGGGGACAGCTAGTGCTTGAAGAGCCGTACCTGAGGAATTACACTTGTGGAGCCTCATTGACGCCTGGACCTGATTTTGATGGCGGGACTGTTAGCTAACTGTTTTGGGATAAGGAGGAATCTGAGTAACTTAGAGACTCAGGAATACAGTGGTCCTCAGGCTCCAGGTGAGTTTCTCTGATACCCTCTCTTGACACTCATCAATCTCTGGTTGGTGAGCTTCCACGCTATTGCATCAGGTTCTAGAATCAACAGGACGCTGAGCAGAAGGCAGACCAGCATTCGGAGGCTTCCACGCTGCTTTCTATCGTATTATTTTCCTTAGGGGGAAGCAGCTGTTGGGTAGCTGTATCATGAGGACACCAAGGAAACTCTAGGGGTCCTTATGGAAAGAATCGAGCCCCCCGAAACCTCAGGCAGCATTAAATTTGCCACCATGGAGATGATCTTTAAATGAGCTTCATCAGAGCTATGTATCTCATGGCAATCAATCCTACGAGAAACTAAGCTGAACCGTTCAGCGAAGCCATCCTGAATTCCTGACCATTCCTGACATAATTCATTTTTATTGTTTTAAGCTTCTCAGTTTCGAAGGAATTTGTTACACAGAAATTGGTTCGGCAGAACATTGAAAAATGCTTATCTTAACCTTTGTACTCGATTTAGAGATTATTTTTCAACCATAATTTTAGGATGAAAGCAGCTAAAGTGGAAGGTACAGTGTGCATTCAAAATACAGTGCATGCCTGTATGGATCCACAAACTACTACAGATCAGTAAATTATTGATGAAATTATAATGAAGTCATTGCTGTGAAAGTCCTTTGGCTCCCCTATATTTTTTTTTCTTACCAATCACTCCCTAAGGAGCATGGGCAGAGAACCAGTTAGTTAACGCCTGAGAACCCTCCAGAGAGGACCTGGAAGGAACAGATACATTAGAAGTAACTACTGGGCCAGAATTTCTCCAGGGGTTTCTCAAAAAGATGACATCCATCCGCCCCTTCATTTTTTCCCCTGGAAAGCGGCGATTAACAAAACCTCTTTCTTTCTGAAGGAAGATTGAAAGTGGCCAAGGATGGTCAACCTTGCAAACTGTCTGGTAAAGTCCAGCCAGCCATCAAAAGCTTTGTGATACGGCAGGCAATCCCAAGCTGGATGTGGGGCTCCAAAACATCGCCTGCTGTGCGTGAAGGTTTTGGCAGTCATTACCAGCTGCGTGGCAAGGTGCTGCCAATCCACACAGTTTTGTCTGAGGTAAGCAGGTGACCCCTGTCAGCCAGGCTTTCTCCGGGGCTGTTTGGCCAGCCTTCCTCCATTTGTAAGGGTCTAGAGCAATATTAGCTTCCTGGGGTCATGGGTTTTCAAGATACAACGATCTTTTTTTTTTTTTTAAGGAATGCATTCTTGGGTGGACAGAGGGATCGCAAATAGCCAGTCTGAGTTACAGAGTAAACTCTGCCCAAACAGGTGAAGGAAGGCTTTCTTTCAAAACTCCTTCAGATAAGAATACTAGCCCTGGTATGACAACTATGGCAACTCTCCTGCTTCAGGCTCTCAAGTACTGGCCTTACAGGTGTAAGCCATATTTCAGATTGCAAAATTTATCTTGATTTGGGATAAAGGATTTTTAAATTCATGAAATATGCTCAACGCATTTCAGAGACGACCAGATGTCCAAATATATGCTGTGGGGTCTCCGTAAATGCAGTGGCCAGCAGAGGTAACAACCGGCCAGATTCCCAAAGGCAGAAGGAAGTTCAGGTCAACATGACTCAGCCGTGATGTTGGTTCAAACTTCCAGAGTCTGATCCCAGGCAGTTTATTTCAGGTGTATTTAAAGTCTGTACAATTTGGAAACGTGTCCTGGTACAATACAATCCCACGTGCGCAATAAAACTTATGGCATGATTATTATCAAAGCTCTTTTCAAAGTGTGTGCCACTTCTTCCGTGAAGGTGGGTTCTGTAAATAAACCACATGCATTATCTGAAGGGCCCTGGGGAAGATCTGGTGTGTTCTCACTCACACAGACAGCACAAAGGTCACTAGGCTATTAACCACCTCTGATCCTATTAATAAGGGTTTCAGTGTGGGGGCAGGTGTGGCCTGGCCCTGCAGATAGCACAGAGGTCACCTAGACTATTAACTACCTCTGTTTCCAGCCTTCTGGGTGGAAAACAGGTTCTACATCCCTTTCTTTGAAGAGACAACCCTGCCTGTTTAACATTCCTGGTTTCTCTGGTGCTTATCTCGGAGCACAAACACCTCTGCCCCCCCAACACAAATACACATAGGAAAGAGAACACTATGACCAGGCAAAACAAGAGGCACCGGGCTTTTTAAACTAGAAATAACTAAAGTGGGCTTAGGATGATTCTTTGCTCAGACAGTTCTAAATTTTCCTCAGAGGATTGTTCCTTTACTTTTTCACCATGGTGTCTATTCTATTCTCTGCACTGAAAACAAAAGTCTCTAGTCTGCGACATTAAATTTACCATACAAAAAGACGCAGAGAACCTACTTGTCCCAATGCCCCTACCTCAGTAAAGAACACTCTTTGAGTTATAGAAGAATGTTCTAGGCGCAACTTCAGAGCTGTCCTTTTTTAGGAACAGATCATGGCTGCTCCTGGCTCAGAGAACTGAGTGACTTTTCTGTTGGCAAAATGAGTGTGGAGAGGAAAGGTTGACCCCCGGAGTGGGCAGTGTGGGACTCCATATTTTGCTGATCACCTGTCTAACTCTTGCCCAAATGAAATCTGAACAAAGGAGAGAATAAAATTCACTGGAATAGAAACTACTTTACCATTGGCTCATAAATTTCTGTCTGAACATAACATTGATTTTTAGTCGAATGTTATTTGCTCATATTAAATAAGAGTTGACTTTTGTTTTTCAAGACCGTGGATCAAACCACAGGCCTCAAATACACTAGAGAAGTGCTCTATCCCTGAGTCCAGCCCAAGAGCAGATATAAAATTGGAATAGTATATCTCTCTACGTCTATTTATTGTACTTTCATTAAACATGCCTTTTCTTTCAATGGATATTTAAAAGGTAAAGCATTTGTATTGGTATACACTGTTTGTGTACATATATGTGCAATGTGAACATATATACAATTATGTATATAATGTACTGTGCAATGTGATGCTTCTATGTATATACATGCGCTGGTGAAAGAGTGAATCAAGCTTATTAGCATATTGGTCACTTCAAGCTACAGTCAGTTTATGGGAGGAGCTTGAAGCATTCGTTCTTTTAGCAATTTTGAAGCATACAGTGTATATTACTATTAGTGACCATTTCAACCCATTTCTCCAACTGAAACTTTGAACTCGTGATGGTTAATCTTTGTTAAACTTTGTAAATCTTTGGATTTAGAAGCACCAAGGAAGCACATCCCTGAATGTGTCTGAGAGGGTCTTTCAAGAAAGGTTGAAATGAAGAGTGAAGATTTATCCTGAGTATGGGAAGAACTACCCTGTGATCTAAAATCCCAGACTTAAAAAAAGGAGAAAACGAACTGAGGATCAGAACTCATATCTCTCCTCTTTTTGTCTGAGGATACAGTGTGACCAGCTGCCATGTGTTCATACTGCGGTGCCTCCCTACCATGGTGGGTTGTTCCCTTTGTCTGAGTCACTGTTCTATTGCTGTGAAGAGACACCATGACCAAGGCAACTCTTATAAAAGGAAGCTTTTAATTGGAGGCTTATTTTATCAGAGAACTGGTCCATTTTTATCATGGCAGGGAACATGGTGGTAAGCAGGCAGGCATGAAGCTGGAGAAGTAGTTGAGAGTTACATCCTGATTTTCAGGCAGAAAGACAGAGACAGAAAGACACTGGGCCTGGCATGTGCTTTTGAAATCTCAAACCCATCCCCAGTGACACACTTCCTCCAACAAGGCTACACCTTCTAATCCTTCTCAAAGAGTGCCATTCCCTGGTGACTAAGAATTCAAATATATACTTACGTAAAGATATGTTACATTTGTTTATGCTGCATTTGTTTAATTATGTAAAGGTGTGTTGCTTTTTTTCTTTCTTTTTTTTTTTTACCTTGTCTGTATAAAGCAGCTGATTTGTTTAATAAAATGCTGAATGGCCAATAGCTTGGCAGAAGAAGAAGAGACAGAGATGATAGGCAGGGAGATAAGTAGGAGGAGAAATCTAGACTCAAAGGAGAACAAGAAAGAAAGGGATGGAGAGGCCCGGACGAGCCAGCAAGGCAGCCACCAGCCAGACACAAATTAGGCCATACACAATGAAAGGAGGGTAAAAAACCCTGAGGCAAACATAGATGAAGGGAAACAGGTTACATTAAGTTATAATAACTAGTGGGCATGCATAAGCTAAGGCCAAGCATTTTGTAACTAATATTTATAACAGGATACTTCTCAGGGTCTATGTCACAGTTTGCTTACCCTGTCATTCATCTATTGTCCGATGATTATGTCTTTTGCAAATTATGAGTAATGAAGAAAGGAACACAGAGGTGGGGACATGCCGGTTTGAATTTCTTCAGATGTATGTCAGAAGTGAAATCGTTATGTATGTGGGTTAACTATGTGGATTTGATACAACGTGGGTCATCTGGGAAGAGCTAAGAAAATGCCTCTATAAGATTGGCATGCAGGCAAGTCTGCTGGGCTTTCTGATTGATGTGGGAAGGTGGCAGATAGTCCTGAGCTGTGTGAAGAAAAGCAAGCTGGGCAAGCCAAGGAGAGTGAGCTAATAAGCAACATTCTTCCATGGTCCCTGTTTTAGTCCCTGCCTCCAGATTCCTGTGCTGCTTGAGTTTCTGCCTTGGCTGCCCACAATTATTGGCTATTGGGGCTTGGAGGACGAAATAAACTCTTTTCTCTCCAAGTTGCTTTTGATCATGATCCTTATCATAGTAATAGGAAACAAACCAGGCCACTAGGACTAGCAGAAATCTGTTACATTTATAGCCACACATACACAAACACACACTCTCATATGCATGAAAGTATACATACTTGTTTGAAGTATGTAGCATATTCATATTAAAAGGTGTTACCTGTAGATTGGCAGCTAGAAGAAATGTTCACGTGATGCATTCATGGAGCTACTGGAACCAGGCACAGTAAATGACTCCCTTGGGGCCCATCCAGCCTGTAACAGGCCACATGTATCCCAAAAGTAATTGCATTCATTGAGCATCATATCACAGTTTGCCATGGGCACTTTAGAAAGTAAAGGCACAGCTGGGTGTGCTGAGCGTGCTGACTTATGGCTATAATCACTTGGGAGGCCCGGTAAGGAAGAGCTTGAAAGAAGTCAGTCTGATTACATTCTAAGTTCAAGGTCAGCCAAGAATGCATAGTATAACCCTGCATCAAAAAAAAAAAAATCTCTCAAAGAATTTCTTTATGTGTTGCATTCTGGCTTCTCCAGATTGGAAATGATTCCGTCATCAAGTTTGTGGGAGAACATTTGTGAGAAATTCCTCTCTTATAGGAGGCCACTTCCTGTGCTCAGGATGTGTGGGAACAATGGAGTTGATTTGAATTCCATACCCATACCTGGCTATAGAAAGAATTACTCATGCCTACACTAGGAACTTCAGAAGAAAGTGTGCCTTGCTTGTGTATTTGGACAGATAGATTTTATTACGTTCAAAATTGTGCTGAGGGACAGCAAACCTGGAAGCAGCCTGCACAATTCCAAGTGGTGACGCCTTCCCTTTTAACACGAGCCTTTCTTGTTAGAAAGGAAGACATGAGTTAGAACAGAGCCCGGACATGAAATCTCACCAAGAATGACCAGACCAAAGCACTGTTTGCCTTACAAAGCAAAACAAGAGCAAAAATGTCCCAAACACTATTAAGAAATGTCTGCTGTTCTGAAATGGTTCCACTTCGTGGCAGCTTCTCGCTCTATAGTTAATTGACAGCATGCCACCACACTTCACTGATACTCATTGGTTAAATAGCACTACCATTGCCGGTGTGCTATCTTACTTATTTTAGATATCGAGGAAGGGAAACTCAGCAGATTTTTAAGAGATTTTTTTTTTGTTATTACTGGGGAAATGTTAAAATTGAAGCACTCAGTAAAGGCTTAGTGTTCCACCTAAGACTCTGCAAATAGCCTCAAGTTAGAGCCAGCGAGTTAAGAATTCCATGTTGAATTGGAAATTAAAAATAGATGCAGTAGTGAGAGATGTATTTAAGGCCCTGCCTACACACTGAAGTTAGAATCATGTTCATGAGAATTAGGGAGAGTTCTTGCTAGCCTGCTGTTAGCATAATTTCTCTGGCCAGAAAAGATATAAATATAAGACGGCTTTCTCGGTAATTATTTTGAAAACTTATGAACTTTCTTACTGTTGTAGATGCTGTTGTGGTTAGCATGCACTTACCTCTTTGTTTTGAAAGAAATTGAATTGAAGAGTAACGTTATGACATATTAACATTTCTTGTATTATGAAGTAGAAGAATTTCAAGTATTATTTGATATTTTACTATTGTCCTGAGTCAGTATGCTTGAATTTAAATGTCATTATCTGTAATTTCACATGTAGAGTACTTCAGTGAAAATTTTGTGGAATCATAAATAGTTGCTTGCTCATATTATGACATCACTCTCCAGAATGGCAAAGCACATCCATTCTGCACATGCCCGCACACTCACTGGTTTTGTGATATGTTCAATAGTAAGAGGAATATGGAACAAGCATGTAATTAGGGACTGTGTGTCTCTCCATTCCCCACTTTACATAGGTTGGAACCATTCATGGATTACGCCTGAACATGTTTTTCCCGTTGATCTCAAGTCATCATACTTTATTAAAATTCCTGTTCTTAAAATCTCAACACATTCTGGAGTGGGAAATTCATTGACCCCATTGGGCGGTATAAGGTTTGTTAGTGATTTTGATCCTTAAACAATCCGAGGAACCTTTGATACTTTCTACTCCCTGAACAATAAAGGCACTGTGCTGCAATGAGCTAATTCAGGGAGGAGGAGTTTATGTTTCTACCTGCCGCTTGTGTCTTCATGCGGTTCTCCAGCTGTCTTCTGCAAGGCCAAGAAGCATTCTCAGCATGTAGTTATTAATCCTTCCTTTCTTTCTCGTACAGTGTTTTCTTCTCACTAAGGTCTACTGTCGTGTGATATTTTTGTTTGTGTTCTGACAAATAAAGTTTGCCAGAGGGCGGGCCTAGCCACTAGTTAACCATAGAGGTCTGTAGAGAGGGGAGACAGGAAGTGACAACGGGGGGCAGAGACAGGATTCGGGGAGGTAAGAGGTAACTGTGGCTGCTCCTTTGCTTCTCTCATCTCTCAGCTTTTACTCTGATATCTGGCTCCGGGATTTTATTGATAAGACTAATCAGGGTCACGCATCAGTGTACCATGTCTTAGTTAGCTTTATTATTGCTACGGTGAAAGACGATGACCAAAATGCAAGTTGGAGAAGAAAGGGTTTATTTGGTTTACGCACCATTCCACGCCACTGTTCACCAAAGGAAGTCAGGACAGGAACTCTAAATAGGGCAGGAACTGATGCTTTCTGGCTTGCTCCCCCTGGTTTGCTTTCTTATGCTACTCAGGACAAACCATCAGGGGAGGCCCCACCCACAATGGATTAGGCCCTCCCCCACCAATCACTAATTAAGAAAATGCCCAACAGGCTTGTTTGTTTACAGTTTTAAGGAGGTATTTTCTCAGTTGGGGCTCCCTCCTCTCTGATAAGTTGATAAAAAACTAGGCAGCACAAGCATGCACAAGCTGTAGTCTTCATTTTTGGTTGGTGTGTGGCATGTGTGGAAGGATGTGTGTGTGTGTGTGTGCATGAAGGCATGTATTCTTCTGTGAATGGAGAGGCTAGAGGTTGGCAATGAGTGTTTTCCTCAACTGTGTTTCACTTGCGTTGGAGACAGGATCTTGCAGCTACCCGCGTGAGGGATTTAGCTGGACTGGCTGGCAGGCCCAGGTATCCATCTGTCCCTCTCATGCTCAGCACTTTCCCCCTTTATTGGTGCTGTTGGGAACTGAGCTCAGGTCCTCCTACTGACTGAGTTACTGCTCTATCCATCTTCCATTTAAAAGTCCTCTTAATTCCATTTTAGATTATATTTGCTATATACCCCGTATCCCATTAAATTCCATATCCCATTAATTGCATTTTAGATTATATTTGCTATATACCCCGTATCCCATTAAATTCCATATCCCATTAAATTGCATTTTAGATTATATTTGCTATATACCCCATATCCCATTAAATTCCATATCCCATTAATTGCATTTTAGATTATATTTGCTATATACCCCGTATCCCATTAAATTCCATATCCCATTAATTGCATTTTAGATTATATTTGCTATATACCCCGTATCCCATTAAATTCCATATCCCATTAATTGCATTTTAGATTATATTTGCTATATACCCCGTATCCCATTAATTGCATTTTAGATTATATTTGCTATATACCCCGTATCCCATTAAATTCCATATCCCATTAATTGCATTTTAGATTATATTTGCTATATACCCCGTATCCCATTAAATTCCATATCCCATTAAATTCCATTTCTTCCTTGGTTTACCCCAAGTTTGTCTTTTCTCACCTCAATAGGAAAGTTCCGCTATTTCTTCTGCATCATATTTCTTTTACTTTGCATTCTGTATGGCAAATCATGTTGATCAGGAGTGATGAGCTTCAGAGCATAGTTAAATGCACATTATGGGATGGTTTTGTTTTACTTCTTAACTCTTTTTGTTGGTTGGTTGGTTGGTCTGTTTGTTTTTCAAGACAGGGTTTCTCTGTAGCCTTTGGAGTCTGTCCTGAACTTGCTCTGTAGACCAGGCTGGTCTCGAACTCACAGAGATCTGCCTGCCTCTGCCTCCCAAGTACTGGGATTAAAGGTGTATGTCGCCACTGCCTGGCTACTTTTGAACTCTTAAAAGTTCCCATTAGAAGACGTACCCTCTCTGAGGAGTGGATGGGGATGGAGAGTGGGGGAGGGGGAATGTGGAGGGAGCAGGAGGAGGAGAGGGAGTGGGAAATTGATATGGCATGTAAAATGAGAAAAAAATAATTTCTTAAATAAATAAAAATTAAAAAGTTCTCCTTAGCCATCTTTAAAATCTCTGCCTACCTCTAAATTTTCCTTTAACACAAAAAGAGCTTTCTTTCAATATCTCCACAAAGTCCAAGGACAGACATCTGTATGTAGTGGAACATGCCCATCATCTCAGTCACTCCAGGGGCTGAAGAGGAGCACCAGAGCCTTGAATTCCGTGGCCAAACTGTGCAGCATAGCAAGATATATCCCAAAACAACAGAAAGGCTAAGGATCAAAGAAAGGTTATTTTAAGCATTATTTCTTTCTGTTTCATTTAATGACTTTTATAGTGACAATTTTTCTTCTTCCTCATGTTAAGGAAAGCAGTTTCAGGCATGCTACATCGTGAGTGGGCACTGATTGGCAGTGTCGTCGTCTAAGATGCCTGGAAGGGCAGCTTACTGTTCTCGACCCCAGCTCCTCTCCCTACTTCTATCTTTGCCTTTCTGTTGTCAGAGTGGCTGTCTACAAATGCAGCCAGAGCTCGAATCTCCTATGGCCTCCACACTCCACGGACTCCATAGTTTGAATAAAACCCTAATAAAATCCAGGACTCGCCAGGCTCTAAACTGTGTGACTCCATTACCATTCAACCATGTCTTGCCACACCACTCACTTCCCTAGATGCCCTGTGGACAAGCTGAACTGCCTGTTGTTCTTCCAAAGCAGCACCTTTGCCCCTTGCCCCAGCTCCCATCTCCCCACAGGTCTGTTCAGATCTAGACTCATATGTTACCTCAATCTGGTTAGATTTAGGTAGACAGGTGGGACAGGGAATAAATTACATAGAGAAGTCCGATCCAAAGAAAGAGAAAGCTATAAATCATTAGCATAGAATCAAGGCCCGGAATCCCATGAGAAAAGTGCAGGAATGGGCACAAAACTAAGCCACCTGGAAAACAAATCAGCAAAGGAAAGGAGGGACCAATGGGCACTCCGAACTGCAAGCATTGAATGCACCCAGTGTGGGAATAGCAAGATAAAACCACAGTTATAGTGTGAAAACACAGTAGTGGATAAGGCATTCTGGAAGTCAACAGATGGTGGTGCAGGAAAGGCAAACCCATAGCCATAATAACAATCTACACTAGTTAGGACAAAGCACTGCCCTTTCCAAGGAGAAAGTTGTCCAATGCAGTCAACCTGCCACCAGATTGCTGGCTGGTCACTCTGGAGAATGGTGCCCTATCTGGGACTCAGTGTTTGTCTCTGCTGTTGGCAGATCTGGCACTCAACAGCAGCTGTAGCCAAATCAGCCGTGGTGAGTGGCAGTCCATGTTGTCAACTCCACGTATAACCCCCATCTCTGACACCATGGCCAGTTTATTCATGGGCCCACTAGGCCATGACAGGAATGGCTGGGGAAGGAAACTGACTGTCCACAGAAAACGTCATCTTAACTACTTGATTATTGAACTCCTCCTCAGCTGGTCACCTTTTGATGAGCATTAACATGCTATGCAAATATCTTTGCATCCTTTGCTCATTTGCAGAGACCTAGCCACATACTTCTTCCCCAGATGTCTTTCTCAGTAATTTTCCAATCATGCTTTTTCCAAGTCCCTGACTGTTCAGCCAATCCATTGGCTAGAGCCCTTGAAGCAGTGAACAAACACCTATTTGGCCACTTCTCCTACCAAACAGATTGTGATACCATGTGTACTGACCAGATTCTGCCCACTGCGGAGATTTCTCAGAAAGGGGTATAGTAATGCTGGAGCTGTCTACTTCTGGGTGCCTGAATATGCAGAGTCATCAGTAAACCAGAGCCTAGTCTTCTCTTCTTCAGTCAAAGTATCATAGGGCACACCCCAAGAGGCCATAGGCGTATGCTTGGGAGAAGATGGCATTGTAACAGGAGTAGAAACCAATTCAGAACCAGTATTCAATAGACCCCAGAAAGTCTGATTTCTTTATGAAATTCTGAAATTCTTTCCCCCTGTATGTAATTAAGTTACCCTTGTAAAAAACATAGGCCTACTTGTGGAAGAACTGGGGGAAAGCCAATAGTAAAACATTTAGGTATTTTATCAAGGTCCCTCTTGCCTCAAAGGTTGGGAGTAGAAGTGGATTCATTCACCTACTTCAAACCAAGCAAAACTAATCTCTCACAGGTGTGCCCTCCACTTCTGGATTGTAGGTTTTTCCTGATGTAGTCATCTGACAACCAAGAACAGCCATCGTAATCATCAAAGACGATCAGGCCGGGAACCTAGGGGTAGGAGCAGCATACGCAGAGGCCATGGAGAAGTGCTGCGTACCAGCTTGCTTCCCATGGTTTAGTCAGCCTGCTTTCCTATAGAACCAAGGACCCCTAGCCTTGGCATAGCACTCACCAAGTGGGAAGCTGGGGCCTCTCACGCCAATGGCTAATTAGGAAGATTCTCTACAGCCTTACCTTCAGCTGCTCCTAGGGAGCCAGTTCCTCAATTTAGATTCTCTCTTCTCATGTGACTCCAGCTTGTGGCAAGCTGACGTAAAGCTAGCATAATACATAAAATTTTCAGTCAAAAATGAAATAAAAATAAAAAAAAAAGTATTTATTTTAAGTTAAAAATCTATAGACTTTGGTAGGCAAATTTGTAGGCGTAGGTTAATCTCATCAGAAACATTAACACAAGACCTTTCTTGGAATGTCATTGGCAAAGTTAGCTACCCAGCACCACTGTGGCTATGGATGCCCTATCCTGGAGCAATTATACTTGTATGCAATTAACTTCCCACTTTCAATTAATTAAAGGGGCTGCAGACCCATCATCTCTTCCTATAAGAGCACAAGTCTTAAAAAATTGAGTGTTTAATCAAAAATTCGCATGTCCTCTGGATTTCTCTTACTTACAAAGATAATCCACTGTCTTTAGGAGGAAAATTATGCTAAGATGCAAAATTATGAGGTGTTAGATTTTATAAACTCGTTTCCATGTTTTCACCATAGATTTTAAAATTTGGGGCTCAAGATATTGTAAATTAAAAGTAATATAATTAATATAAAATGATTCAAAGAATCTAATAAGACAAATTATAAATAATACCAAGTAAAAAGATACTATATTCTTATCACTAAATATCAAAACTGTCATATATGTTGTCTAAGTAGTTACATTAAATTTACAAATGTCACAGTTGGAATCAAAATTTTTATCATATATATATATATATATATGAACCTAGTTTAAATTTAACATGATAGAGTATCTTTAATAGTTACCTTGAATATATGCTTCATTTATTAAATGGAAATTATAATTGATTATGGAATTTTATCTAATATTATACAAGGAAATGATTATTGTTGCAGACATGCAAAACCTTTTGATATGCAATACTCTAGGATCAAAAGTATTTGGGGGCTGAAGAAAGAGCTAACGGCTGAAGTGCTTGACTGACATGCGTGAGGTCCTGGCTTCAGTCACCAGTACCACAGATAATTTTCTTTCTATTTCTATGTTTATGCAAGAGTTAGAATCCATTCAGTCTATCATAAAATAAAACTCCAGTCATCTTTAATATTGGAAGGACAATTTTATATAATGCAATTAATATAAATGTTACAAGATAGAAGAAAGAAAGGATGTTTTGTAGACAGGTGATTCTTAGTTTAAAGTCGGTTATAATTCCTACCTCTTAGCTTTTCCGATTTAATTAATTCCTTCTGCAGAGGGGTTCACAGAATGCAAATGCCTGCGAGCTTGCCGGTGGCTTTCTAAAGGATTCCCATTTGAAGTTTTCACACTTTGTTCAATGGGAACAGACTCAGAGGGGGACCGAGGTGGCACACGGGATATTAAGCACACCCAGTAGTTTGTCTGCAGTCGGAACAAGGCACTTTACAATAATTATGCACAGGCTTTTCCCAGGCTTCTTTCTGTTGCTCTCCTTGAGAGTTTGTGTGCCAGGCACTGTACTAATGCCATTTTCCCACCAACAAAGATGAATAAGATCCAGCCCGGCTTTCAGTAAGTCAGCAGCCTCACTGAGGGCAGACATGGGAATCACTGCTCGCATTCTGACTATGAATATCAAACATGTGGAGAGTGATACTGTTCATTTTCCACACCTTCTGCTGGCTGTACAGGTTTCTGTGTGTATCGGCACTGGTTTGTATAATCTGTTTGTGACCCGTAATCAAAGGTTCTGGGTGGTTGGTACGACACAAATCTAGCGAGGATTTTTTTTTTTTTTTTTTTGCATTGTCCACTCTGGAATTTTTTTTCTCTGTTGCCCATTTCCTTGGGGCTGACACACTCACGGTTGACATTTACAAGGGATCTGGAAGAAAGTGCTTTCCTTGGGGCTGCTGCCTGGAAGGTCGCAGAGGAGCCACCAAGTCTGCAGGCAACACCTACTGATGGCTCAGGAATTCGCGGCTAAGCACTTCCTCTTTCCCACTCAGCCCACACTATTGCTGCTTTGGCAGTGATCTCTGGATTTCAAGAACTAGGGGGATGTTTGCGGATATTAACTGCAGCCCAGCTCTAAGGCACCTCAGGTACCAAGGAGACAACCCTGGGAAGGAAGTTCTTCCGAGGCAATGCCAAGAGCAGTCTCAGAAAGGATCACTGTTCCCATGGCCACACCAAGATTCCTCCGCCCTGCTCCCCACACAGCCGGCTCGTTACAGGAAGTTGTTTTTTCCAGCAGAGTATGTATCTGCTTCTTCATATAGTAATTGACAAATCGGCAGAGGCTTCCCGAGATCCTACACTTTAAAAGAAAAGACTCCAGAACCTCTTATTATTGCTTTAATTACCCAAGGACACAAAGCTACCCTAATCGCTGCCAAGGAGTAGTAGCCTAATTGCCTCTCAGTAGGCTCTACCTTTCCACCTTTGGGAAGTTCCATCGCGTAAAAACAGCAAATTGAGGACTGAGTTTCTGAGACCTGAGCACACTCAAACTACACCCAAAGGATAGATAGCACCAGTCACATCTTCAGCTGCTTCCTCTCTCTGCGTAAGACCCATGGATTTTTAAACATGCGGATTTATCGTTGCTTTCCTGCTGTCAATCAATGCACACACTCTATTAGCGATGCCACCCTGCTGATCGGAGTGGTACTCACTCTCATCTGCTCTGGACAAAGGAGATGGCTCTGGAGGAGATCGCTGTAGAGCCACGGCTGGTTTGATCTGTTCTGTGAGCTGAAAATGCTGAAGTTGGTTCCGATGTTTCTCCACATTGCATTGGACCAGACGTTGGCACTCAAAGCTTGCGCGACTAGCTTTACTCTGGAAGGTTCCAAAGTGCCATCCTTCTTCTCAACATACTTCTCTGCCCTGACACATCCACACCCTAGTTAGTGTACTTTTGTGTTTTCTCTGGGAACTGACCCCAGGGTTATTCTGCTGGTGAAGCAAGCCTTGCACCACTGAGCTACAACCTCACTCTTTCATCTGCTATTCTTGAACTTTTTTGTTGATTTTTTTTTTCTCTCAGACAGTTTAATAGAGACCAAGACTTTAGAGAACCGTGTTGTGTCCCTGGAAGACATGAACTATAAAGTCCCAGTTTCTGTGTGCTGTCAAAGTCAGCTACAGGTGCTTAGGCAGAGTTCACACACATGCAAAAATGTTTGCTAACATAAAGAATGTTATCCATTGAATAACACAACTCATATTGTATATGTGATATAAATATAGACTAACTTAAATTATTTACTGTGTGTTTTATGTAGTATTTATTGTGCTCTCACAGTAGCACTGAAGGTTACCTGCCCAGGACTCTGTTTTGAGGTGCTACTGAGTTGGTCTCTGGTGACAGTAGAGGAGCTGCTGGTGACTGAAGCATAGGGGCTCCAGCACTCACACCTGCAATTTGGAAATAATCAAGATTTAACAAGAAGCTGGATTAAAATAGGAAGGCTATTCTAGAGAGAGGGCTCAGTGATTAGGAACACTGGGTCCTTTTCCAGAGGACATGGGTTCAATTCCCAGCACCCACTTGACAGCTCTCAACTGTCTATAACCCTAGTTCCAGGGAACCCGACATTCTCTTCTGGTCTCTGAGAGCACCAGGCATATATGCAGTACACGGATATAAGTGTAGGCAGAACCCCAAACACATAAAGTAAATAAGATATATATATATATATATATATATATATATATATATATCAATTGGAAGGGCATGGGTTGATTGAGGACAGAAGGAGAAATCCCTCTCCTACTTGGGGTACCAACTCTTGGGTTAATCTTGGATTTCTAGTGCTCTGATTTTTAATGTTATCTCCCCACCTTAATTCTTCTGTGTCTCTTTTACCCCAGGGTGTGAGCATAAAAATTAGTTTATTTGGAAAACACTAACTAATGTAATATATATATATATATATATACATATACACACACACACACACACACACACACACATATATATATATATATTTCAGAACAGAATAAATCCACCACTTGGTTAATAAGATAGAAATACACTTTAAGCTGGCATATGAAACATAGGTCATCCTTATGGATCAATTTTATTCTTCTAAAAACATGACAAACAGAGACTTCAATGATCCATACTCTAATAATTTCTTTTACATTAAAAAGCAAGGCTGTCTCTATGGTACGTCACATAAACTGAAGCAGGCACAATGCAGTGACATTTTGAACACAAATTATTTCATTTTGAGAATCCCAATAGAGCATATCCAAAGAGCCGTCTGTGATAATTTTGTTTTGAGCTGAATGCCAATCCCCAGTCTTTGTTTGAATGGAGCTAAGGGTCCATAGATTTGATCTGCATTGTGATGTCACCCCTGCCATGCTCTCGATCCTTACAAGTCTCAAGATTATGTATTGTTTTTAAGACTAACCTCAGAGTCAACATGAATGTGTCATTAACTTCTAAACATTATAGGAATCCGACATTGTTAAAAGGAGTTCAGTACAGCATGTTTATACAAACTAGATGTTTCTCCTACATTATATTTTATAGCTTACCACATGAACTATCAACTTCAAGATTTTTAGATGATACTAGTAATTTTGAAATGAATATTTCTCCGAAAAGTAGAATAAAATCTTTCCCTTTAATAGGCTTACCGCACCTTCTCCATTCTCGTCCTCTGGTCCCTGTCCAACCCAGATGATAAGGCTTTATTTTCTGGCTGTGTTAATGTAGATGATGGAATCTGGGTTGCAAAGACAGAGTGATGAGAGGTTCTGCCACTGGCTCTGATCAGTCCTCAGAACCCTTAAGATAATTCTTGCGCATAAGGCACTGTTCCATATTATTTTGAAATACAGTGTGATCTTTGTTGACATCTGGTCCTGGGACAGTGGTAAACTTGCACGTCAGCTTAGCTTGTTACTAGGTAAGTGAACAGATAGTATTCTTGATATCTTGTAAGGACAGTTTTGATGAGATGAACCTTCTGATAAGTAAGCTTAAATGTTAAGAGTAAGAAAAATGGCCTTTTCTTGTGTAACTGGGTCACACGTCCTCAAAAAGAGGGGATTCACCAACACACAGCCTTCAGACTACATTTAGCTACAACCTGGGTGTTCCCTTGTCTTCAGCCTGCTGGCCCAGAGTTAGACTGGAGAATCTCTGTGACCACGTGAGCCAACTCCTTCAAGAAAATCTTTTCGTCTATCTTCCTACCTATTTCTCTTCTGTTTGCCATCTGTGCTGGTCACATGTCTCATATGCCAGCTAAATACATCAGGTAAATTAATTTACACAGAAAGAATGTTGATTTTCTCTTACTCTTCTGGAGGTTAAAGACCGGATCAAGTCATTCATTGCTTTGGGCCTCTGGTGGGCATGAGACATGGCAATGGTAGAAGAATAGGGCAGGACGAACTGACTGCTTCATGACCTGGAAGCAATCAGTGAAAAGAAAACAGTCAGGCTTTCGTGGTCTTGTTCTGGGACATGCCTCCAGTGACCTTAGGACATTTATCCAGTACCTGGTAGGTGACAGGAGAGAGGCCTGTGGTACCTGCTTTCTTCACTCTCATTATTACAGCGTATAAATTAATCTATTCAAATATTAAAAACTATTAGTATTAAAAAAATGTTGTTCCATTAGGCCAGCAGCTTTCCCTACAGTTTAATAAATTGATACCATATAATGAATGGCATGTGTTTTAAGATACAACAAATCTCATAAATACGCAGGAGGTGTGTGGCTGGAGGCAGTCTCCAGAACTCAGAGTGGGTATCTGGAGAGATGTCAGTGATTGGGTAAAAGTGAGCATGATGACCAGGGGCCTCCAGCTGGAATATCAATGCGGGCTTCAAAACAAAAGCCCCAAAACCAGCAGTGTTCCCTAGCTCCCAGCCAGCGTTTGGCAATTCTATTAAGTGATAGCACATGTGAATTTTAGTTTACTCTGAGGAAAGAATTTGGCATGAGTGCATCCCGATTAAGCCATGAACTGCAGCCATGAACTCGGGCTTGTTGATGTGCCCCTATCAACTTCTGACAGGGTCTGTCCAAAGTCCTTTCCCGATAAACACGAGTTGTTTCGGCAGGATTTAGTCATGAGAAAACAGTCAACCCATGTCAGTGCGAAAGACTCTGTTAGTCCAGAAGAGAGGAAAGACAATCTGTGGAAAGATGCAGAAATAACGGAGGAGCCTCGGGTCCTGGGGCATCCCTCCAACAGCGTGGCAGATCCTGGCTCAGGAGCGCCCCTGTCTAGGAACTCCAGGCACATTGTCACCGTGTTGCCACTGGAGTTCCGGAGGTCCTGTGATCTTCTTGCCTAGGCTTCCCAGGTTGCTAAGCCAACAGACCTGAACGACTAGAGCTTGGCTTTACTTTGTTACAGTATTCCAAATTTCCCTGGAGATTCAGTTTAACTAAGGCCTGCCTTTTCAGGCCAAAAGTCCCAGTAGGACAGCGTTTGCCAAGCATGCCAGAAGACTTGCTCCCTAGAGCTATTAAATCATTATAGAACTGTTAGGCCTAGTGACATTAGTCACATGAAGATGAAATAATAGGTTACTTCTTTCTTCTCCTAAAGCTAGCTGAAAACAACTTTAGTGGAGGAAACGGGGGTTCTGTAATCAGTTTGAGCTTAGGAAGCTTAAAGGGAAGGAGAGATGATAGGTTGTTATAGTAAATTTAGGGAGTGGGGGTCTGTGGGGACTGAAATTGTATGACTAGTTAATCTCCCCTGCAAAGTGCAATCTGAGGACCAGGGCACAGCATTTCCTGGGAGCTTGCTCAAAATGCAGTTGGAGGTTCCATCCTGAGCCTAATGAAGTAGAATCTGCACTTGAACAAAACCCTCGGCTGACTTCTAAACTCACTGAAACTTGAGAAATCTTGCTTTTAAAAACCCACTCTTCATTTCCAAATAGCGCTAAGCACAGACTCTGTAGATGGGGTTAGGAAATGCCGCAGCTTTCTCTATTTGTACCACATGACTTCCTGCAGCTAGGATGAGGGGCTTAGACCTGTGCTATTACTAAAACCTTTTAATTTTCTCACGGGCTAAGCAGGCATCAGAAGTGGCGTAAGAGCCAAACAAATGCCTGCAGTAGCACCCACAGGGAGATCTGATCTGACTTAAACAGCTCTGAGAAGACAGTAACTATAAATTGGGATTGCTTGGAGTCATGCACAGAAGAGAACTATTCTTAGCCCAGAAAACAAAACTGAATTTTGGTGCACCGATATATAAATAGCAGAGTTAGTAATATTAGAACTTTCATATTTAAATGTCTGTGTGGTGGTGAAGGGTAAAAAAATCAAGCTTCTGAGCAAAAAAAAAAAATAAAGTAAAACAAAAACGAAAAAGAAACTTCAGTAACAAAGCAAAATCATGCTTTTAACCCCCATGCAACCCCGTGTTAATTTTCCATTGAACAGAGGAATAAAAAACTAGCCAACCAATAGAAGAAAATATATTTAATAGTCATCTAAAGGCAGTCACACCTGCTGTAGGAAGTCTTACAGCTAGTGGTTACCCACCTACTGGGGCGTGGATTCTTATACTATATATGCTGATACAGAGTCTGCTGTCCTCTCTCTTTTCTGGCCTTACTGTTCCAGTTGAGGATTTCAGTTTCTGATCTCCATTCCAGCAGAGGATTGTGATCTGTGAGTCTACCCCTAAATAAATAACCATCTATTGTTCTCAGTTCTGAGCTAGTGAGGGATTTCTTTTAAGCGTCTTTCTTCACACACCATATCCATCAATCTCTAACATCCAGAAACAGGATTGTAATAAAGAGTCAAATCAGGCTATGACTGAATTAATGAAAGAATAAATCAAGGATTGGGATAAAGTTATATGCACAGTGGATTCCAAGAAAATATATAACAAACCAACAAGAAAATGTAACGATTATCAAATCAACAGGTTTGAGTCACAGGAGAAGGAGACTAAAGGTGACTCACACAGTCATGTTAAATTAAGACTGCATACATTAAATTGTTGGTGACAGAATTTTTGCATGGCATTTGATAACCGCACAGCTTACATATACTGACCTAGTCTATAAGCGAAAGAGGGAGAATTGCAGAAGTTTTCTTTGTAAATATATTTATGACATATCATCATTTATTGCCATTTTTAATTTCTAAGACACACTGAGACAATGGGGATGTTCTATCAGGAACTCACCAAGGCCAGCTGGCCTGGGTCTGAAAAAGCCTGGGTTAAAACCGGCCTCG
The DNA here is from genome assembly GCA_902806775.1 of Microtus agrestis. Classification (NCBI taxonomy): domain Eukaryota; kingdom Metazoa; phylum Chordata; class Mammalia; order Rodentia; family Cricetidae; genus Microtus; species Microtus agrestis. The sequence goes on along the minus strand of CADCXT010000743.1, from coordinate 8,968,270 downwards.
CTGAGCATAGCGGACAATGAGGACTCCTGAGACCTCAAGAACAATGGCAATGGGTTTTTGATCCTACTGCACCTATTGGCTTTGTGGGAGCCTAGGCAGTTTGGATGCTCACCTTACTAGACCTGGATGGAGGTGGGTGGTCCTTGGACTTCCCACAGGGCAGGGAACCCTGATTGCTCTTTGGGCTGACAAGGGCGGGGGATTTGATTGGGGGAGGGAAGGGAAGGGGAGGCGGCGGTGGGGAAGAGACGGAAATCTTTAATAAAAAAAATAAAAATAAAAAAAAAGACTCTAAGGGACAGCTAACTAACTCATATAAATTTTGAATAGTACTTTTAGATCATATCCTCCTGGCACAACCATAGAATGAATTTATAACAATCTTAAAGTCAAGATTTGTGTGTCATTCAAAGAGTGTGTTAGTCTTCAATGGCAAGTCAATTAAATCCCTAAAGTATGAATAATTCCTAAAATGTTTAGATTTTTGTCTAGTTAAAGCCAACTTTGAAAACTCTGAAGTAGGAAGATTTTATGAACAACGTGAGGTTTACTGCCCTGTGAGTGTCTCCAGTGCCCCAAAACTGGAGGCATCCATGCTCCCTCCATGACGGTATGGTCCAACCCTCTGAAACTATAAGCAAGCCCCCAATTAAAAATACTTTTTTCTATTTATTGTCTTGGTGATGATGTCTCTTCATAGCAACAACAAAAACAACAACAAAAACTAAGACACTTGGTCTTTTTGTTGTATCCCCAGCAGGCCTCCCATTTATATGTGTACATTGCTGGTGCTAAGTTCCTATTTAAGAATACAATAAAACATGATCAGAGCCCACTATTCTAGCCTTATTGTTACATCATCTCTTTAATTGTTCCATATCAAAATATAATCACGTTCTGAAGAGGAGAGGGGATATTAGGCCTTCAGTATGATGGTGAACATGATTGGGGTCATTTTAGCTTATAATAAATGTACATTTTAGTAATTCTGGTTTATTAACAATAAGAAAACAGATAATGCATTTTCATGGTGACAATATACCAGGGTGACATAATAATTATATATTTGCTCTCTGACTTCAGCTCCTGGCACAGAAACTTTGAGCCCCCAAGTGGTATGTCAGGAAGGACATGGTCTATAATTCATAACTCATCCCTTTTGGCTACACCTGAGTCTGTGCCAGGGAGTCGTGAAGACTGGGAACTGCCTGTAGACAACACAAGCTTGAAATCAAAGGGATGAAACTTACTACCGTCCCCCAAGTTGGGTGATAGCTTAGAAGTGGAGGTGAGGGTAGGGTGGAGACAATTACCGGCTGCTTTACAAGCCTGAAATAATGGCAGCCAGAGAACTTCCTGATTGGTTAATACATGGAATGCTGCCTAGGAAAGCAGTATATTTAGGGAAGGCAGGGCTGTTCCATGCCCTGTCGCCACATGGGAGACGAGCCCTTTCTCCATACCTATGCACATCTATGCACACACACACACACCCTACATGCATATGCACACACATGCACACACACACCCCCACATGCATATGCACACACACATGCATACGCGTGTGCACACACACACACACCACCCACACACTCATATACACACACACAGTTTGATAATAACTCTAGAGCATCACCAGGCTGAGCCAGGAAAGCTTTAAGACAGATCCCACAACAGCACGCCATTGCTTTTCCTAATGAGAATATTTTGAATATACTTAGTATAATAACAGTGAATATGTTCTCTAGCTCAGTGCCTGACACACAGTGACTCAACAAATGTTAGCTGACATCCCCCAACACGGCAAGCTTCCAAGCCAATCACGTTTCTATAGCCCCTGGCTGCCTCTCCTAGGCTTTTCTGGAATGCCGGCAGGGAATACACTTATTTAGAAGATTGGCCATAATGATTATTTCTCTCGACTCAGTGTCAAATCCTGTGCACTGTTCCGGGATCTGCCTCTGTGTGCTTATGAATTCATAAGAGCAAGATAATGAAAATGCTTTTAAATTTAAAAATAGTTTTCACCATTCGAACGCTTAGCAACTAGCATTACAAGGGGAAAGAAAAGCACAGTGGCATTCTTTTCCCTTTAAACCTCCTCTATTCGTGTAGCTGTTTCCGTCTCGAGTGTTTCAAACCAGCAGCCCTCAAACAAACGGGAATCAAGACTGCTACTTCGAAACAGTGTTTGCCTGTTTATCCTGATGAGGTCACGTGAAATGGATGTGGTGGACGGAACACTGACATCCTGGGAGGATGTGCATAAGAACTACAAATTAAACCCGGGAGGCATTGCTTTTTGGCTGTGCCACGGATTTATTGCTGTAAAATGCTGTCTCAAAATGTTTGGTAGTAATAATAACTAAGCTTGGGTAATGAGCTTGGAAAATTGTTGCAACAGAAGAGGATCATATCAGAGACACGGCTGTTAGGTTCAGTTTTGAGTAAACGGCCAGGCAATGCCCCCTTTCGGAACTTGAGGAGATGGAGTTCAAGCAATCAGAAAATGCCTCTTCCTGGAAGGGAACTAGCGTAAGTGTTTCAGCTATCCGCATCTCACACCTGAGACTTGACTAATTAGCATACTAAATGTCAGAAGTGGTTTTTATCTGGGGAAATTCATGGTTTATTTATAGGCATGAAGAGTGTTCGAAATGGGCCATCATTGGTGACTGTAAATGCATTCACGACTTGCTGAGACATTTTAGAAATTTTCTATCTTTATAAAATTCCATTGAGGTAACAAGGCTGTGCAGTAGAAGGGTGCTCCAGTCTGGACTCCTCAATGGCTCTGTGTTTCTTTGCCGATTACGAAGGTATTCACTGTTCGCAGCAGAATGGAGCAGAGGACCCTGCCTGTGGATTATTGCTTTGCCCATATTCGGTAAATGTCTATGCAGGAAGCCTAAAGCAAATGCTGCAAGTTGTGAGAGCTGTTGGAGAACCTGGTTTTTGATCCTTGTTTGCTAAGTAAATGTGTATTCCTATGCAGTTTGCTGCCATTGTAAGCTAGCGGCTAGCTTTTTAGAGCAAAGCCAACCCTTCCCCACCCAGGGCTTTCAAGGTCTTCCAGCGTTCAAGAGTTGTGTGCAATCCAAGGTGTTTAGGTCAGTCGTACACTTTAGGGCTTTCTTTCCCTTGATTTCTGTCTTCACTTTCAATGGGAGTGTTAGGATGAGTCATAGACAAACAAAACAAAACAAATGGCGAATCTTATTCATCAAACAGGGCCAGGCAAAGTCTTAATACTTGTGTAATTAATAATAGTTGTGAGCTGGGTAGTGGTGGCGCATGCCTTTAATCCCAGCACTTGGGAGGCAGAGGCAGGCAGTGGATCTCTGTGAGTTTGAGGCCAGACTCGTCTACAAGAGCTAGTTCCAGGACAGGCTCCAAAGCTATAGAGAAACCCTGTCTCAAAAAACCAAAAAAAAAAAAAAAAAAAAGTTAAATTTTCAATTGTTTACCTGATTTGTTAGTTTTTTGCTACCATTCTATCCCATTTTTTTAAAATATTTATTTATTTATTATGTATAAAACTGTCTGTGTGTATGCCTGCAGACCAGAAGAGGGCACCAGACCTCATTCCAGATGGTTGTGAGCCACCATGTGGTTGCTGGGAATTGAACTCAGGACCTTTGGAAGAGCAGGCAATGCTCTTAACCTCTGAGCCATCTCTCCAGCCCCCACTATCCCATATTTTTATAGTGCAGAAGAAAAACTACAAAAATTATGTTTAAAAATCTCAATAAGTTATGAGAATATTTTCTCACAGATAGAAATTAGCAGACCAGAGCTTTAGGCTTAGTTAAATTCCAAAATCCATTTTGCCTGGCACACTGGGTTTGGCAGAAAACAAAATACTTATGCCAAATCTCCCCACCCCATTATTTAAAGCCGCATTCTCTCTGAAGGGCATTTAATGCATATGTTCCACATTTGTTTGTTTTCCAGAATACGTTTTCCTAGTAGATTTTCAGGGCTGCAGGAGCCGAGGCTGGATGTTGTCCCTTTGGAACACAGATACAGCACTGTTTAAATTAATCTGTAGCTTTCCCAAGAAGGGTAGAACAGAATTAACCCAGAGGAAAGGGATTTTAATTGACACAGGAGGAATTCAACACAGGTTGAATATGTTTATCACCAGTGAGATTTACTAGACTTGGAACCCAGGGAAGGCTAAGGAATGAAGCAAATATTCACTAGATAAAGCAATACAGAGCTGGAAGAGCATTTTGCAAGCTGACCCCTCCCTCTTGCAGGCTCAGTTTCTGCTTCTGAGAGATTTAACAGTGGCTGCTTGCTGTCCAATCCCATGCCACTTTTCTCTTCACTCGGTTATCATGGGTCCTATGTTTTAGAGGGTTTTTTTCTAACCAAATACACATAATGACTCAGATTTGTATCAGTGCAACGTAGCAGTTGTTGCCTTTTATCACTGTAAAATGCCTAGGATTACCACAGTGGGTGGCTAACACTGCAGGAATTTCGTGAGTCAACCTAGGCAAGCCGATTGGCCGGTTTATCCTTTCCATCCATCCCTTCACAGGCTAGGCAGAGCCAGTAAGTTACGTGTGGAAAATTGACCCCCTCCTCCTCCAAAAAAAGAAAACAAAAACCTTTGAAAGGAATTCCCTGTAAAATATGGATTGCAGCCTTGGAGGCTTGACATTTAAAAATATGAAAATAAGTTCAATTTGTTTTATTATTTGCACTTGAAGCTATGGCAATATGTACAGAAAGATACCACTGTTTGGCAAACAGTGACAAATTGACAAATTAGTTTAGCTTTTCTGGGGAAATATTTTTTTCATGCAAACCCTCACCTTCCATTCAATGTTTGCGTAAATTCAGAGGAAGGGCACTGTGAAGGTGGGCAGGCCGGAAGGCTTCCTCCTCAGCCTGCTGACATTCATGCCTTTTCCTCGTGTGACCTCATTATCCTGTCCCAGGATTATTCAAACCTATGGTTTCCTGTTGTATCTATTGTTGTTGAGAGCTCTGACCCCAAGTGAGCATCAAAGACAATGAAGACATCGATGACAAAGACAGAAGTAGGCCTCTTGCTAACATGGAAATGGTGAGTCTGCTTTCCACACGGTCCATTCACAAGTGACACATTCTTTTTTCTTTTTTACTACAATGACGCTCTTCCTTCTGTGGTGTTGTAACTTGACGCTTTTTACATGGATCACAATAAGGACTCATATTAAGCTATAGGACATTTCCATAAGGGAAATAAATTAGCTCCCTGCCTGTTAGGCATTGAAAGAGTCCATTTTCATGGCTGGTCTCAGAGATTCGAATTGGGAATCACCAGTGTTTACTAGAATCCTGTTACCCATTGCTTTTTCCCTTTTTTGAAATTCTTATCTGGAAATGGAGTATCTGTTGAAAAGTTTTGGGTTTGGGGTTCAGGGGGCATTGAGAGTGGTTGTCATTTTATTTTATTTTATTTATTTATTTATTTATTTTTGCTAAGCAACCCATCTTTATATAGATAAACAAGTGCAGCATAAACAAGAGCAATACATCTTTACATAGTTAAACAGATATTCTATTCAAGAGAATTATTAAAATTTATTAATATCATGGACGTACAGACAGACAAGCTGGAGGGTCTCTGATAAGAATTCAGGTCTACGGGGCAGAGTGGGGGTACCCTCCCACAAGTGTTAGGGTCTGGTATCCTGAGCCTGGAAGGTTCCTTGGCAGAAGTTAGAATGACCTCCGCCATTCTCCTGGATCCTGGCACCTGGAAACTCTATTAATGCTGGATTAAGATTATGTGCCACCCCCTCCTGGCTTCTCTAATCTCTCTGAGTGCATGGAATGCAGTGAACTGGATGTTGTAAAGTTTTCATGAGGTCAGCGATGAAGACATGGGCATGTCACAACAGTCTGGGGAATTTCACAAAATGCAGCTTTTTCTGCAAGAGTTTGAAATACATGGAGGTTCTCAAGGTTAGGAAGACAAGTGCCATTTTGAGCCACCACAGCAGTTGGCTAGGAGCAAAGAGGCAGAAGTTTCCAAGAGCAGGGGGCCGGGCCTCTGACCAACAGATTAGTGGCCTCTGAGAGCTGAGGTGGAAGTGAGGATGCTCAGACTCCAGTCCAGATCCACTCATCATAAACTCCTGGGACCAGGACCACCTCTGAGTCACAGCTCTTCCATGGTAAAGCCTATGATCACTGCCAGAGAAAGACTGTGACTAGAATAGGCCAATTCTTCAGGAGGCTGAAAGCAAATTTTATCAGAAAGGTTTTATAATTATTTATTGTTTCTGAACAAAGGAGCTTACTTGTTTTGACAAATCAAATATAAATTTGAAATCATCTACTCCTGGCTTAAAAAACAAAACAAAACAAAACAAAAACTAAAATGAAAGGTTTTTGCTTAAGGCTTCTTCTTTGTCTTTTATGGTTCTTCTCTGTGAGCAGAGGTGAAAGTATGTCTCTCGAGAGCCAGGGTAAGAGCATTGCCTCCTCCTCCAAAGGTCCTGAGTTCAATTCCCAGCAGCCACATGGTGGCTCACAACCATCTGTAACGAGGTCTGGTGCCCTCTTCTGGCCTGCAAGCATACACACAGACAGAATATTGTATACATAATAAATAAATTAAAAAAAAAAAGAAAGTATGTCTCTCTTGTCTTTTCTCCAGGAATTTCCAAAGACATCACCATGTCCTGGGCGTGCCTGCTTTTGATCCTCACACAATGTATGCACTGATAAATGTTTCTAAAGTCAATGAGTTGCTGTGACAAATGCTTGTTATTCAAGAATAATCAGTCACTGAGTTAATAAGAGATGAAAAATGATAGTTTTAAGTCTAATGTAACATCTTAAAAGTTACCTTTTGAAGCTACAAAAAGAGTTATGAATTTCACAGGCAAAATCTTTTGAAGTAAGTGATGAAAGTAAAATGTTGTGATTAAAGCAATATCACTGCATTTTCGTTTCTGAAGTGACAGCTGCAATTAGCTGACTTCTCAATATTCATAATAATTAGGAGTGGAATTTATTTTTATTTCCTTCATATAACCTAGTATTGAAAATATGTTTCACCTTCAATCTCCTGACAAGAAAAATTGAAAATATTTCCCCTAATTAAAATATTTTCCCTAATTTTATTGTTTTCACTGATAGATGTAAACTATTATTTTAAAGACTTGGAGAAACAGAGTTTTAAGGAAACTCACTTGCCGCATGGGGGAAGGTAATCCTGCAGCCTTCCAGGGAGTAAAAACTGGCATACACCAGCATGGGTTCTCAGACGTGCACAGCTGATGGCCAGATGGTGGCAGTTTAGGGCGAAGCAGAGCTGTCAGCACCAGGAACATTCAGGTTACATCCAGATGTTCTGTGTGGGATGTGGCAGAGGTGAGCCTGCCTGTACCAAGATGGGAGAGACTGCTTGTGCCAAGACAGAGGAGGGTCTGCCTGGAGTAAGAGAAAAGCAGGTTAAAAAAAAAAACAATTCAGAAACAATTCACTTGCATAATAAAGAGATTAAAAACTGTTTAATAAAGTTAATACATTGGCTAACTGATATAAAATATAGGCACTGCAGTAAGAGGATCCATCCTGTTCAGTGATAATGTCATTACCAAAGAGTCCACTAGCAGCCCTACACCCAGGAACCTAATAAAGAGAGGAACAGAGAACATAGTTACTTTTTTTACTGGTTCGTGATTCCTGAGATGCACTGTTGCATTCCAGTAGCTGATTAAATGACCCTGTTCTGACTGCATCCCCTCATTTCAGGAAGGATGACAGCCAAAATCTCAGATGTATTTTCTTATATTTTACAGCTGGGCTCTAAGGCAATAAAAAATCTGAGAAATCTATATGTATCGGACAGAATTATCTAATCCAATGCCTTTTTGGTTTAGCTTTGTAAATATACCAAGCTTAAACACCACCCCACATCTCTTTCCAATAGCAGAGGCATGAGCAAGCATCGCATTCTCTGGAGAGTGTGTACATTGCATTCTCGTGAAATACAGATCACAAGATTTCTACAAGTTTCCAGTTTTAAGATTAATTTTGCTAGTTCCTCTCACAAATGGTGGTGACCAAATTTATGTAGCTATCGGTCTCAAGACACATGAATGTTTTCTTTACTTCTGTCTTCTCAGCCCCGATAAATAGCTTCAGCTGTATTCTACACCTTCTTTCAATTCTTAGAGCCAGAACCAATCAGACACCAAGTTACAGTCTGAATCTTTGTCATCACATACATATGTAGCTTACTTCATATGGCAAAGTCACAAAATTTATGCTGATGCCTACTGGAGTGAGCTTTTTAGTTCTAAATTTAAAATCTTGGGGCACAATCCGGACCTTGGGTCGGACTTATAACTCATTGATACAATCCTTGACTGGCGTGAACAAGTCTCTGGGTAGGATCCCTAACAACGTCACCCTCCAAAGTGCATCCAACAGCTTGGATGACAGCTACTTATTACAAATATGGCTGTAGTGTAGAACTATTGAAGATATGAGGTGTTCCTTCATTTTACAGTCATAACTCAGTGTGATTTTTCCATTGCAAATCATCGTTTAGGAGTTTTCTGAAGTTGGTCTTGATAGTGAGAATCCAGAATGAGGAATTGGAAGACTCAAGTTGCTTTTGTTGTGGACCCATGCTTGATCTAAGGTAGCAGATTGCCTGTACCTATGAAGAAACGGACACTCTTAAAATACAATACTTTGGAGACAAGGTTCTTCCAAAACAACTTTAAGAACTATGTTGAATAGATATGGAGAGAGTGAGCAGCCCTGTCTTGTTCCTGATTTTAATGCTATTGCTTTTGGTTTCTCTCCATTTAATTTGATGTTGGCTGCTGGCTTGCTGTATATTGTTTTTATCTTGCTTGGATATGTTCCTTGTATGCCTGATCTCTCCAAGGCCTTTAGAAGACTGATATTCTTAAAAAAGAATGCCAGATAAAGGAAAGATGCTGATGTGGATTCTCCTCTGTATACCATCGGTTAATAAAGATGCTGCTTTGCCCTATGATAAGGCAGAACAGAGCTACGCAGAGGGAAAACTAAACTGAATGCTGGGAGACACCATGTAACCGCCAGAAGAGAAAGACGCAAGCTACCAGCCAGAACCTTGCCAGTAGGCCACAGGCCTCGTGGTTAAAATATAAAATAATAGGAATGGGTTAACTTTAGATGTAAGGGCTAGTTAAATATATGCTTAAGTGATTGGCCAAGCAGTGATTTAAATAATATAGTTCTGTGTGATTATTTCGATTCTGGGCAGCTGGGAATGAATGAGCAACCTCCATCCACATGATGCCAATCACCCACTGGAGATCATCAGCTGCTCCTAACAACATACTCTTCTCAACCTTTTAAATCTATTTTTTTTTCTTGAATTAAAATTTATTTGGTAATTTTGTTCATGTGTTTTTCCAGATGATCTCACTGATGATCTTAAAGAGGACCAATTTTTAAAACTCTAATATTATACTGAATTATATATTAATTTGAGGACAAATGATTTCGTATAGCAATGTTAAAAACCTCTATGCAGAAAACTGTGCTATTTTCTACCTGTTTAATTATTCATTAGAGTACAAATTTTATTCTTCTCTATATATTGTCATCTTTAAATTTGACGTATTTTAGTTAAAATTTAATAATTAAAAAATTTAACAACGTATGTTCTTATTTTTTTTAAATATTTATTTATTATGTATACAATATTCTGTCTGTGTGTATGCCTGCGTACCAGACCCCATTACAGATGGTTGTGAGCCACCATGTGGTTGCTGGGAATTGAACTCAGGACCTTTGGAAGAGCAGACAGTGCTCTTAACCTCTGAGCCATCTCTCCAGCCCCTATTTTTTATTAATACACGGCAATATGGAATAAAGTGTGCTTTAGTGTGCTATTTTTGCTTCTCATCTCCTCCAATCCCCTGCTACAATTCCCTTTGTGCTCTAGCCTCTTTTCCTCTTTCACATCCCAAATGTCCTTTTGCAAATCTACCTGCCCCCCCACACCCCAATTTTTATTTATTTTTCCTTTCTTGGTCTTCTTTCCAACTTTTTGGGGGAGATTACCCATACATATGTATAAATTTATACACACACACACACACAATTTTAATCTTTTCAGGAAGTATAAATCAATTCAACAAATCAGAAAATATAGCACTTCATATAAATTTAAAGACAGAAATAACATAATTATCCGAACAGATGTAGAAAAGTCATTTGATAAATTTCACCTGCATAATAAGAGTCCCGGAGGCATTAGGACTAGATGGAGCATGCCCCAAAATAAGGAAGGCTGTCTTCACCAACTTCAGTGCCTAGCAGTTCTGGAACAAACAGTGACTACATTCTGCCTATTGTTTTTTTAGTATTCAGCCACCTAAGTTCCCGAGAAACCTCAACAGTTAACATAATTTTGTAAACAGAGGGCTTTTCTCCTCCTTAGCTTTTACAAAATGGCAAAACACTGTTCTATTTCTCAGCTCTCCAATGTGACTCAAAGAAGGCAAGCCCAGGTTGCAATTTTAAAGCTTTCTTTTACCTGAATGATTCCATCTGGCAGTTTTCCCTCTGCCCATTTTTATTCTTGTCATTTAGAAGATCTCTGGTTTGGTCTGACCAAAGAGTAGATTAATTGTGCAGTTCTAAAACACAAATACCATGTTCTGGTGGGAAAGGTTTTTAAAAAATGGGTCAATATTTAACAGGAATAGATTTTAGGAACATCTATGAGTTGTAAGGCAGTAGTTATCTGTCAGTATAGAATTATGACTTGTCTGTGAGAGGAAGGAAAGAGAGATAGCGCTCATACCCTCTGGTCAAGATGCCAGATATCTTCCCAGAATTCTATTTTGCCTTATCCTTTGGCAAGCTACTAGTATAGTAATATTTATCATTTTGAAAGTTGCCATTTTTAAAGACGAATTTAATTTGCAGCTGATGAATATTTTAAAGCTAACACAATGGTAATATATTCATTCTTAAACAATAGACGTGCTAGAAGACTATTTCTCATAGTTTCCGGCAGGAGTTTAACCCTAAGAGGGACTGATCATCAGGTCATTAAAGAGCACCCATAAAAAAATAATGAATCAGTGTCAAGGTCAAGGCCCTGAAACAGGATGCAAAAATAAGGGCAATGGTCAACTGGTGAGCAAGATATAAAGATCATGATAGTAATTGACTCCAGGGTGACCAGCTCAGGACGCAAGGGCTAGTGTCTGATAATGGTCCATACAAGCTAGGTCAGGTAAAAGCAAGGACAAGACTCCCTCTCCACGGGAGCACAGGAAAATGCTATTACCCTTTTCCCTGAGAAAATTTTCAGCCATAAGGTTTATTTAAACCCCCATGTGTATTCCTGCTCCATATACATCTACATGTAACAGACTGCAGTCTGGATAAATGGTCTTCTGAGAAATATACACTGTTTCCTTGGAAGCAGCCTGTGCTGGCTAGTTTTATGTCAGCTTATCACAGGCTTAAGACATCTGAAGGAACCTCAATAAAGAAACTATCTTCATAAGATTGGACTGAAGGCAAATTTGTAAGGAACTCTCTTAGTTAGTGGTTGATGGGGGAGGGCCCAGCCTATTGAGGATGGCGCCATCCCTGGGCTGGTGGTCTTGGCTTCTATAAAATGTAGGCTGAGGGGCTGGAGAGATGGCTCAGAGGTTAAGAGTATTGCTTGCTATTCCAAAGGTCTTGAGTTCAATTACCAGCAACCACATGGTGGCTCACAACCATCTGTAATGAGGTCTGGTGCCCTCTTCTGGCCTGCAGGCATATATTGTATACATATTAAATAAATAAATATTTAAAAAATAAATTAAATGTAGGCTGAGCAAGTTATGAGAAGCAATCCAGTAAGCAGCACTCCTCCATGGCCCCTGCATTAGCTCATTGAACTCCAAGTTCCTGCTCTGTGTGAGTTTCTGCCCTTACTGCTTTTGATGATGAACTGTTATAAGTGAAGTAAACCTGTTCCTCCCCAAGTTGCTTTGGTTGTGGTGTTTTATCATGACAGTAGAAAACCGAGCTAAGATACCTTACAATGGAGAGGGTAACGGAGAACAGAGAAGTAGACACTTCATGTCTCTTTAAGACTGAGGTAGTTGCTGCTCAGCTTGGCTTGCTTCTTTTCTACAGAGTGTGGTTTGGGGTCTTCTCCCACTCTAATTAAACTCTTGACTGCTTGGTTTCCGACTGTGTCTTTTCCTACTGTTCTTCTTTTAGAAGCACCCGAGAGCAGATTGCAGTTTTGTGGAGACCAGAAAGCAGTGGAGAACTCTCTATGATAATTTGATTCTCCTGTCTATTTTATCTGGAAAAGACAATTTTCAGGATGAATTTGTTGGTTAAAATAAGTACATAATGAATCCCTTCAAAAGGCTCCCTTGGTGTCATCTAGCCTTCCAGACCATTGGGAATAGGCATGCTTTACTCCCAGCTAAAAAAGTCTCCTATGGCATCTAAAAGACAACCAGTTTCTCAGACTCACTAAGGCAGACACTGGGCAGAAGTCAAGCTATGTGTTTCCAGTCATCGATATGGTAGAAGGATGGATAAAACCTAGACATCAGATGTTCATGAACAGGAGAATGGAGAAAAATTATCCCTGAGTGAGGATTCACCCTCTCACTACCGAGTAGCTGAAGCCTGTGGCTCTGTGTCCAAGACCATACAAGAACCTTCCAGAACTACAGCATAAGACTCTCTGTGGGGTGTTTGCCTGTGATTTATTTCTTGAATGGTGTCACCTGAAGCAGTTTCTAGTGTCCTAGGCCATACTGGAAAGCTTTAGGGATCAAACACTGGGGAAGCTTTTGCCGTCTCTCTTTAATGACAGAATATTAATACGCACGACTCCCCTTTCAGTTAACTCAGTGATAATTTGTGTTAGCGTGTATGGAATTTGTTTTTCCTTATGTAGACAGAGGTGTTCAGGTTGGGCAGGATTCCATTCCCTAGGACACTGATTCTTCCCATAAGACAGATGAAAGTAATCATGGATCTCTGAAGCTTCTGGTTATTGAATGAAAATGAGGACACGACTGTTCCTTTTATGGTGGAAGAGAAATGTGTTATTGTAGATATGAGGGACAGAACAGCTAGAGGAAGAATTCAGACTGAACCCGGCCAGTGGAGTAGCCTGGGACCATGAGGGGGTATGGGGGAGGAAAAGGAGAGAGAAAAAGACAGAAAGGCAGAGAGAACATAGAGAATCAAAAAAGAAAAAAGAACTATGAACTAAGAGAAGAGGGCAGAAAACCAAGAGAACACACAGGCAATAGGGACCAGAAGGTAGGGAAAAGGAAGCCCAGTGTGAGGATTATGCTGGCCTTTCCTGTCACCTGGCAGGATGAACCCAAACGGTAGCCTGTCCCTTTAAGAGACTATCTCTGCCCACTTCCAATCTCTCCCTTCCCTAGCAAGCTGTCCTGTCCCCCACCCTGTGTTTTTCTGAAGAGGCAGCTCTCTGTCTCTCTCCTTCCCCTTCCCTTCTCTTTCTTCTTCCCTCTCTCTGTCTCTCTCTTCCCCACCTATACCCTCCCAATACCCTCTAAATAAACTCTCCATACCCAAGTTTTTTCTGCATGACTGGCGTATTCTCTTTCCCACTAGTGGTTCCCCACCTGCTATAGTACCTGTTGTAAGTTTTTCACCCAGCTGGATGTTTAGGGTAGGGGACAGGATGAACAGTTCTAACAGGAGTCACAAGTACTGAGTGAGACGTCCCAGGTTCTTTGGGAACTGACAGTTTTCAATCTTTTAAGGAAGATGGTCATTTAAGAAGAGCAAGAGAATTGAGGAAGACAGAGAGGGAAAGAATGAAAAAGAAAAGAGAACTGTGAACTGTGTGGGGTGATCCCATTTTCTACTTTGGAAATTGTACATCTTACTAGAAATGTACTAGCAAGAATCCACTTGGCACTACTGTGGCTTCCAACATTAATAAAATATGGGACGTCTCTGCTGGTTTGCAGGAAAACACAATTCTGGTTATGCAACTTTTCTCCAGGACTATGCCATTACCCACGATTTAAAACAGTGTCTACAGGAAAGCAGACCTGAAGAGTTTGAAGGCTTTTGTAGAACTGGTGAAGTTCATCATCTCTTTTGACACATTTCCCCCCCGTCAATCTATTGTTATGCCCAAATCCGCAAAGTCCCCACAAAAGTCAACAAGGAGACTGAGTCCCGTATGAAAAAGCAAAGAACCTTTATTTTAATCGAGTTTGCAAACTCAGTCTCTCCACATGTCCAACGTATTGGAATAAACAGAGAGTCCTGAGCTCAGTTAGAATTGGGTTTTTATAGTAGTAGAGGTGGGGGTAAGGGTTTTTTGATATTTAGGACCCCTGATTGGCTGACATTTGTCCTGGTGAATATGTACTGGCAGGTGGTCCTATCTACAGCAGTTGGAATGTTAGGCATTTCCTTTGGATGGTCTGTTTTTGGATGGTGCTCAGGTAATCTCAATTTGTGGTTCTTTCTGCAACCAGGTATTGCTTCAGGGTAAACTACTGAGACTCAGGCCTCTTATTAAGTTTATCTATGGCCGAGTTCTACTCTGGCAGGTGATAACAGTAAGAAGTAAAGAATTTCCTTTGGGTGACCTGCCCAGACTTAGCTTATCATGGCTGGCCCCCCACATCTATGATGGCCCTTGTTTACTCAAACTCATGTTCTCCTCCAAATTATTTGCAGTTTCCCAGTTACACCCTATCCTCTGTTGTCTTGAATAACAGTCCATAAACTAGTCTTCTCTATCTGTAGGTGTCAACTAGTCTGCCTCCCTAGATGTAGAACAAGTTTCCCTCATTCTATAGAGGAGTCAGTAGTACTCACTTCCTGCTTTTCAAATGGGTCAGTTATCTTCTACAATCCCCCATATTGTTCTGTGGACTAATGCCTTTGTGTTTACAAGGCTATGTATCTGCTCTTTTGAAAACTCGCTAGGGCAGGATCCCTGGTTTATCTTTACCCTGCCCAAAAGGAACACAGTGGCCAGGATTTACATATTGTTATCAAGTGAGTATTGATCAATAATCTGCTTTGTCTCAAGTTTCAGAGCATCCCACCTTTGCAGGTTTTGAATGCAGTGGAAAATTGGCGAGAGGAGAATTCTAGAAACTCTAAGTTCAATTTCACTTGATTACCACAAGAGTTTTTGTAAGGGAGCACACATTAAATCAAGTCCTGGTTGTGCTGGTATAGTCTATCTACAATCAATTCATATTCCTCTCCATTCGCCCCTCATTTCCAGTTCTTATATAAATACACCCCAGAGTAGTTTTTTTACAAATTTATTCTTCTGTGCTGCTGAAGGTCCTATATATACTGGGTGAGCTTTCTGCTACTGAGACTTCTCAGCTCCTGAGAATGCTGTTTTCAACAAGACTGATGTCTAGGTGGACTCTGCGTTTGGGAGTTTAAACAATCTTGTGATTTTCATATGGAAAAGGAAGATGGACACTATACTTTTAAGTGTGTTTATTCAGTAGTTTTGTGTCCTCAGACTTTGGAAACTACCAAGCTTACAGGTTGAGCTTTGACCTAATGCCAAATATTCAGACTCTAAACTTAACTGCCTAGCTAACTTCTCCAGAAGAACCTTTATCTCCAAATGCGCACGTGCCTCAGGTACTAAAGTAATTGACAGCTCCATCCCTCCCAGGTGCTCAGAACAAAATCCTTGGGGTCAGTTATAAGTGAGAAGATGGAAGACTAAATCAGTTGGGGGTGAAAAAAAAAGAAGCAGATAAAGTAAGAGATAAGGAACAGAAAAAGTTTGTTCACAAATACAGAAAGAACACTGGAGCCTATTACCGTGCAATTAACACTAAGAGGCTTGTTTATAGTCTGTTTTGCAAATTTGAAGACTGACTTTAATTAAAAGTGATGAGAAAAATCCAGTGAAGAAGTATATGGAATATTTTGCCTCCTTTCGTTAGATCACATATTTGAAATCCTATAGATGGAAGCAGATGTTTATGTAGCTAGAGCAAAGCACACTTACAGTTGTGTTTGGATGTGGAATCTGTTAAAGGGAAGGGGAGAACTTGGTACCCAGAGTTGCTTGCTGGTGGCTCCCTCCATGGAGAAGCAAGAGGGAGCTTCTTGGAATCAGAATCAGGGGCAGAGAATGGTGCTTCATGTATGGTTGGTG
Organism: Microtus agrestis; assembly: GCA_902806775.1. NCBI lineage: Eukaryota > Metazoa > Chordata > Mammalia > Rodentia > Cricetidae > Microtus > Microtus agrestis. The sequence continues at coordinate 8,952,084 of CADCXT010000743.1, read as the reverse complement.
CTATTTCTTATTGTTCAACATCACAGATCTTTGCTTAAGCATTTAATCCCTGCTACAGACTGCATGGGTATCCTACTAATGAATAAATCCCTGTTTTGGTCTCTAAGGACAATGCAAAGTTTTAATGAGAATACAAAATTAACTACAATAAAAAAAATAAGGGAAGTGCGGTAAGAGCTATGCAAAGATCCACAGATAAATGTTCAAACAAGAGCAATCCCTCCCCCACCCCCTTTCCTCCATATTTGCAGGACTGTTGCAGGTAAAATTCAGGGCAGGTTTTAAGGACAGTATTAACCCCGAACTAAGGGCTTTTCCTCAGATGATAGATAGAGACTAACGCAGGTGTGTACCAATCAGTTCTCAACATCATGACAGTTACCTGAGAGGAACAACTAAAAGAAGATTTATTTTGGCTTCCGGTTCACAGATTTTTTTGCTGGAGGTTTTGGCTGAAGCACAGCCTCACAGGAGGAAGAGGGTGTGGCAAAGGAAAGTTGTTCCTCTCAGGGCCTGGAGGAGGCACAGGAGAGGTGGAGAGGAAAGAGCAGAAGATGAGAACCAACCTTGAAAGACGTGACCTACTTCCCCATTAGGGACCACTCCCTAATCTCACCATCCCATGAATGCCATCGTATTTTATCAACACATGCATGTTGCCAGGAACCAGTTGTTCATCCCGGCCACCCAGAACCGAAATCACAGAGAAACTATATTAATTAAATCACTGCTTGGCCCATTGGCTCTAGCTTCTTATTGGCTAACTCTTACATCTTAATATAACACATTTCTATTAATCTATCTATCACCACGAGGTTGTGGTTTATCAGCAAAGTTCCAGCACATCTATCTCTGGCAGGGGCTCCATGGTGTCCCCTGACTCCGCCTTTCTTTCTCCCAGCATCCAGTCCAGTCCTCCCCACCTACCTAAATTCTGCCCTATCAACCGGCCAAGGCAGTTTCTTTATTCATTAATGGCAATCCCAGCACATAGAGGGGACTTTCACATTACATGCATCAACGCATAAGTCCCCTGACAAAGTCAGAGCTTTCATGGTTCAGTCACTTTCCAAAAGCCCGCCCTGAACACTACTGCATTTAGAGCTAAGCCTTTAATAACATGTTTGGGGGCAGACACTTCATAAACAAACCATAGCAAGGTTAAAAACTGTGTGTAGAACAGCAGCGAACTAATACATCGGATATGCTTATGAGGTTAGCACAGCGGACAGAAGGTTCTTTATGCTGTGTATGTCCTGGTCATCAAAAACAAATCTAAATAGACAGTCTAGACTTTAGGGTCAGGAGGGTCTGAATTACTATAGTAGTTCCAATACTGGCTAATTATCCAACTTAATTAATTTTACACCCAATTTAAATATTAAAATTATGTAATCTCTGTCTCCCTCAGTTTTCTCTTTTTCAAAATTAATATAATCACCCAATCACATATTCTCTGGATAGTTTTAAGATAGCTGGTCTATTCTGGCTGTTTAATGATTGTAGGTATGACTATTTTACAGAAATCTTGATGCTCAGGTTTAAAAGTTAACATTTTTTAAGGAGCTTGCCACATGACCAAATTGGCATAGACCGATGGAAATATGGAGGGAAGGAGCAGCAGTTCAGACAAGACAGAAGCTATTTTGAAGTCAGGTGTCAGGGCAGTCCTTAGGATGACCCTACTTCATGGCCTATCACTGGTGTGACAGCCTTTTGAGCATTCAGAACGTAGTAGCGATCTTTCCCCCCCTCTGCTTCCAGGCTGTTCTTCTACCATCAACTATTCCTATAATTGAGACATCTATCAAATGGCATTATCATTAAAGAGAAGGTGCTTATGCACTTGTGCTGAGTGTCTGAAGTTAGCCTGCACAGGCCGGAGGAAACTATGCTGGTGAATTTACTGTTTTCTAGGTTCTTTCTATTTAAACAATTTCTAGCTTTCTTGTATTTCAATAATTCAGTTAACTTGCTGTAGCATTCTAAGGGCTGCTCATGCACAATTGCATATTCATCATTTTAAATGGCAGGGGAAGGATGAGCCTCCTTCAGTCGGGGCATGCTACTGAATTGTTTATCCTGAGCTTTGAGCCTCATGCTACATTGTGAATTTGGGGAAGGTACACTATTGGATGTCTCGTTCTTGAGGTGGTTGTGAGAATAAATCAGGTGACAGATTAAAACCGCTTGCGTTTTCTAAGCCATAAACACAACGGAGAGTAGTATGGTAAAGTATACCCCCACATAAACTGTGCAGAAGCATTACTGACTGTTAGGGCTGATTTGAATGGCGGGGTTGCTTGTAACTTCATCCCTGGGAGGTAGAGACAGGAAAATTCTTGAAGTCTGATGGGGGGGGGGCAATTTAACCTAATGTATGGGCTCTAGGCCTATGAGAGACTTACAGGAGGGACTTGATGTTTCTGAGGGTGACACGGGAGGGTTGTCCTCTGGCCTCCATGTTCAAGTAGATACACATGCATGCACACTGATGCATGACACTCACACACATACACACACAGAGTGCATGGAAACCTTCCCCCTCTCCCTGTTTTCTCCTCACCCTCTGAAGGGTCTCCCCAGGTAAAATTTTCATTTTGTAGTTGGTAAGCAGTTTGGTTCCTCTGCTGACCACTGTGGACCTTCATTCTGGTGAAGTTTCCAGAATGCGATTTTCCTACTGAGTAGCAATTTTGACATTCTGAGTTTCTGCTGCTTACTGTTCTCTATGTTTTGGAAGAAGTGTGGGAGGATTTGATCTCAGAGTTAAATTATTTCACCGAGGACAAGTTAATAGCACAATGGCTTTGTACAGCTAGCTCTCTCGGTCGGAACCGCGGTAGAGTGCATATGATTGATGATTGAGGCGGTTTCTTAGTCTTGGGAAACATTACAAGATTCATCGGTTCCTTGAGGGAAAGGAAAAGAAAATTGAAAATCAAATCTTATTACCTTTTTTGGGCGGCGAATTTTCTGTTTTTGCCAAGAAAACGAAGCACTTACTTCTAAACTATAGACACACAGATAAGAAAATGTATGTAATTACGTAATAAAGGGGGAACTTGCAAAATTACCCAAATTCAGTGCACAGGGAGAGAAAAACTATTCCAGCTAAGTTTCTGGCAGATAATACTGAATTAAAAAGAGTGAAAACATTTAGGCTCTGCCGTCACACTTCTGCTGATGCACATGGCGTTCAAGGAGTTTGAACTCCTCCGTCTCCTGGCAAGCAGATGGTTTTTAGTTGTATTTAAACCCAAGATTACATGATAGGCAGAAAGCAATGACCTTTCATCTTGAACTTAGCTTGAGCTCTAACGATTTGTGTATTCGTTTTGCCAAAAGATAAAGAAAACACATTTTTCGCATGAATATTAGCAGTCTGTAAGACCTCAGTCGATGACCCAGCTTGGTAAATAAATCACAACTGTCAGTCAGAGTGAGGCGGGGGCAGGGGAGCATTTTTATTTGTTCTTAAACTTTTATTAGTTCTTTGATAATTTTGTATATAATTTTGGCAGTTTTATCCCCTCCTCCAAATCCTTCTCAGATCTCCCTGCACCCTTTTCTCTAACCACCCAGCTTTGTGCATATGTTAAAAATTTTAGATTTTGATCCCTTTTACACTGCCCTAATTTTTTGGCAGGCAGCACACGTAACTTTATGTGGAGTAGGCACTTAGGAAGGAGGTCATACCATAGGCCAGACTAAAAGGTGAATACTGGGTTGGGAAAAAGCCCTTTCTTCTTGTCTGGAGGTGGAGCTACGGGTGCCAAAATTATATCATTATATCTTTTTTTTTTTTTTTTTTTTTGAGGAGCTCCTCACAGTCTTTTCATTAATGATAGACGCAGGGGCCCAATGACGGGAGTTAGTGTGGATCCTCGCCTGAAGAGCACACCATACAGAGGTTGTAGAAACCGGCTCAACATGGCATGGTACAGGTATGAGGGCGCTCTCCACATGGCCTAAGACAGGGTGCCCTGTGATCTGTTTACTTTAATCCTGCTAGATGCCCTTTATCTGAGGAGCTCCAAGGATGGGCAACTTATGGCAGGATAATCCCCCTACCTAAGACAGGGTCCTGGGAACCCTAGGATGGGTAAGGGGAAAAGTAAAAAGGCCTGGTCCCCACTCGACCTAAGAATCATCAGGCACCCCTGTGTTCCCAGGAGAGGTAAATTGCTTCTCCACTCGAGAGGAGGGTCTCTCCTTATCTCAGTCCCTTCTCCTTTAGATCTGACACCATGGTTGACTCTGACTGGTGCTCTCCACGTAATAACTACCTGCCTTTATATAAGAGAAAGGGGGAGCTGTTGGGAGCCATTTCCCCCTAGAGATCATTACAGGAACCATCACCCTGGCGAGTCTGCAGGGTACCCCACACCCATAATTGTGCTAAGAATAGTTCTATTGCCCCACACCCAATTAAAGCTGTTAATGGAGAAAAAATAAATAAATGAATTAAAAAAAAGTGATCAAGAATGATTTTGCTGCCAAAATAGCCTCGGATGTGTGACCTGCTCCTGGAGTGTGGTGAACTTCCCAGGTGCTATCCTTGTAGCGAATATGAGCATGTTCTTCCCCAGAAACTAGTGATTTTTAAGAAATAAACATTTATTCATTTTTATTTTCTGTGTATGTTTCAGTGTCCGTATGAATATTTCTGTACCACATGTGTGCTTGGTACCCAAAGAAGCAGAAGAGGGCAATGGATCCTCAGGAAATGATGCTTCAGGCAGTGAGCCTTGTGGGTGCTGGGAACTGAATTTAAGTCTACTGTCAGAGCAGTATACCCTGAACTGCTGAGACACATCTCCAGCCCTAATCCTTTTTTCTTCTTCTTCCTGGCTGAAGTGTAGATAGGTTTAACAAGAGTTTAAAAACAATTGCTCCTCTTATCTTAGAAAGAAAATTAAATCCAGGAGTAATGTCTTGCTAATCCCACAGGGCAAGAATAAGACTACTACCACAATTTTGAGCCAAAGTTGAAGCAAACTTGATTTTATTGAGGTGCACCCAAGAACTGGTCATCTTAAGTCATAAAGAAAGCAGCTTAGATCCACTTCTCTGGCCCTTGTTAAGGAATGAAATCACAAGTAGTTGCAAAGCAGAGACAGTAGCAGTTGGCAGAAGAGAGATAAGGAGTCCAAAAGGAAAAACAGAAAAATCTCAAAAAAATAAAAACCACAGGTGGTTACCATTGTGATTAAGAATGGTGATTAGGGAGAATCAGGGTATTCCTAAAAACAAGTCAAAGTCATGAGATGGGACAACAGGCTCCAGGGAAACAGACTGAACAATTGGTTACCAAAGGGGAAGGTATGATAAGAAGTGGAATGACAAGAAGGGACATTAATGCAATCAAAACACAGTGGGAGGAAAAGACATTCTCAACAGAAATACCAGCCACAGTTTTGAAGACATTAGTGGGGCTGAGGTCCATGTTGTCCTCTGCTGTCCTTGTATAATTTTCATATGAAACCCATAACCTATACACATTTCTTTTTAAAAAATCCTAGGAATAGAAGGGTTGCCTTGGACACAAAAGGAGTTTTTCTCGTTGGCATTTTAGTGCTAGATGAACCCAGCGATTATATCCCACACTATTAGTTACAGACAGGGTTACACTGTTTAAGTTCAATTAATGATTAATGAGTCTTCCTGTCTGCTTCTTATTTTAGCACACCTGTAATTTCCATTCTCGGACCCTTTGAAAGAATATTTGATTATACTGAAGTCTGTATTATTACTTTGGGATTGATCCATTAAATTAATCCATCCCAAGTATCTTCCATCCATCTGGCTAAAGACTATTTGCTCTCCTTCTTTTGTTCAAACTATGGGCTCTGGTGGATAGACAATCTTTTGCATGCCAAGACAATATCAGGGTGTTTCTTAAGAGAAGGGGTGCTTTTTATTTCCCCTGTCAAGATGCATTTAGGTTCTGCTTGCATATGTTAAAGACAAACCAATTAAATTTTTACCCATAGGACAATAGTGGTGCAAATTCAAACGACAAGAACACATGGATGTTTAAAGTTATGTTAGATAGTTAACCCTTAGAAAGTTTAATTTTTAATGGTTCTTTTTGAGTCACTTTCCACTTCTAGGGTTGTACTCCTTTTTGGAGGGTTCTCCAGGTGCCTTCTTGAGGTTCAAGTGATGAACCCAGGTGCCACATTAAAGGCAGTTAAGGGTTAGGTGTCTGGAGAATGACAAAGTTCTTTTAATCTAGGTTAAAGCCAATCCATTTGGAAGCAGTGAACTAATACAGCACCCCTGGGTTGGAATGGGTGATGAGGTGGCCAGTACCCAATGAGTTGAGCAGCCTGGACTTGAGGACAAATCTTCAAGTTTAATTGCAATCCTTTATGAACTGAGAGATTGGAGTAGGGGCCATCTGATAACAGTCCAGCATGTACCCGAGGGATCATGGAAGGTGGTTGCCCATTGACTATTTCATATGGGGTGAACTTTTTCTGGTAGGGGCTACATCGGACAGGGAGAAGAGCATAAGGCAAGAGGCCAACCCAGTTACCACCAGCTTCAAGAGTACATTTAGTGAACATATCCTTTAAAGTTTTCTTAATCCTCTCTACCTTTCCTGAGCTGTGAGGGTGACATATACAACAAAGTTTCCAATTTATGTTGAGAGCTTTAGAGAGCAATTGAGAAAACTTGGTCATGAAGGCTAGGCCATTGTTAGACCCCAGAGATATGGGGAGGCCAAATCTGGGAATAATTCCCATTATTAATTTCTTAGCTGCTATTTGAATAATTTCTCCTTGAGTTGGAAAATCCCCTACTGAGCTGATGACAGTACTGACAAAGACCAGCAGGTATTTGTTTCCATACAGTCTTGACCTGACTTCACTAAAGCCCAATTCCCCAAACTCACAAAATACCTCGACTCTGTTGATTCTCCTGAGCCCCCCAAGTCAGAATATGACTTGAACTCTTCTGGGTCATCCTCACTGAGACAGAATGGAGACTCAGGGACAGCATTTAGTTCCTGGACAGTCTGGGGTTTGGGTTGCCCCAGAATAGCCTCTTGGATGATTTGATCTGCATGGTTGTTACCTTGGGTTTGGGGTTTTTGTCTTTTTGGTGTCCTGGACAGTGAATAATGGCTAGTTCAGTTGGCAGCCAGATGGCCTCAAACAGCTGGAAAATAGCATGTTTATTTTTAATAGTCTTTCTCCGTGAGGTGAGCAAGCCCGTTGTTTACATATCTATCCATGAACATGATGTATGGCAAAAGCATATCAATTGCCTATATAGATATTCACTTTTTTTTTTTCAGCCCATCTGAGAGCTTGCAGCAGAGCAATTATTTCTGCCCTTTGGGCAGATTGCCCCTGGGCAAGGCTCCAATGGCCTGCTTCAGGCCTGTGACCACCACTGACCCCACATTCCTGGTTGCTTGAATAATCAGGTCAGGTTGCACACCTTGGATGATGTCCCGCATCTCCAAGTAGTCATGGACGGCTCTTGAGGATGGTCATTTGGTAGCAGGGTGGCAGGATTAATGGCTAAGGACTTATCAAAGGTCAGTCTGTCCATATCCAATAGAAGGGTTTGAAACTGAGTCGGATGGCATTTGATGTCCATGGACTGGCGGCATAGTTTAGCAAGGTTTCCAGAACATGTGGAGCTGTTACAGGTACAGCCCGTTAGATCACACAGCAGGAAAATGGCCAACTGAGCACCAGAGAACGGCATCAGGGGACACATTCTCAACCAGGCTCCTGGATTCCTGGCTGTTGGGATGTCCTCATCACCGCACACGCTGGGAGATAATTCCTTAAGAAGAAACAGTTCTCTCCTTTATAGTTTGGTGTTTGGAAAATCATCATGGTGAGAATACATGAATAAACATGCTGATTGATTAATATTGTTTAGATTAAGAGATATTCCCATATAAAGACATGGTAAGAGAGAAAATAAAGCAGATAACCAAACAGTATGAAAGACAGAATTCATATGTGAGTGTGTGTATATGTGTGTGAAAGACTATCACGACCTTCAAACATGTCAAAACAAACACTCTCACACAGTGATTGTAGGTGAAGGAAAATACAGAAGACTTTCTTTATTTTCTTATACACTTGAGTTTTTAAAAAATCAAATGTTACTCTGAGAAGAAAAAAAATTTTTTTTGTTTTTGTTTTCAAAATTAAATAGTCTGAAGATGGCCATACGTGACTGTAAGCATTTGGGGGCTGAAGGCAGGGAGAAAAGGAGTTCAAGGCCAGTCTTGTACATATAGTGAGTTCTAGGCTAGCCTGAGAACTTGCTATAACCAACTGAAAACAAAGTCATGTAGGAAAAAGAAAACAACAACAACATTAGTTTTAAGTTTTAAAAAATATTTTTAAATTTGGCATGTATGAATGTATTGCCTAGATGTATATATGTGCACAGTCTGTGTGCCTGATTCCCAAGGAGATAAGGAAGGAGCATTGGATTCCCAGGTACTGGAGTTAGGGATGCTTGTCAACCACCATGTGGGTGCTGGAAACTGAACCTGGGTCGTCTATGAGAACAACAAGTGTTCTTAATTATCGAGCCATTGCTCCAGCCCCCAAAACCATTATTTTAAAAACATGGTTAACTGGCAAATCTCCTGATTAAAGGGAGTAGGGAGTGATGAGAAAACAGAGCTGAGAATATAGCATTTATATTTTCTTTTATACAAATATAAAACAACTATCGGAAAAGTAAAGCCGTTTATCTAGGTGAAGCATGTTCATGTAGAGTATACATGATCAAGGAGTCTAGGTCCTAATATGTGCTATCACCTAAGGGGATTTTCTTAAAGGAACGGTGGTTAAATGCAATCAAGTTTATGCATCAATTGTATTTTAAAAGAACAGGTTAAAATTGAAAACACCACACCTTCAGTCAGGAGGTAGGAGCAAGCAGGAAGCGAAGCTATGGTTGCCCAGTGAGGCCCTGCCTAGCTGATCTCTGCTGTTGAGGAACCTAGGTGCTCTGAGAGGTTGTGGCCAGCAGGAATGCAGAAGATAACCGAGTTCAGAACCCATGCAGGGAGATGAAGTCAAGAATGACACACTCCGGAACGCAGCATAGATCCTGGCCTGTGGGGAGAACCTGGGTCATCTCTGCAACAAGACAGAGGACCTGGACGTCGCATTTGAACATTTCAAGAAATGTCCCAGAAGATGGCTAAAAACTTCTAGTGGAGAATGTGAAGATGATAGCCCCCAGATCAAGAATTTCTTGTGAACAACTTGTTTTCCTCTGCTCTGAGGCAGCCTGCAGCTGCTCTGAGCAGGAGACGAGACCCTCAGGAGTTCTTGATAACAGGGGAGTGATTTCTGGTGGGTTTGGCTGGGGTGTGGCTATCAGTAAGGATCCCTATATAAGCTGCCCCTGGACACCATAAAGGGGGCATTCTTGGGGCATTCCTGTTTCAAGGATGACCCGTGTCTCTGTCTGTGTGTCTTTGTGTGTTTAAATCTTTAGGCCCTTTCCCGGCATGCAAATGGTCCTGTAGTGCAGGCACCTCAATACAGGAGTAGTACCATACTTTCACGTAGTACATGTAGTAGTATGGGCGCCACAGATGCCCCTCCAGACAGGGGTAGGGTTTGGCTGCCTCTCATTGGCTGAAAGTACCCTCACACCACAGAATGTCATTTACCCTCTATAAGCAGATGCTCCCAGTAATAAACTGAGTTCCTGCTTTGACTCGACTCCCCATCACCTATGATTGCCCTGCCTTGTGAGGCTGCTGGATGGGCGGATAGCACACTCACCTTTCCCTGGGGAATAAGGAGGCTGAAGGAAGCCTAGCACAAGGCAACTTAGAGAAAGAAGGGTTTTGGGTGGTTTATGGTTCCAGAGGGGTAGGAGTTCATGACGGTTGCTTTGAGGCATGGCAACTGGAGAAAGGTGCTGAGGGTTCATTTCAAGCTCCAAGATGAAACAAAGAATGAATTTAGAATTGTGTGTGGCTTTGAAGTCTCAGATCCTTGCCCTCTGGCAATATACTTGCACCCCAAGCTCGCATACTCTGAATCCACCAGAGGTGTCTGTTGGGAATCAGGTATTCAAATGCTAAGACTACGGGGGACAGTTCTTATTCAAACCATCCTGCCAAATAATTAGATGAATGCGAAAGCATTCTCAACTGGAAAAAGAAAAATGAATAAAAGTTAATTTTTGTTTATATTTTGCAACCTCCAATTCTTAGTAATTGTTTCCCAAAGAACTTTGGCAAGGTTCTCTTACTAGACCATTGGTATGGCAGAAACGAAGCAAGTTCAGTCAACCATGTTTATCGAAACTGTATACATTCAACAAAACACATCACAAATCTTATATCTTTAAGTGTAAACTCACCAGGTATTAAATGAATGGAGTCTCGGCATTAGTTAGAGACTAAACTGGTGTACGGAGCTATCAATGGTGACAGATGGATGCCAATTGCCATACAGTCTCAATTTGCAACTTTGTTTTCGGCAGACTCACTGATTTTATGACCAACAATATATTGCAGATGAAGTTTACTTGTCGTGATATATTTTCAAGATCCGCTTCAGAAAACACACGATGTGCTGAAATACCCTGAGCTGGAAAGCATCAGTCTTCCCTAGAGGAATGCAAGGTAGTGCAGATTCTGCTGCTGTTGTTGGAAAGGTGGGGGATGTGGAGAATTGCTCTTCTTCCCAAAGAGACAAGCATGGAGTGCTCGCGTGCGGCAGCAGATTGCGGGAAGAAGCAGCCACGGGAAATCCAGAATTGATTCCATGTGTGGCGCAGCACACGTTGTGTTTAATTGAGCTGCTGCTCGGATTCATAAACACAGCTGGGAACACGCTAATATCTAGCTACTGAGGACAGAAAAAAAATCGAGAGGTCTTATTTTGATTTTCTTTCAAGTTCAAATAAAATAAATGGCTTCAAATCTTTTTCTAAACTTCGGGCTGTGAAAATTCTCTTTCCATATCTCAATTCCATTAGCTGTGATTTTGTGAGCTGTGATGCAGTTCTGAAGTATGGTACCACTTGTTTCAATGTATTTTTTTTTTCTGTTTCCCTGCAGGTTTGCAGTGAGGGGAGAATTGTCTCAGGTGTGTAAGTAAACCGAGACAGAATTTACATGGCAGTAGCCTTTCTTTTGCTCCGCTTATACTTAACTATTTTTAGGTCTCCAGTTGGCTTGATAAAAATTGGGAATAATCATACTGAAAAATTCATGTTTCCATGAAAATTCAGACAGGAAGCATTTCTGAAATAGAATTAATTTCACTAGGAGGTAGAAAAAGGGGGACTGACTGATAATCCTATCTGAAAATGCAGATCATGAAAGTCAAGATAAGAATTTAAATTTTCATTAAAAATGTCATATTAAAATGTAGGCAATATATTGGGGTGGAGAAATGCCCCAGACTTTAAGAACTCATACTGCTTTTCTTGAGGAACCACATCCGGCTTCTCAGCTCCAGAGGGTTGGAGGCCTTCTTCCTGTCTCCACAAGCAAAACACACACACACACACACACACACACACACACACACAACACACACCAGACACACGTCTTTAAAATATGCAAGCATTATAAAGAATAAGATGTGCTTCCTTTTATAATCTAAATCTTTTTTTTTTTTAATCTCAACCCTGAGTGACTGAAGATACGTTTTGGTGGTTTATTCAGTTTTTGGAATTAACAAATCTAAAACAGCTTTTTCATGTAGTCTTACTATGTCCCAGAATATCTAACTTTATTTTCTCCATAACTGATACCGTTAATCTTGGCTGTCAACTTTGCTGGATTTGGACTCATGCAAGTGACACGCTCCTGAGTATGTCTGGTAGGGCATTTTCAGTGACGTCTAACTGGGGAGGAAAGACCCACCTTAGATGAGGGCCGCACCGCCCTTGAGCTGGCATCCCAGACTGAATAAAAAGAGAAAAAAGGAGGTGAGCAGCTGAGCAGTGGTACCAGCTGCTTCCGACTCCTATGACCACAACCACAGTGGATGCCACTGCCAGGACCTCCCCATAGCTAAAACCCCTCCTTCCATCAGCGGCTTTCTGTAAGATGCCTGGGCACACAGAAAGAATGCCTCTCCTGCAATAGGGCCTGCCGTTGTCTGAAGAGCTCTGTGAGAACCTCCTTTATTGATCATCATCCCTCCTTGCTAGTTTTGTTTATAATGGGTTCTCCAGTCCTTAAGAGGGATTTTCGTGACTCAAAAATATTGCAATATTAAAATTGTGATAAAAGAGAATCTCAGTGGGAGATCGTGTTTAGAATCAGTTTCTCCCAAATGAACTTCAACAACCTTGGATACCTAATTTAAACTGTGAGGCCTTTCCAGATAAAAATGTAGTTTTTTGAAAACCAGACCAACAAAAGATAGAATATCCCCACAATTAGTGGAACCAAGTACATCAGAAACACACAAGGTGTGGCTGGGATGAAGTTTATTTACCAAGGAATCTGGTTATTTCAACTGTAGTTCTGATATAAAATGCACGGCTAGTTTAAATTCTGTCCCATAACTTGGATTTTGCAGTTGTTTTTCATCCTGGCAAAGGATTGGAATCTCTAAGAGAGACTGAAAAGGACTCAGTTCTGCATGTCACTGAAAACTTATTATGTAAGAACTTAGAAGGGACCACAGTAATTTTGACTGCAGGGGTATGGGAGCTTCTTTACTCATGAACACCCACAGGAAGACTGCATAGATTTGCTAGAGCGCTTGCTTGGGTTGCAATGATTCTTCATTGGTTTTACAGGAAAGCAGGCTTTCCTTGAAAAGAATGAAGCACCAATCATTCGAGAGCCCTGTGAGTGTGTGAATATCCTTATCTTCTGCTCTGTAATTCAGGGCAAGTTGAGGTGTCTCCCCACTCTGTTCCTCTGCTCTCCCTTTTTCCTGAAAAGAATCAGCTCACAGTTGTCTTTTGGTCGTGCTGTTTGTACTTAGGTTTCTGGGTCAAGGTACAAGCCATTATCCATTGCCCTACCCTTCTGTACGTGGGTGTTTTTGTGTTTCTAGTCAGATTTCTGGGTCAAGGTGCAAATCATTATTCATTGCCTTCTCTTTCTGCATGTGGGTGTTTTCACTGTCTTGCTTTTCATTTTTGAAAGAGGCTTCCTGGTTTGAGAAACGATTTTCATTCTCGTAGAGCCCGGTGCTTCTAAAAATAGCCGGGCTCTTCTCCTTTTTATGTTGTCGTCTCTGGTCTCCAACACGAGGCAGGAAAAGCATGCTGTCATCCAGGTGGGATGGTAACACAGGCGGTTAGCAGCTGGATCTCATTTGTTATGTAATCCACGGCATGTGTTGGAGTGTCTAACAGTCTTTGCATGGTTAAAGATGAAATTTAAGACTGTGCTGCCCTAGACAAGAAAGAAAGAAAAGAAAGGAATCCTTCTGGATATTGCTGGCTGAGGCTATCTCCAAGGATGGCTGAGATTAGCCAGGAACAATGGGACATTCTGAAGTAGCCTTTAATAGAGAATTGCTACAATATTTGGTGTCATCCATTTCTTCTTCTGTCAGATTTAATAAATCAAAGTTGATGTAGTTTAGTATTCTGAATGACAAATACAAAATTACTGTTTTCATGAACACGTCCTGAAAGAAACGTTTTGACTCTGTTATACAAAATAATTCCTTTTTTCCCCCCACCTTTGATTTAAACTATTATCTTCTGGCCAATGTTACTTTTTCCTTCTCTTTTGTGTGTTTCCTCTGCCCCCTCTCAACTTTCGCTTTTCTGTATTCCTGTCTCCCCTGGCTGTCCTCTATCAGCTGCCCCAGGTTCTGCCTCTAGGTATGTGTCCCAGAGCTGTGGACCAGGGGTCCTCAGAGGAACTGTGCTTCATCTGCAGACCCTGAGACAAAGCATTGGCAGCGGCTCTGAAGAATAAACTATTCCAGGGTGCAGTTTTAATCTCTTAGTTTCCACATATTCTAAGCGCCATTCTTTTCTTATTTGGGGTAGCCTCCCCAATTTAAAATACATTTTTTTTTCATTGCATTCAACCTCATTGCTGTGGTAGTTTACAATGTGTCAGATCCTCATTGCTGTGGAGATACTTGGTAGGTTTATTACCAAGTAAAGAGGTCTGCCGACTTCTGTAAGCATAGCTTGGTGACTAGACAAACAAAAGCAGAGTTTTAAAATGGCTTATTTATATGATTTTTGATTATGTGTATATGTGTATGTAGGTACAAGCATGCGAATGCAGACATCGGGGGGAGGGGTCCATCCTCCTGGACTTACAGAAGGTTGGGAGTGGCCCCTTTTGGATACTTGGAACCAAAGTTGGGTCCCTGCAAGGGCAGTATGTGCTTTTGAGTGTAGAGCTGTCTCTATAGTCCTTGATAATAAGATTCTTATACAAAGACAGCAGCACACTTATTGACAGAAGGAAAATGCTGGAGACCAACAAAGATGTAGTTCCGAAGTCTAACTCTTTCTTATTTCTTACTTTTCTTTTTCTTTCTGATGTTAGGGATTGCGCTCATGGTCCCATGCAGGGTAAAAACTCATTCTTTTTTTTTTTAATATTTATTTGTTTAGTATGTATACAATATTCTGTCTGTGTGTGTGTCTGCTGGCCAGAAGAGGGCACCAGACATCATTACAGATGGTTGTGAGCCACGATGTGGTTGCTGGGAATTGAACTCAGGACCTTTGGAAGAGCAGGCAATGCTCTTAACCACTGAGCCATCTTCCAGCCCCCATCATTCTTTCTTTGATTGACATCCCCATCCCCTGCGAGCCAAGCAGATGCCCCTTGTAAATACGCTCTTCAAATCCCCTGCACACCTCACATCCTAGGTTTCTCATCTCTATCTCCCCCACTTAGGTCTGCAGGACTGCACACGTTTAGGGGGCAGTGTCTTAAGAACTGTCCACTGCAAAAGGACTTTTCTCTAAAGCACTGGTTCTCAGAGTGTTGACTTTGCTTCTTCCCCTCACGAACATGTGAAAATTACCCGGATGCATCTGCGTTGGTCCAGAGTGGTACGCAGCTATTGACGTCTAGCGTTCGCACGTTTTCTCTTTCCACTCTGTCTTCTGTTTCTCCACAAAGAGCTACCCCATCACAATATCAAGAAGGCTGAGGTGGTAAAATAACCCACCAGGTGTCTGCTGGGCCCTGCGGTATCCCTTTGCTGGTCCCGCAGGAGGGTAATTCCCGCGACTTGACTGCAAACAACAGCTGCGATACCCTGGGTGAAACCGGCCAGGCTGGTTAGACTTGCTGCGTGTCTGCAGGGCTACTAGACCCTGGGTTTCCAATGGGAAGTGGAGTCATCAATCAAAGAGTGAGATGGAGTCAAATCTATTGAAAGAAACTTGGGCTGTGAGTCAGCCTTTGAGTCACTTCGCTGTTCTGAACCTCGGGCATTATTTCTTGATGGGTGAATTCATGTCTCAAGGAAGAGTCTGAATAAATAAGCAAATTAATTAAATAGATGAATAAGTAAATAAATGTTGCAATGGAAGAAAATCCATTATTAAACGGAACTATTCGTCATAGTATCAGCTGGACAGGTACATGGATCCTAAAGCTTTTCTTAGCATAGAGAAGAATCATGTTGAAAGGTCTGTATTCAGCTATTGTCCTGTGCAAACTTCATGGCCTAGGAAGAGAATACCCACTGATATTTAAAGGTCTCCCCTCTACACCATGTTTCCCAGAAAAATCTAGTTTGTTTAATCATTGTTTTTAACTTCACTTGAAAATGGTCATGTTTCTTCATCATAATCCGTGGACATGGCTGATGCCCACTGGGGAAGAGGACCTCATTTTAAATCACGACATTAATCTGTGTTGTATATCTCCCCCTTCTCTGAGAACTCGCTGCAGAGATGGAGCGCTGTACTGACTCGTGTTACTCAGAAGGTTGTAGGAGGATGCAGGGAAAACAAGCCAGCATGATTGCATGGTTGCTGCATACTCAGCAGAGAGTGCTTTGCCTTTCATAAGAGCACAACAGACACCAGATGAGCTGGGTCACATTAATGTTTCCTACAGAAGAGAAGCTGTGCTCATGAAAATTATCAATGAAGCAACAGAAAATCAGAATCAGGGGAGTGTCAGTAATAGAGTGGATTGTCAGGTCATAGGACTGGGAAGGACAGCAGGAGAAGCTGCTGAGCTTGGTCCAAGGCTCTTGTTGTCTGTTGCGCTCTTTCTTCTGTGTTTTGGAAGTACGGTCTTTGCTTTAGAGCACAGATACTGTTCAGAAACTGCAGTGACCTCTCCTCAGGAATTCAGACCCCTCTGTGTTTTAGTCTCCCATGAGGCACCCCTAGAACCGGGATTCATGCTGCCTTCCTGTCTGCCTGGAATCACACATCATGACCTCATGATGCTGTGTTGAGGAGGACCAACTGGTACAATGAGATCTTGGTCAGTGGGCACCGTTCCAGCTCCTGCGTCCAAGTCAAAGTTGCAGGTGAGAGGTGGAAGGGATTCTTTAAGGTACTCTTAGCAAGGGAAAAAATATGTGCATGCAGAGATACTGAAGTGGCAGCTCAAAAGCCTGTAAGTATTGCAGTCTCTCCTTCAGCATAAAGCCAGAGCTTCCTGTGCAAGGAAACTTTTTAAATAAATAAAAGACAAATTGGAGTTTATAAGTCAAAGAAGTGGTAATACTTTACCAGAATCTGATTTTTAATTCCTAACCAAGTTAAAGAAACCTGGGGGATTTTCATGAGTAAAACTTAGTTTGTTGCTTAATGGCATTTTGGAATTGGCCTGGATAAGGTGTATACACTAACAATAAAGCCAATAGGTTTTGGTTTGCACTGCTCACATTTCTGGATGCATTCTTTCCTTTTTGACTGATGGAAGGTCTCATGAAAATGTGACCAGAAGAAGCTGGGTTCCAGTACTCAATCTTTGTGTTCATTGTCTTGGCATAGGACAGTTAAAAAAAAATAGCCCAGAACCTCTTGGGATCCATTGCAGGATCTACCACCCACCCCCATCCTCTCACTAATTTCCAATGGCGACTTTTTTGGTGTCTAGCTATGAACTTTTTCTTCCTGATTAATCAATAATACAATAAACTTTTTTGAGAGAATTCCACATGACCTAAAAGCAACAAGGCTAAAAAAATTTAAAGACAAGCCTAAATTATTATGCTGGATAAATTAGTTTTTCTTCTTCTAACATGAAATGCAGACATCTTTAGCTAAGAGGATGCACATGGGTTAAAGGAAATGCTTGAGTAGCCATTGTCCAGTTACCTGGTGGAAACAATCCAACAAAGAAAATAAAAGAAGAATGTGAATATTTTTATTTTCATTTTTATCTTCAAGGAATAAAGCAACTCAATAAAACTGATCATTAAGTGCTGAGATGTATGTTAGTTGAATATTCTGGCATGTCTCTGTACAGGTGAACATTGCTTATGAAGAAATAGGTACAAAATTTCCAATATTTTTTATTTGCCTCAGACTACCATTGGATCGCAAAGGCAGAGATGTTTTAAAGCAAAACAAAACAGATTCTCTATAATAATGTTATCTCCTCAAGATGAAAACAGGAGCTGGGGAGAAGGCTCAATCAGTAAAACAAGAGGATAAGAGTTAGTCCCCCGCACATACTTGTAATCCTAATACAAGAAGATGGAAACAGGAAAATCTGCGAGGGTTGCTGGTCAGGCAGTATGGCCTGATTTCTGATCTCTAAGTTCAGTGAAATGCCCTGTTTTAAAAATTCAGATCAGGGCGGGGAATAAGGTTCAGTAGATGAAACACTTGTCATGTAAACATGAAGACTAGTGATTGGGTTCCCAGTAGTAACCTAAATGTTGGGTGGGCATGAAAGTTTGCCTATTGTTGGGGCCCAGCCTCGACGAGGTTCACATGTTCAGGGTAGGGGCATGAGAATGAGAACTATTAGATAGGAGGAATAGAGATACTAAAGAAAAGGAACAGAGACACGGAAGAGAATTGGGAGGGCAACTCAGTGAATACTGAATTCGCCTGCATTTATTTTCCATATGCTTCTATACCCCAATCCAAAAGGGAGGGGGAAGAAGGCAAAAGACTGCTTTACTATGATACAAAGAACAAACAGAGCAATTTCCTGCTTTAATACCTGAAACATCAAAGAGCTATATCTCGAGTTAAACATTCTGTTGTTTAGGCAAGACATGCAGCAACCACACCTTAGACCAAGCATCCTGTGTGCAGCCACTCTCTGGGTCAAACCTCCTGTCATATCCTTGAAGGAATAAAGAATAGGCTCGAATTCTCTGAATTTCAAAGTGAAATGGATCTACTTCTTTGGATTCCCACAGACTGTAATCCCAGAACTCAAGAGGTGGAGACAGGGGAATCACCCAGGCAAGCTGGCTACCTAGAGTAGACAAATTGATGAGTCCTGAGTTCAGGGAGAGACCCTGCCTCGATGTTGTAGGCATTTTAATGTAAAGAGTAATTAGAAAGACACCCACTGTCAACCTCTGACCCAGCACATAAACACGTGAACACCCACCCCCATAAGAACACATATACACACAGACATCACACCATGCACACATGCACAATCAAAAATGTTGGAAAACAAGGAAGACATTTGGATCATTCTTTGACCTTTCCACAGAAGAACACACAGAAGAAAACATCCACATGTACATACAAACACGCACACCATTAAAAAAATCATCTAAAAACAAGTTGTATAGATCCAATGAGGAACCCTCTTTGTGGACCTATTAGAAACGCCCCTGACCTGTTAGGTAGATGTCAAATTCACCCACCTGTTAGGTCATCTTTAGGAGAGCTCAGGAGAATACAGTGACAGAGATGTCTATGGCATAATCAGAGATTTTTGTAATGGAAGATCTCAAAATGAAGCCATAAATGGAAAGACCGCAATAATCTGGAACACAAGCCTTGTCTGAATTTGTTAAAGGGAATTTGATGTTTAATTTAGAAATTATAAACTTTTTATCCCTGTCCTTCCTTGCCTTCTGTTGCTGTAATAAATATGTCTGAAAGCAGTTTGCAGGAGGAAAAGGTTTATTTGATTTATCCTTCCACATCACACCCCACCACTGAGGGAAGTTAAGGCAGGAATTCAAGCAGGAAACTGAAGTCAGGAAGTAAAGCCAAGATCAAGGAAGAAGATGGCTGCTTGCTTCCTTACATAACCCAGGACCATCTGCCCAGGGGCAGCACTGCCCACAGTGAGCTGGCCTCTCCCTCATCAATTATCAACAAAGAAAATTAACCAGATAAGTTCTCACAGACCAATCTGATGGAGGTGAATGCCTCTTCCCAGACACGCCTAGGTTTGTGCCATGCTACAGGAAACTAACTAACATAACAGAGCTTTCCACCCCAAGCTTGCCAGAGGATTGACACAGATGGCTGAGTTCCATTCTTCTATATCCCAAGGGAAACCAGGAGTGGTAGATGGAGGCTGGAGTGACAGGGTTACAGGGCCTTGGGCTGCTGGAAAGACTGCCCAAGTAATCAGAGCAGTTCCTGCAGCAGAAGAAACAAATTACAGAGTTAGAAAAGCACGGGCTTAAAGACCTGTTTCATCTGCTGATTCTAAGGGCTTAACTACATGTTTAACCTCCGTGAGATACTTCCCTATCTGGTAAATAAGGGAAATAATATCTACTTGCAGGGTTATTATAACAATCAAGTAGATAAATGTTGAAATAACCAGGCTAGCTAAAGGATACAACAATTATATTTTTATTTATTATAAGGGGAAAACTCACAAAACAGGAAATGAGAAATCCAAGCACAGCAGTGCCCTAGAGAGAGAGAGAGAACCTGGGTGGTACACAGGTTTTTCCTCCTGTCCCAGAAAGGCAGGCCTTACCTGGGCTCCACCTCTTAAAGACAATTGGCTAACAAGGTTCTCCCCATCAGATAAACATCTATAAAGTGCTAAGGGTATAGACTGCCATCACAAATGACTTGAAGAATGGGGGCTTGATTCTTTTCCATGCCCTCCCCATCCTCATCATACCATGACTTAACTTGTCAGAAATATCCACAATAGAATTCCTGGCTTTGGAAGGAACAATTTTAGCCATCACTTCAGGAGCTGTGCAAGGTTTGAAGATGATGGACTCGAAGTCCTCTAGACAGGGTTTGAATTTAATCCCTACCAGCTTTGTTATTTTCATCAAAATATTTGTATGAACTTCGGTTTTGTTATCTTGACTTATGGTAATAAAAAGTTTTCCAGGGGGCTGGAGAGATGGCTCAGAGGTTAAGAGCATTGCCTGCGCTTCCGAAGGTCCTGAGTTCAATTCCCAGCAACCACATGGTGGCTCACAACCATCTGTAATGGGGGCCTGGTGCCCTCTTCTGGCCTGAAGGCATACAGACAGAATATTGTATACATAGTAAATAAATAAATATATATAAAAAAAGTTTTCCAAATACTAAAGTAAGTTTGTTGTTTATAGACCAGTAAATGAAACAGCAATCAAAACAAGACTGTAATTCTCAGCATGTACTCAGTCCTAGAAGCATTCTACATGCTTTGTAAAATCTATTAACTTAGTTAGTCTTTATGATAACAGTGCAAGGTGAAGGTTATTGTTGACTTTATTTTACAGACAGAGGGATCGAGGCCAGTTAAGTCTTTTGTGCAAGGTCTCTCAGTATAAAGAAAGGGCTGGAAAGGAGCTAGGGGTGCACAAAGCCTGACTTCTGGGACTCAGCTAAGAACTGGTCCGGAATCACACCTCTTAGGAATAGTGAGCACAATTGGCTCTTAAGACCTCTTAGTCAGCTAATGAAACCAGTGGGGACAGCAATGGTGCTCGTGTGAATGCAGATCCAGGATGACTGAGTGTCAGATCATCTACATCCTGAAAGAGGCACCAACTTATGCCCTCGTCTTTAAACATGGCTAGTTCATCATCAGAGATGGCTCTTGCGCCACAGCTGGGGGAAGGAGCTGTGTCGGTAGCGGTGCCAGTGTGACTTTGTGTGCCTTTCAGCTAGAAGTTTCTACAGTGCTGCTGTGTTGTCTGAACAAAGCCAGTTCCTTGCTTGCTTTTTAAGTTGTCAAGTTAGCCATTCTAGAGCGCTCCTCACTGGAACGGACTACTCTAGGTGTCCTACAGAAACACTTCCTGCATCTTTCCAAAGGTTGTGACTAAAACTCCCATTGCAATAACTTCCCTGGGTATTGAATATGTTTTCTGATAAATGGATGAGAAACATGAGGGGAGCGAGGCCAGAGAGGAAGGCAATCTCTAAGTCTGGGGAAGCATTAATAGGTAATAAAACAAACGAAAGGGAACAAAAATGTCAGGTCTATTTACTTTGTCAAGCCAATGGGTTTGGAAGGTTCCTGCCTCCCTCGGGCCTGCAGAGGTGTGCTGGAAGACAAGAAACACCTGAATCCTAACGAAGACTACGCTGGCTTAGGGAAGCATCCGTAATTAAAATTCCCACACAAGAAGAAGTGGGTGAAGAGAGCAGGGCGAACTCCGTGTCAAGCACTGCGCTCAAAACTGAAATAATTGGTCAAGAAAATGCTGACACTGATCGACATTCTACAAAGCTGGGTGCCACAAGGATCTGCTTTAACTGAGTGGCTGTAAAACCCGGGTTAAGATGATAAAAAAGTGTCTACCGCCGAGCTACACCCACAGCACACTTCTTATCTAATTATACCGGGGGAGAGGGTCCCTAAATTTTAATGTGGAATTTGTTAAGAGCCAAACGGTTCCATGATTTTTTTTAGTCAGAATCTGATTCAGAGCCAAAAGAATTTCCACTGACTTCCCCCACCTCCTTTTTCCAAACCGACTTGGGAAACGATAAATTGCTACAAAAGCAAGCACAGATTTGGGTTCTCTAGGTTTTCATCGTGACCTGAACCCCTAGAGGAGATTAAAAACGTGAAACTCCAGAGTAGCTGGAAGGCAGAAGGGCAGGGCGGGCGGGCGCCCTTCCGGATGGACTTTGACAGCAAGTTGAGGCAGAAGGCTCAGCGGCGAGGGCAGGAGTGACATTTGCCAAGTTCCTCTCCAGAGGGCGGAGTGAGTCAAGCGCATTAAGGAGGCAGAGCCAAGACGAGTGTGTCTGACTAAGAGAAGGCCGGGATAAGTAACTTTTGTTACATAACACGACGCGATGTGATTGGAGACTTACTGTACAGGCATGTCCTTATGTCCTTTGCACACAGTTATAATGGATTTGAAAGGATCGTTTTAAAGCATGTAATTTAAGAGGCCTTTATTTATTTATTTTATTTTATTTTATTTTAATTTTTAATTTTTTTTTCGTGGTTTGATTTTGTCCAAATAACAAATGACATCTACCTTGGAACAGTTTTAGTAGGTTCTTTGGGTGCCACCTAGTGGTGAAACGGAGGAAAGCAATTAGAAGTTACTGAAAAGTGAAAACATATTTCTTTAGGTAGGAAAAATTTGTTATCATGGAAAGCTGCCTTTGAGGGAAAAATTATTACTGTCCAGTGGTACAAACCATGTGTTTTGAAGAAGCCAGGAACTTTGAACTCTAATCATTGCTTAATCGCCACTGGTATACTGTGTTAACTCGATGTGAACCTATTTAAAATAACAAACAAACAAACAAGCAAGCAAACAAACAAAAATGTAAGAAGAATCAGGAGATTGTGGAGACTATCTGCATTTTACTCTACAGATACATCACGTCTATTTACATCTTAAGAATTCTGTCGTGGCCTCTCCAGATAATTTTAGACAGTATCAGAATTCTTTATAATAAAGCATTATCTTATTGTATAATCCTCAAAATGATGTCAGACGTTCTTTGCTGAGTTTGAAAAGTGCATCAGAACAACAACACAACAAACAAAACCTAAGATATTCAGGCTCTAAAACTAGTATATTATACTTCACTTTATCACATTTATTTTCTCTGCACACTTAAAATGAAAGAGGAGATAAAAAATACCACACATCTTTGATGGGCTATGTGTGCCGCTTACAGATTAATTATTGTCACCTATATAAGAAAAATATGCGGATTCCATTGGGTTAGTGAATACGGTTGCAAAGCCCGCCCAAGTTTGCGACATTAATTTCTGTGACAATCTGGCAGGTGCGTACCCTTCTATTCACCTTTTTCTTGTGTTTTAACTTAGTGTCATCTCCCTCCAGGATCTGCACAGACCTCATCCTATTTATTTATTATTTATTTATCCTATTTATTATTCTTAAAATATTTATTTATTTATTTATTATGTATACAATATTCTATCTGTGTGTATGCCAGCAGGCCAGAAGAGGGCACCACACCCCATTACAGATGGTTGTGAGCCACCATGTGGTTGCTGGGAATTGAACTCAGGACCTTTGGAAGAGCAGGCAATGCTCTTAACCTCTAAGCCATCTCTCCAGCCCCTCCTATTTATTATTTATTAGGGTCAGATTTGTTGGTTTAGGTTGGATGTGCACTTAATACCCACAAGATTGGGAAGAGAGCTTCAAAATCTGATTTTTACTCTGAAGACAAAGGAGCTTTGGGAGAAATGCTCCTTTCTCTGGCTGATTTAGGGATGTGCAAAGCTTGAAGGGGTTGCAGCCATGTATGACCGTGAGGTGTATGAGTAGACATTGTGAAGGGCAGGGCGACGGGGCGATTTGTAACATTGATCTAGTCAACCTATCAGAAGCTGCCCTGCCTTGAATTTGTCATCACACACACAATCAAGTCTCTGCTGATGGCTGCTACTTTTAGGATGTGTCACCCATCACCGTTATTCCCTTTCACATCTTTTCTCAGAGAACATTTTGAAAAGTAATCATTTTCTTCATCTCTGACACTTGGAAGGTAAGCCATTAACATCTATTAGTTGTTTTTCTTGTTCTTGTACTACGTGGAACTGAGGGGAGGAGCTTACTTTGGTCTATGGCTTGAAGGGTGTTGTCCATCATGGCAGAGAAGGTCTGGGGGTGAGACTTTGAGGCAGCCGCTCACATTGCACCCAAAGTCAGGAAGCAGAGGGAGAACACCGATGTTTTTATTGCTTCCCATTGTGTTCACTCCGGGTATTGAGCTCAGAGGAAGTTTGCCTTCATGTAAGACATATGTATGAAAATATTCATAGTGGTTTCATTTATAGCACCATAGAGACATCCCAGCTGTTTCTTAACAGGCAATGGTTAAACAAATTGTGTTGTAATCACATCATGGATAAATCTCAGAAACGTTATGGTGAGAGAAAAAAAAATCCTCCCTCAAGTTACATGCTGATTTGGTGAACACACAAGCATATGAATGCAGTAAATCATGTAGAACTAAGCAAACATACCTAATTCTAAATAAATCTAGGGAAATCCACATAGAACACAAAGATGGCATCAGTAGTAACTTGGTTGTGATATTGTCGTATATTCTTAAAAGATGTCATTCTTGAAAAAAAAACTAAATGGTACATGAAAGCTTTAATATTATTTCTTGTAATCGAATGTGAATCTATGAATATCGCAAAATAAAAAGTGTAATAAAGAATAGGTATCCTTGGGAAGTCTATGGAAGAGGGAGAGAACTGGCTCTCGAAAGCTGTTCTCTGACCTCCGTCCCGCAGTGTGCTGCTGAGGCGCCCCTCTTCTCACACAGAGTAAGGAACTGAAGGCAATAAAAAGTCTACAAGTGTAAGTATTTGATGACTGATAAAAATTAGAACCATCTACAAGGAAATCCATCCAGGGAAATGAAAAACCCTCTCAGTGAAAACTATTGAGGAGGACACAGAACCCGAACAGACATCCCATGCTCATGGCTGGAAAGAATTAATAACACCCAAAGGTCCACATTACCCAAAGTAATATAAAGATCCAATGTAATTTCCTCACAGAAAGAGAAAACAATCCTAAAATTCATATGGACCCAAAGAGGACACCAAAGCAAAGGTAGCAAAAAGAACAAAATTGGATCTAACAGTGTATCTGATTTTCTATCCACAGAACATAGTACTGCACGGAGCAGATATGTGTATGAACAGAAAAGAACTCAGAAATAGCTCCAAATATTTATAGTCAACTGGCTTTCAGCAAAATCTCCAGAATTGACATCAGAGGAAACACAGTTTCCCCAGCAGCGATCTGGCCAGACTACACAGAGGTAGTCAAAGAAGACCACTTCTCCTCAATGTAAACAAAAGTCAGCTTCAAGCTGACTGAGGGTTACACGAGAGCCTGAAACCTGGAGTTGCTGGAAGACAGCATGTGCTCACAACACATGTCTTCGAAGAGTTTTAGATATGACTTTAAAAGCACAGGCAGGAAGAGGCTAGATAATTAAGACTACACAAAACTAAGACATTTCTTCCCAGGAAGTAAAATTATCGTCAAAGTGAAGCAGGAGCCAGCAGAACAGGAGAGAATGTCTGTATTCTATTTGTTGGGAAAAGGTTTACCTCTATCACTGCAAAACTCCCCACCATCAAGGTTATCATCATCATCACCATCATTGTCGTCACCACCACCATCATCATCTGATCGAAAGATTAACAAATGATTATCAAATATTTATAAACGCCGAGCCACACTACCCATGAGGGGGATGCAAATCAAAGCCACGTAGACACACTCTCATCCCAGCTAGAATGACTGCTACCTGAAAAACCTGCTGGCAAGGATTTATGGGAGGAGGGTATCTTATAACCTGGCAGTGAGCATGTAAGATAGTATAGTCATTGCAGATTAAAAAGCATAGAGTTTTCTCAGACAGATAGGAAACTAAACCTGTTCTGTGGCCCCGCAACCTTACTGCCGGAAGTAAAATTAAAGACAGTGCAATGCGCTTGTCAGAGAGACCTGCGCACCTGTGCAGCTTTCATCTTGCATCTATCCACTGAGCCTCTGCATTTCATCCTCTTTCTGCACATTTTGTCCAAGGCATCATGCAATAAAACATATTTTGATCCCACTGGTATTTTCTTTAAATATACCTAACTCACACTAATTATTTTCTATTTAAAACACTGCCTTCCTGGGTTAGTCCACTTTTGATTTGAACAGTAGAGGGGGCATGCATCTTGGACAACAAATAGATTTGCCACCCTGGTTTCTCTGAGTACAGTGCTACAAGTCCACGCCCAAGGCACACAGCTTTGAGTGCTTTTCCCTGTTCTCTCCTCACTGCTCTCCAGACTCTCCATTTTATGCTCAGCAGTCGTTTTGTTCAACCTGTCTCTGTTGTTGCTGTTGATATAACGCACCCAAAGCAAGAGCTGTCTCTCCCGTTACCATGGAGATGCTGTCTTATTTTCGTAATCTTTCTTCATCACGCTGTGCATCCATTCAGGTCTGTAAATGCTCTATGTCCTGGTTTCACATATCTAATAAAGAGGACTCTGCGAAGTTAGCCCCTGACCTTTCCTGCCTACTTGAGTAAAGTACTGACCTTTCCTGTCTACTTGCATTGCTTGCTAATATAAATAAAGGTAATAATGGATTACTTCCAATGCTGTCTCCATCCTTCCAGGTAGAAGACACTGCACAGAATACATGGAATAGCTATTAAACGGTCCCCTCATCTACAGTCCAACTTCTCCAGCTGCGAGTTGTGACTCTAGGTGACCTTGTGTAACAAAATGAGAAGAGTCATGAAAATTTGTCAACCGAAAAGAGTTTCTGAACATGCAATGGCCAAAATTTAATTCAGAACCCAAATGTGTAATGAATCCAAAGTGTTTACACTAGCTCTCACACACATTGGGTTGTGCAACTTCACACAGCGTTCGTCTGAACACATGACACACACATTTTGCAGTGCACATGCAATTACATCATGTAATGTCAACAGACACTGACTGACATACCTCAGCCAGGATCCAGATTTTTGCGTCTATATTACTGTAAGTTTACTGTACCAAGTTTTCTGCTCTTTTGGAAACATAATTAATTTAATGAAGAAAAACAAAGATTTCTAATATTTTCTTACATTCCTCTCTAGCTCTGGACTGTACTTTTTTTTTATTTATTTATTAAAGATTTCTGTCTCTTCCCCACTGCCGCCTCCCATTTTCCTCCCCCTCCCCCAACCAAGTCCCCCTCCCTCGTCAGCCCAAAGAGCAATCAGGGTTCCCTGCCCTGTGGGAAGTCCAAGGATCACCCACCTCCATCCAGGTCTAGTAAGGTGAGCATTCAAATTGCCTTTAACAAAGGACATTGAGCCTATAATTAGTGATCCTAGAGAAGCTAAATAAGGAGAACCCAAAGAAAAACATATAGGCATCCTCCGGAATATTAACCTTCATCAAGCGATGAAAGGAGACAGAGACCCACATTGGAGCACCGGACTGAAATCTCAAGGTCCAAATCAGGAGGAGAAGGAGAGAGAGCACGAGCAAGGAACTCAGGACCATGAGGGGTGCACCCACATACTGAGACAATGGGGATGTTCTATCGGGAACTCACCAAGGCCAGCTGGACTGTACTTTTTAAGAATGTTTCATTTTAAAGATTGGTGTTTGAGTTGCTGACTTGAGTTTCATGAAAGATTGTTGAATAGATGTTGGCTTGTGGTTAGGACAGAATTTCTCACAGTTCCTGAAATATTTCTAAGCATATGCCTGTTATTTTGAAGGCTGTGCTGTTGTGAAAAGGCATTCTTGGTATTGATAATCACAAAATTGAAGTATCAGTCAACCCAGAAAAATGTTGAAGATGGTCTATATGTCCTGCAGTATTAAATATTCAGCCAAGAGTTGCTTCTTTCCATAAAAACAAGCAAGTACATTGTCCCAGTAGGTGGTATCAAAGGTGTAGCCATGGTTACCCACTAAAGTACCAGTCTGAGTTTTTCCTGGAGTGTTTAGAACACTTCAGATCCAGCTAATGAGGGTACATTTTGCTTGTCTTCTCTCCCTCCCTCTCTCCCTCCTCCCTTTCTCTTCCTCCCTCCCTCTCTCCCTCCTCCCTTTCTCTCCCTCCCTCCCTCTCTCCCTCCTCCCTTTGTCTTCCTCCCTCCCTCTCTCCCTCCTCCCTTTCTCTCCCTCCCTTCCTCTCTCCCTCACTTTTTCCCTTCCTTGCTTCCTTTTATCCTCTCTCCCCTTCCCTTCCTCCTTCTAAATTTCTATATTTTCTAAGATAAGTATCCATTACACATAAAACCTGGGATGTTGTTATTTCATATTTTGATGTGGGAGTGTCATATATCAATCTGTTGATCTCATTGGCTAAGCAATAAATACACTGCTTGGCCCCATTGGTTAGAACATAGGTGGGTGGAGTAAACAGAAGAAAATGCTGAGAGGAAGAGGAAGTGAGGTCAGAAAGCATGCAGCTCCGCTCAGAGCCAGACACCTCAGAGAGAGACACCATGCTCCTGTCTCGTGGGCAGACAGGATAGCTCTGCTCTCTGAGGCACTCTCAATGAAGCTCAGAACCAAGATGGACGTAGGCTAGAATCTTCCCGGTAAGCGCACCTCATGGTGCTACATAGATGATTAGAAATGGGTTAAGAGGTTGAAGCTAATGGGCCAAGCAGTGCTTAAAAGAATACAGTGTCTATGTAATTATTCTGGGTAAAGCTAGCCGTGCAAGCGGCCGGGGTGTTGGGGACGCAGCCCCGCCGCTCCTATTTCAACAATATTTGTACCATAATATTTTACTTAATATTTCACATATTTTGTTCATCACTTAAAACGCTGACAAAATACCTTTAAATGTGAACTTTGAACTTTCCTGGTGCATTCTAGTAAATACAATCCCTTGTTGAAATGGTGTGGGTCAGTTAATACATAAAATGATCAGAGTGTGCAGCATACAAGGCCTGAGTCCTGCTCTTGAGTGACTTATTGTGTCTGACGCAGAAACTCACCTTGTTCTTCCGGAAGCTCCCAGAGAAGGTGAGTCACGTTCCATTCTTCTCACTCGAGTGTTCAGGGCTCAGGCACTTCCTGCCAGCCCCTGTGCTGGGGAGGACTTTCTACCAGCAGGCAGGTTTCAGAATGAGGAAGCCGGAAGACAGTTGCCAGGTCCTGGAAAGAGGCTGTGACTCATTCTCAAGGTGACATAGGAGAAAACGTGTGTACTGAAAGATGTCTGCTGGAAACGGCCAGGGAGAACTCTCTGCTTTTCTGGTGTTGTCTTGTTGATAACAGAGGCACATCCAGTTATGTCTAGCCTTTGAAGATCAGGATTCTTTTTGCATGGCCTTATGTTTTTTCTGCTTTAGCTAATACTGAATCATGAACATCTCAGTTTTCTCCTTATAGACAAATTACCCACCCAGCCTTTGGATCACACCTCATTGGCTCCATCAAACAGTAACCATGGAATAAGGCGCACACCCTGATGCCTTTGTCCTGGCCCTTGCAGACTTGCACATTCATGCTGAAAAAATGTCTCCTGGCACTTCTCTGAAATTTTGTCTTTTGTGGAATACATCAAATAACAAACATTGGAAACAATGATGGAAAAGTTGTCTAGTTCTCTCTACTCTGAAAGCACCGAGGCGGTACAAAAGTCTGTTTAGGTTGTTTACGAAGCTGTCTTTGGAGCTGACATGCCAGACTGGAGCGGAAGCTCGAGAGGAGCTTTTCATTGCGTCTTAGAAGCACAAGCTCCACGTCATTTAGGTTGATAAGAAAGGAAAGCAGTAAAGATTTGGCAGAAGACTATCTGAATAGCACGGTAAGTCACGACAGGTCTTAAATGCCTTCCCAAAACACATAACGCACGCACGCGCACGCACACACACACACACACACACACACACACACCCTTGTTCTCTGCATAGAACAACTCGAAGCAGCTGCTGGTGTGGTTGAAGTAAGACAGCTGAGGTTTGTCTGTTTGTTTCACGGAACAGCTGGGGGTGGAAGGAGACATTTTGGCCACGATGCGGGTGAGGAATTCGGTCTCCCTTGCCAGCCTTTCTCCAGACAACAATGACAACAACATCAAGTGGGCCCCTCTTGAGCTCTATGAAAACAGCAAATTGTGGGGGAGAATTCGTGAAACTTGGACTAGGGTTAATGAGAAGCAGGCCAACCACCCAGAACACATAATTTAAGGTGGTCCTCACTATTCCGTGCTAATGTGGCCTTTGTATAATGCTAAGACATAGACAGTTTCCTTAAATGGTGTGCCTTGCTTTTCTCTGTTTAGTCTTTGCTACTTTTGCAATATTTGGCCTGTATTATAAACCATCTATGACCAGATATGAATCAGATGACACAGGACTATCATAGTATATATAGATTTCTTCCATATAATAAATCTGAGAGATATTTGATAAGGGACTTATCACAGAATATTTAAGAGTCTCAAATAGTATGATACTACTAGATTAACGGAAGATGTGTTAAATAAATTTTATTTATACTCAAACTCACTGTTGGCAACAAAAGACAAACATCTAACACAATAAAGCTGTTATCTCCTACCTTCTTCATTCTTTGTCCTGTCTATCCTAAGTTTCTTTTTCCAGGTCATTGACTTAGTAATCACAGAGGATCCCACCGCCATCTGTGAGTAGATGTCCCTTCTAGGTAAGATATGCCTATGTCCACTGTTCTTCATGCTGAGAGTCACACAAAGCTCGGGAGACTTCCTCTCTTCTCTTAGTAGAATTCTATGCTCTGGTCACTTAGTGTCCTGAAAGGAGTCTTCATGTCTGTTCGAACATGAAGTGTACCCCATAGGCTCATGTGTGGGACAAGCTGGTGCCGCTGGCTGGTTTGGAAGGCCATGGCCTCTGCAGCAGATGGACTTTGGTGAGGAAGTGAGCCAGAGGGATGGGCCTGGAGGTTTTTACAGCTTGGCCCTGTTTCTGAACCCTGCCTTCTCTCTCACACCTTCTGTACCATGCTAGGATACATCCTACTGAACTGGAAGCCAGAGGACACACTTCTTCCCCAATGCTGCATACTGATACTGTAGGACCCTTGACCCAGTAACGAGAGACGTAATAATATGGAAAAGTGGTGCTGAGCAGTGGGCCACTGCCACTATCAACCCAACACAGTGGCTCCTGGGACTTTTAAGCTGGCTTGAAGGAAAAATGTGGAAGCATTTGGATCTCAGGGCTTGAGAAGCCTAGGAATGTCGTAAGCAGAGCTTAAGCAGCTATTGGAGCAGGAGAGTGGGAGACCATACTTCTAAGAGAAACCTGCACAGAGAAGCCCCGGACTCTACTGGGTCCTGGACTACAAGCCATTCACGTCACTACCAAGCTGGTGTGCTTCCGACATTCTGCCCACATCCTGAAAATATGAACGAGTCTGAATTCAAACGTAAAAGACATTTGGTAGGTGGAGGACATCTCTAGGCAGAACAGCATCCAGTCTGTGTCAGGTTTCTGTGTACTGTTCCTCATGTCCACAGTGACAGAAAGCAGAAGGCAGAGTAGAGATGGAAAACTCAAGGTTGTTCTATTGTGTGACTGTATGAGATAAACAACCTGTTCTTCCCTTATGCTGCTTTTTCAGTAGTTAAGTCACAGCTGACCGAAGAGTACCTGATGTATCTATCACATTTGTGCCTTGCGGTACTGGAAGGTCTCTTCCTGTCCTGGGTTCTGACAGAGCAGCTGCCATATTATGACTAACCTAAGCATGGAGCTCATTGCGCAGTCTCTTCCTTCCTCCATCGTAGTTTACAGAGAGCCCCTACTATCCTACTTGCCTAGCTGGGTTCTAGAATTTAGCCATATCATGTTTGTTATCATGTAAACTTTAAACACAGCACATGCCTCTTCCTGGTCTAAGTTTTGCGGGAATGAACGAGAGTAATAGAAGTCCAGAATGAGAGAGCATCCTTTTGGCCATTTTTACTTCTAATCAGAGGACTCTAAAGCCCCGTGGAGTGTCCTCAGAGCCAAATTAGCCTTTATCCTGAGATTAATCATCTGTTCACAAAGAAAAATCCTTTTCTCTCTGCTGCGCATGTCCTTTCTGCTCTGCCTCAGAACTGCCCAGGTGGTGAGCACAGCCCCACTGAGTCCAGCTGAAGTGGATAATTGAACCAAGTTCCCAGGTTAACAAGGGTAGGTTGGTGGTCAACTGGGAGCTTATGTCCTCTCTAGTGGCCCTGAACGAGCAGATATCCATAAACTCACATAAGCCACAGATACAAGGTAAAACTGTCATATAAATGGTATGTGTCTATGTGTGCACATGTGTCCACAAGTCTGTCCTTCTTGGGTTTTGCTTATGTAAAGATGAGGGGTTTTGTTTATGAGTTACAAAATTTTCATGGATAGCACTAACTTAATACAGTCGATTAAAAATAAAATTCGGCGCCAGAAGAAAACAGTTTCACAGCTGACCAGGATGTTCATGGAGGTCAGCTACGTAAGAGCAAGCCAGCCGCATTCCCACGGAACTCTGAGATCTAGGAAACACGATGGCACCGGAAAAGTCTTCCTCTGGCTCGAGGCAAAGTCGGTGAGAAACAGCTTTCTCTACAGCTCATTCTTGTTGCATTTCAAGTCTCAAACAAACAAGAAAGTGTGAGACACCACAGACCTGCTGGCTCAGACTGGAGACAAATACCAGTGACTGCAGAGGATCTTTCCACAAGGTTCCTTCCTATGTTTGTCTGTATCCATCGGAAGCCTGAAACAGATTCAAATATAACACACGGCCTAAAGAAAATCTCATACATTTCATTAGTTTTGAAAAATAAAACTGAAAATAGAAAACATAAAAAAAGAATCAGTCCACTCTTCTATATCCTGACTATTATATTTTTTGGCATTTTTGCTTTAGCAGTTCTTCAAATAATCTTAAAGGTATAAGGTCCAAAATTACAGCCTCAGACGGCATATTCAATACAGCAAAATAAGAGGTCTGGGAGACGAAAAATGCGAATTTCTTTAGTGCATTGTCTTATAGGTGCTCGACATTAAATTTACACCTGCCTCTAACAGGGGTGGAGATGGCAATTCAATATGGTGAAGGTGCGTTTGTTTTCCCACACCACATCCCATAACAAAAACACAGGTGCCTTCATTCTGTTGCCTGAACTACAGCCTTCTGGGATGTTATTTTCTAATGGGGATGTAACAGAAACAGTCTGGCGCCATCTTGTGGCAGTGACTTGTAATTGGCTGTGTCTTTGAAACCACGGTCAGCTTGTATTTTGTGTGCTATAAAACCAGTCTTTCTGACTGCTAATTTACAAGTACGGACAAAATATTCATGCACAGAAGTACTAAAAACGCATTTTTGCAAAGAATAATAAAAAGAAATTAATGATGATTTATTCTATATTCCTGTGTCCAAGATATTGTGAGTTTTGTGTCTCTCCCTTGCTGGGTGGTGAGGCAGCCAACTCCAGGGAAAAACCATATAGACTCATTCAGTTCAGAACCCAAAGCCATTCAGGTGTGGGGCTTAGTGAAATTTGAACTTGAAAACAAAGTATAAACATAGACTTTTTAGCAATTACTGCCTTTTAAAAAACAACAATTATATTCCAAGCATTATGTTAAGTAGTTCATGTTTGTTATCTCATCATGCACTTAATATCCATGGGACAGAAAATGACGACTATTGAGTCTATTAAATAAATGCTGACATACACAAAGACTGTATAACCTGCCCAAAACAACGTGGATGAAAATAAGAAAAGGAGCCTGAATTTGAAACCGGGAATGTTTAATCCTAATGCCCACGCGGTCATTTGTATAATGTTAATGTAATTCATCCGTCCACTCTCCTGGTGACCCGCTTTCTCCAACTGGGCCCTATCTTCCCATGAGTCCACCATATTATAAATTTATCAGGCGATCAATGCATTGATTAGGTGACAAATTCAGATCAATCCCAAAGATTATTATTTGGCAACCAACCATCAGTATACAAGACAATGTGGATTCTTTTATATTCAAACAATGAAAAAAAGTGATATCATCATGAATGAACTGAATTCACTCAGGTATGGAATTCATGGAAGACACGGGAGAGAAATGTAACCAAATACGCCTCTGTCTCAACGAATAAGTGCAAACCCCTCCTCTTTCCCAGACATACTGTATTTCCGTGTCCTTGATAATGTGAGGTGATTGCAGTCTTTCCACAAGTCACCTTACTGATTGAGGTACAATCAGTGCGACCACGAGAACGTGGCAGCTGTTTGCATTTGCGCTCCTTTTTCTGTCATCCCGGTGAACTAACAAGACAGAGTAGGTATTCCAGTTCTGGATTTTGTGAACTTAGTTTATAGCTGTCACTAGCTGTGTGATCGAAAGTCATCCTTACCTCAGCTCTCTTCTATGAACTGGAGATAATAATAATGCATTCAGCGCATAATGAGACTTTACCCTACTAGCACTGAAAACTCAAGCGGTTAAAACAGTGCATGCCTTGGAGAAGAATTGTATGAACTTTAATTATCTTTTTATTGTTACATTATGATAAACACCTCTCCCTAAGATGTGGGGCTTTGGCTTACTGACACACTTGTAATGACATCATACGAGATCTTAACTGCTTCTGAAATGCAAGGACTATGTTGGGACGGCCTGGAGACTTTCTTTTTTTTTTAAATATTTATTGATTTATTATGTATACAATATTCTGTCTGTCTGTATGTCTGAAGGCCAGAAGAGGGCACCAGACCTCATTACAGATGGTTGTGAGCCACCATGTGGTTGCTGGGAATTGAACTCAGGATCTTTGGAAGAGCAGGCAATGCTCTTAACCTCTGAGCCATCTCTCCAGCCCTGGAGACTTTCTTATAATAGCGGCTAACCTCTAGAAACCAGTGAGCCTCAGGATCAGAATAGAAGAAGATACCCCAGTGTAATTACCCTGACCAGGCTGATGGCTTGCTTTAGGGGTTGCTTCAAACTCTGTCTCTATGAGGCAGAAACCCAAAGCAACACTGTAGCTACAAACCCCGAGTATTTATCATGATATCTTTTGTTGCCTCCTGCTCTGTGTTTGGAAATTGTGAAATTCTGTAGAAATAAGGTATTTTTAAATCTGGGGTTTATTGAGATTAAACACGGTAGACTTTTGTATTTAGTATTATGTAATTGTGTAATCAAGTACTATGAACTTGAGACTCTGTCATTAAAACATTCCTTATCATCTGCCATTCACTTGGTTTATCCTAGCACCTTAGTGATTGTGGACTCGTTGAAGAGTCGACAGAAGTTGGATTGTATGTAATTTTTGCCATAATTCCAAGTCAAATATACACATACAACCCTGGAGAATGTTCTACTGGTTGTCACTTCACGACCAAGAGATCTGAGCAATTTCGGGGGGAAAATTCTAGAGCGATAACTTTATTGTATTTAATTCGCTCATGTAGAAAGCTTTAGCCCTAGATTCTGAGCCCATCCCTCATAGACTAGTCTGTCTCTGCAAAATAGATTCAAACCGAGGCCTCTGGCCTTTCTACTTCACATGCGCAGTCTGAGAAGCAGCAAATAAAAGGAGCCATCAGTATGGGCAAGACAGTGATGCTTTGATGGTCTCTAGGAACTGCTACTCAGTGCTATATGGGCGTTTCCTCCTGCACACTCCAACTACAAGTAAATGATGTATTAAAGAGACAGGATTAGAGTCAGGGAAACTTCCACTACTTAACTCTGACTCTGAGACCATTGGCTTCTCCCTAGCAGTCTGAGCTATCATAACACTAATAACATTGCTAATATTTGGTGTGTAATTTACATAACAAATCCCTTATTTTCCTATCATCATGTCATATTATGTATGAATAAGCTGCCAATGAGGGGAATACTCTTAAGGTCTTTTGAATAATTAAGTTATCTGAGCCATTCTTCTGAAGTATTTGGTAAAGGTTAATGATCTGAAACATCATTACACACTTTATTTGCTTTGGTCAGTCCTTCCACTAGAAAGAAGACCAAACACCTTCTACCTTAGTGTATTTATCTTCGTATTTCCTTTTAAGCCCCACAGAGTGACTCACATGAGTCTTTTCTCTTTTAATTAATTATTTTGTTGGCGCATCTCCTCAAAGGATTTCTCTTGAGAGCTTGGGGTGGATAAAAGCTGTTAACTAATTAGGAGGTGACCAGGTCTCACCTTTCCAAGGTGTCACTTGGTATCTGACATACACTGTATCTCTTCCAGAAACTGCTGCTGCAGCACCTTGCGTGGTGCCTGAAGAGTGTTACTAGTGTTCAAGCAAAAAGTCTGAATTCAGGCCTCATTAAAGTACCTGGTAAGACACCTTTCACAGACCCAGAAAGCTGTTCTCTTCCTTCTTGGCATACTATTTATTCCATCTGCCCATGCTCTAATCTAATCTTATGGAACTAATGTGTTTAGAGAAGACAGAACAGTACACACAAGGGACCAGTCTTTGAGAGGAATTCAGAGGGGTCACCTAGGGTTGAACCTAGTAGCAGCCAAGGTTATGCTGGTTGGGTCTATAAACAGATGTTTTTATTTCTTTGGTCATTTACCCTATAACTTTGCACTATACCAAAAATATTAGTAGCTAATGCTTAACATACTTACCCGTTAACATGATTCTTGGTAAATGATACCAACGTGATCTGCTTTCTTTGCAGAATAAAAACTAATCCGTCTATATTGTCAGGATGCTTTTGATACTACGTAATATAAAACTTAGCTCAAACCATGTTATGGACTGAAAATGATTCATTGGTTTATATTTAGCTAGACAAAGAATTAGTTTTCCTGTAATTTGAGTCAAAGCAGTGATTTAGTGACCTTTTCATCCTAAGGCATTACGAAAAGCTGTTGAATACGTTCAATAACCATGTTCACACCCTGAACTACACAGAATTCTTCTGTGGATGTGTGATGAAAGGAAGTACATCATTTCCCTAAAGGTTTCATTTCATAATTTCATGTCTTACTGTCGACTCTATGACAGGCTTACCTCTAGACAACCAGTTTAGAGCAAGAGATGCTAGAACTTCATTGGCTTTGAAAAGAACCAAAGTAACCACACATTTAGCTAAAAATTTTAATTAGTCTTTATTTGGTATTTTGGGATTGGGCAACAGTGTTTGCGCAATGAACTGAACTAAGGAGATTGTCCTATAAATACAAAAGGACAGAAGAAATAGAATGAAAACAATCAGTCATTTCAAATATACTTTCCTTAGAGCGTTTAAACATGTTCTAAGGTTACCCAGCTAAATTGGACATACTCTGATTGGCCATGGATCTAGTTTTAAAAAGTTGGCACATTTTGTTGTTATTGTTTATTCTGATTATATAGCTCTTAGCACAAATGAATGCATTCTTGTTGACTTACATTTGTTTGTTGGGTCTAGATCGGGAGCTCAGTCAAAAAAATAATGGCCTCCTATCATTTGTATGAACTTAAAGGGTCTAGTTTCCACTTCTGGAGGTAGGGACAAGATTAGCTTTGGTCAATCACTAAGGCTATATTGAAGAATGGACTTTGAGTAGGAGGAAGCAGGGCATAGATTCATCCAACCACCCTATGGTTTTTACATTTCTAAGAACTAATAGTATTTAAGAAAGCCTCTAAAAGATTTTCACCAACTTTTGGTCACAATGTATCTTAGGTATCCCTATATTCTCTGTGCCAGGATAGGGATAGCTGAATCCTTAATGATTCACTGGACACCTGCCCAACCATTTGATTATGGAATATTTGGGACATGAGTCAAGCGCTTTCTGTATCTACACCCTAGAATTTCACAAAAGTCCTACATTAACTCTCTTCACAGGGTCACATAGGGCACACAATTAGGGAGCTGATACACTCAGGATTTCAGCTGAGGTCACTTTCTTTTTAAACTTTTAGTATATTTTTGAGAGAGAGAATGAGAGAGAGAGAGAGAGAGAGAGAGAGAGAGAGAGAGAGAGAGAGAGGGAGGGAGGGAGGGAGGGAGGGAGGGAGGGAGGGAGGGAGAGGAGGGAGAGAGAGAGAGAGAGAGAGAGAGAGAGAGAGAGAGAGAGAGAGAGAGAGAGAGAGAGAGAGAGAGATTGTATGTATCCCAAAAGAGGACATCAGACCTTTTGGATCAGGAGCTACTGTCAAGAACTGAACTCAAGCCCTCCACAGGAGCGCTGAGTACTCCCTACCTCCTACAGACCTAATGTCTTAAGAATCAGACTGTCCTAACTGCCACCATGCCAAAGAACTGAGGTTTATCCAAAGTGTCAAGAGACTAAGAAAGTTACCGCCTACACCTTGGGACTAATGATTCAGTGGTGGGAGCTGGAGAGCAGACGGCAGAACCCCTATTTCTGCATCATTTTTCATCTGTTCTGTCAAGGAGAGTAATCTTTGGCCCGAGAGAGTGTTGCAAACTTTGGCAGTAGAAAATACATTTTGAAACTGGATAAAGATGTAATAGGTAAACACCCAGCTACTTCCATGAGTTTGTGTCTTCTCAATCAGACAAGTTAAATGCTTGGAATGAAGAAAAGCTGTGGCTGATTATGTCTTAGGGGCAATGAGAGTGGTCTATGACAATGGGAATAACCCTTGGAGACTCATGAACGCGTTTGTAAAAACACCAGCTAAATTACTCTATAAACAAACAAACCAAAGGTTAGGAAGGCTTTTGTATGTTGAGAGTAAACTTCAAGCTGCATTACTTCAAGCACAACTTATTAGTATTTAGAAGAGAAAATAGGTTTTTCTATTGAAAACAGAAGACTGAAGATAGATTTTTTTTCTGCTTCCTTAACATTCAAAAAATTACAAGAAAGCGCTTCAGAGTGTAGAAACCAGATACTCTGTGATAACAGATAAAAGGGTTCACATTTTTAAGATAAAAATGAGATGAAAGTGCTGCCACTAAGATAGAAATCTGGAAAAACTGAAGCCTCTGCTTGCGATAAAGCAGAAAGTCAGTGAGGGTAAGCTGCTTCCTGTGAGACTGAAAAGTCTTGAAGAAAGCTAGTGAGGTTAGAGGTAGTTTCTGTGTATAATAGGGTGTAAGGCATGCATTATGAAGAACTCTTTTTTTCTGCCTGGACCATACAGTTCAACATCCAATTATCCACTAACCTTCTCTGTCCACACAACTGGGCCATTTGTCCCAGAGAAGCACCACTGTGACTGTCAAAACTGTTAAAGCAGAATGACCAGATAGCTGATCATCCCCGAGACAAGACTGCCACTTCACAAGGCCTTTCGCTTCTGATTCAAACAGATCATCCAAAGAAAATTTCCCAAACCCATCGTTTTGGGTCTCACCAACCAGGCCACCATCTAATATTCTTATAGTGTGCTCCTTGTGAGGAAGTCCTTACATTTTGTATTGTAATATAGCTGTTTTCATCATCTTTTAAGAGAGCCTTCAAATCCAATCTTTTCCTCATTTTTCAACCTTTTCCTCTGCGCCACTGCAGGCTGAAGAGCTATAGTATGAGATTGGATTGCTTCTCTCACCTGGACACAGGCATACCACTCTTCCTGAGAGCCATGAACTCCTTTAAAATGGAATCTTCACTCTCTCTAAGTTTATAATTCAATTTGAGCCTAATATTAAGATAAGAAACAAATGTCTCATGAAATACTTTTAATGTTAGTGGATTTCTTTGTTAGGGTTTCTATTGCTGTGAAGAGACGCCTTGACCACAGCGACTTTTATAAAGGAAAAACAATTAGGATGACTTATATTTTCAGAGGATAGTTGATTATCATCATGGTGTGACATGGTTGCGTACAGATGGACATGGTGCTGGAGAAGGAGACTACAGTCCTACATCTTGTTCTGCAGGCAACAGGAAGAGGACTGAGACATTGGACATGGCTTAAGCATGTATAAGACCTCAAGGTTCATCCCTACAGTGACACAATTTCTCCAACAAGGCCGCACCTACTCTACAAAGCAACAACTTTCAATAGTGCCCCTACCTATGAGCCTTTTGGGAGCCAATTACATTCAAACTATCACATTCCACTCCTTGACTGCAATAAGCTTGTTACAATATCATAATGAAAAATGTATTTAGTTGAACGTCAAAAGTCCCCATAATCTATCACAGTCTT
Source organism: Microtus agrestis (assembly GCA_902806775.1). NCBI lineage: Eukaryota > Metazoa > Chordata > Mammalia > Rodentia > Cricetidae > Microtus > Microtus agrestis. The sequence goes on along the minus strand of CADCXT010000743.1, from coordinate 8,912,143 downwards.
AACAATGTTTTAAAGTCCAGAGATGAAAGTCTCTTTGGAGATTCACGTAATCTCTTAACTGCTGTCCCCCATAAAATCAAAGTACAAAACCAGATCACCTATTTTCAACATAAAATGGCATAGGACATACATACCTTTCCAAAACATACAGAAGGGAACACAGTGAGGAAATACTGTACCAAAGCAAGAACGAAAACCCACTGGGTGAACTAAAAACTCTGCATCTCCATGTTTGTTGTGAAAACACTCTTCATTTCTCCCACTCCATTTGTCCTTGTTGACTATAACACATTTCTTTCTCTTGGAATGGTTTTACTCCCATTTATAAACTTTCCTCAGCAAGTATCCCATGACTCTGGCATCTCCAAGCTGATCCAGTTTTGCTTTCACACAGTGGCCTCTCTGAGCCTCCATTCAGGTATACCCTGTGACACACACTTGGCCTTAGCAGCTTTCCTTACCACACCGAGTATGTAGGAATTTATGCCATCTCGTTTGAAAGTGTTCTCTTTGAAACCCAAGATACCACAGCTGCAAAAATTCATTTTTCCAATAATCTACATGGAGTGTGGGTTCATTCTGAATAGCTCTGCTGTAAAACGCAATATAGAAAATATTGAAAATGATTCAGCTATTTCCTTGGGAAATTTACAGTACTAATTCCCTTTTTCTTCCTCTCCATTCTGTTTGCATCCTCTCTGTTCATTGAAACTCTGATTGTTCTCTACATTCTGTGACTCTCAGTCTTTTACAAGCCAAACTGCCACATTTCCCCTGCTTATGCCTGCTCTGGGAAATGAGGACATTGAGAGAGCACAGTCTGAGTTGTTGACTCTTGAAAAGAGAGGTAATGACATCTAGGAAAGCCTTAGGACCTAGAAGCTGTATTTCCAGAGTCTCTGCACAGAGGGCCTTTGGGGTTTTGATTAATGCTGATGCTACACTTTTTGATATTAACAACATTTTAATCTATATAATCTCACTGACTCCATCGATCATCTTATTTACTTGAGACAATAAAATATCACCCAATAATATAGACATTTTAGGAAAAATGGGTGTATAAGCACAATGAAGGGTTGGAGAGATGGCTCAGCACTTAAGATCACCAACTGCTCTTTTAAATGTCCTGAATTCAACTCCCAGCAACCACTTGGTGGTTCACAACCATCTGCAAGGAGATCTGGTGCCCTCTTGAGGAAGAGACCTGGTCAGACATCCTCATCAACTGAGACCATGAAACCCAATATGGACAAGTTCAACAGGATCGCCATATACGGGCTGTGCGTGCGTGCTGCAGCATTGCCAGGGCATAAATTTCTATTTTTGAATTTCAAGCATAACAAATGCTACCACGCTTATGGCTTTAAGCTGGGTAGGAGGCAGGTCTGTCATGTCACCTGAGCATCTAACTCATTACAAGGAGCTCATGGTACAGAGAAACATGAGTGATCGAATGTATGCAAAATGAATGAAGTATATAGCTCTGGTAGCATTTCATTTTTTACACGTGTTTCTAGGATTCTAGCATAAATTCTAAAACAATTCAAACGTGTTTTAGCACCATAAGAAGGAAAAGAAAAATAACCTCTACAAGTACAGACTCAATATGAACAATATTTAGTACAACTTAAATATCAAAGCATAAAATATTGACAAATGCAGATAGTTTTACATGATGTGTATAAGTCACTGACTTGAAGAACAATTCCTAACAGAGAGCAGCAACTATTAATCTGAAAGCTATCTTTATGTTTGAGTAATAATTTAAGTGGATGTTTAGTAAGAATATGATGTAATTAAAGTAATAAAGATGAATTTCCAAATAAAATTTAAACCTTAATTTTATTTCATTACAAATATCCCCATTGAAGCCACATACATTCTACTTTAAGAAGCTTATTCTGGGGCTGGAGAGATGGCTCAGTGGTTAAGAGCACTGTCTGCTCTTCCAGAGGTCCTGAGTTCAATTCCCAGCAACCACATGGTGGCTCTAAACCATCTGTAATGAGATCTGGCGCCCTCCTCTGGCGTGTGGGTATACATGGAGGCGGAAAGTTGTATACATAATAAATAAATAAATCTTTTTTTTTAAAAAAAGAAGCTTATTCTGACACCATGAAGCTATGATTCACTGAGATTGCTAATAACTTTGAGTTATTATGAGTTACAATGTTTGAGTCAGATAGAGTTAGCACATCCCAGCCAAGGCAAATCTAAATAAAGCTTGTATCACTAATTTCATTATTTCAATAAACTTCTGTATATAATTGACTTTCTATATATTTTTTTTACAATTTAAATATTACATGATTACAAGAAAAGGACTTGGAAAAAAGAAGGAGTTGACAGAGGTGGAAGGAGACAAGGAAAGGTAAGAATGACAGTAAAGAATGCCCTGTTTACATATATAGACTTGTCAAAGAAAATAAGTTATATAAAATATTACCACATCAAATATTGAATAGATTATGTTTTCTCACTCATAATAAATATATGCAAAAGAAATCTTCCTTTCATTTATTACTCCCAAATACTTTCAGGTATTCTGGAGAATTTCTAAAGCATGTAAAAATAAACACCAGTTTATTTCCACTTTTACATACATAACACGTCTTGCCTGCAAATGCACCTGCTGCTCTAGTTGGTCTGTTCACTACTGTGGAGATACATTGTGAAGATCCCATTCTTCTGACTAGAATTCGATAGTACACGAAAACATAGCACGCCGAATCTCCCAGAAGTGCAACTTCCCGGAAGGGACTTGTTTAATTAAAAAATTAAGGTCAAATAAACTTCCTTAGTTTACAATCCCACTACTGATGTCTGAATGGGCCACATATCTGCCGACTCAGAACCATTCCAAACCTCTGCCAACTACAAGGTAGGTGAAATGGTATCTCCGTGAGTTGAACTTACACCTAGTTTATTTTGACCGACTGTAAGGTCCAGACACATTTTCGTCCCCAGGAGCTATCTGTTCACATCTTTGGTCCGTTTATTTTTCCAATGAGATGTCAATCTGTGCAGAACAATTTTACATATGACAGAAAGTAGCTTTGAAAATGATATTAACAATAAATTTTTTTATTTTTACATTTTGCATTTAGTTTTATAGTGATTATGATATCTATCAATATACAGAAATTTTAGACTAGATTCAATATATCAAAAAACTTTTTTGGGATTACGAATAATTTGAGCAATATTTAAAAAGGTTATATCTATGAGAGAAACAAGGTTCTTACTATTAATTATGTCATTCAATTTTTAGGTTAAATTCTGCTATATGGATAAGTAGGGGGACAATCTTACTTGTTTTCTCATGTATGCTATTGATTTGCCTTAACATCATTTTCTAAAGTTTTCTCATTTGAGAAATCAGCTTTTTTTAAAATTTAGGCTTCTTCTTAAAATTCAGGCTTTCCTTTTAAAATTTGTGCTTTTCCCCCCTCAAGAATTATGTCCATACTGTTCCTAATATCTTTGGTTGTTTCTCTTGCCACTTAGTGATTATTTTTGGATATCATAGTTTTCATTTCTCTCCCACATTGAGTAATTAATTCTACCTTGTTCTTGTTGCTTTGGTTTTTACACTCCCCCCAGAGAAGCAGTTTTGTATTTTTAGATATAACAGTATTTGACTTTAATATTTGAGATGTATATTTTCTTTTCATTGCATTTATTTTTTTCTGAATTTGCTACTTGGTAGGATGAATTAACTTTAACTATTTTTCTTTAATTATATATAATATTTATATTACATATAACATTTCACTACTTTTTAATGTTTACTTATTATTTTTATGTAATAGGCCTTTTGCCTGTGTGCATGTCTGTGTACCACATGTGTGACTGCTGCCCATGGAAGTGAGAAAAGGGCATTGGATCACCTGGGACTGGAGTGACAGTTACTTGGGATATGAGCTGTCATGGGGGTGTTGGAAAGTAAACTCTAGAAGAGTAACCAGTGCTCTTAACTGGTGAGCCATCTCTCCAGCCCATAATATTTCATTATTACATCTGTAACACACTGCCACATTTTTCTCCTGCTATGGTGTCTCTCCCTTTAGATAAGCCTTACTTTCATTTAAATAATTTCATGGCATCTTTATTTTTGATTTCTACGTTTTTCTGTGCAATCACACACATTGCTTTTATCCTTTGGGTACCAGTTGGAAAGATCACCCCTCCCAAGGTCGACTTCCAACTATGAAATAGCAATCTAAATAAATGAATCTTTAATGCAGGCATAAATCAGCACACATAATTTCATAATCGAATTGAAACTCATTAAGTATCTACAGTGAAGTAGAATATTTCCTATTTTACCACCTTTTTCTCAGCCCTTAAGAGCTAAATGGGATTCATCTTTTGTCTAAGCAATCAGTTCTCAGGAAAACTGTCTGTGAAGCCTAAAGCTTGAGGAAAATAAAGAGAAAAACATCAATAAGCTTCCTGCTGCCTTGTCCTTTACAGATGCACAGATGTGTGCCTCGCACGCCTGGTACCTATTTTTAGAAGCTGTGCAGTGCCCCCATCCAGGGAGTGGCCCAGCAACCACCCACTCTCAAGATCATGTGTGGAAATCCCCTCAGGATTAGGCAATTGGGTTTTTGGGGCCTTCTCGTTTGAATTAGATAAATTAGCACAGAGAAGACTGATTATATTCAATGGCATTTTATGTCTGCTCTCATTATTGCGCACATCTTGCTCGACACAGCTGACTTCAATTCTAGCTGTCAGAAAGCAGGACACACAGCCGAGAGGACAACAGTTATGGTACTCCACAGCTGAGTTTTTACCTTTGCTACAAATTGCCAAATGATGAGGGTTAAACACAACAAAATAGTGTGTTCCCAATGTGAAATTCAGTGCCTGGGTCACTTTCCACTGAGAGTTCTCTGCTGAGTCCAGTCACAATGAGTTTATCAGGAATTACAATGGCACAACAACGAAAAACCTACTTCTGGAGAAAGACTGATGCAAGCCCACAATCCCCTCGATCGTTTGTCAAGCTTTCAGTAAAGACTTTCTAAGTGCAAGGAAGCTGAGCAATTTAGTAATGTTGAGAGCCAAAACTTTGGAGGATTCAGAGAACATACGGCTCGATCAACACTTTATTCTGAGAGGAAATAGAATCCTTGGGTTTTTAAAATTGTATATATTGTTACTTAAAATTTTTTCATGCAGTGTATTTTGATATCTATTCCCCCCTCAACCAGATTCTACATACCTGCCTGCCATTCCAACTCCACGTTTTTTCTCTCCCTTTCAAAAGATAAAGGCCCCAAACATCAATGAAACAAACAAGTGAAAAAGGCAAAACCCACAAAATCATAGGAGTGACAAAAAGCACACACACACAGAGTCCATTTTGTGTTGAAATCATAGCAACAACAAGAAGCACACACACACGGAATCCATTTTGTGTTCGTCAGATACTCTCAAGCACAGGAGTGCCTTGTCCTGGAGTGTGATTGATTCACTGTAACTCCATTAATGAAAACTGATTTCTCTCTCTCCCAGCAGGTATCAATTTTCCAAAAGCTTATTGATTAAGGTTGGGACTTTGTACCAACTTACCCTCTTCTGTGCTGGAATTTTATCTTCCCCGAATCTGTGCAGGTCTTGCATATGCTGTCTGTGTGTGCGAGCTGATATCTGCATTAGTCGTCTTGTGTCTGGAAGATGGTTTTTTTGTAGGTATTCATCACCCCTGGCCTGTACAATCTTTTTGCCACCTCTTCCTCATAGATCACTTGGCCCTAAAAGGAGAAGTTTGATAAAGACAAATCATTTAGGGTTGAGTGCTCCAGGGTCTTTCATTATCTGCACATTGTTTAGTTGTGGATCTTCGTATTAATTACCACGTACTGCAACAGGGATTTTCTGATGAGGGCTGAGTGATGCCCTAACCTATGTGGTATTGCAATATGCCTTTGGAAGTCATTGTATGCTTGTTTCTCAGAAAAAGAGAAGTAGGCTTCACCCTAGGGCCCAGGATCTATGTAGTCTCTGGCTCTTAGCCTCGTTAACAGTTCAATCTCACGTCATGGGCCCTAAATCAAATAAAAAGGTGGCTGGTTAATTCCATAAAATTTGTGCTATTAGTCACTATTATAGGTCACAGAATTTGTACCTGGGTAATATTATTGCTTCTCTTCTCTCGGTAGAGATCTATAGTAACTTCCAGCACTAAGTGCGTGTCAAGAAGAAGTGAAGCTTCTAGTTGGGTACCAGTTTTATTTCTCAATGTTTGATGACATATGCAAGTGATAGTTTCAGTAACAGAGCCTTACTGTCATGTTGTGGAGGGTAATCAATAACATTGGGACTAGCCTGTAATGATTGAAGTGCGTGTGGGACCCCTTTGGCTAATGACTCAAAAAAAAAATGGGACCCATTTCTGATATGGAGGGTCTTACTTGGTAGCATAAAATGTCTAGTTGGGTCATTGTCTCTTCCATTATATGGTAAATCCATTTAAGTTTCTTTTATATATTTTAACAAGATTTGGGAATAGTAGATTCCATATGACTTTTCAGAAGGCCTTTTTGGTTCTTCCCTTTTTACTTTACCCTCCAATTCTCCTCCCTATTTAACCTTCCTATTCTAGTTTCCCCTTTAACTCAGAGGAGAAGCAGTACTCTCATGAAAATAAATGAGTAAATTAACAACTATTTATTAACAGCCAAGAAACTGGTGCCCCTTATTCAGGAGCTATTGGCCATGAATAGTTGCTGGGGACAAAATAACTCCATTTTTAGGGTGTGGACACTGGTTGCTTGTCTTTGCTCCAGTGGATTGCCCCAAACTGGTGCATGTATGGGCAACAGTATCTGGGTTTAGTGGGTTTAAAATTGAAAAAAAAACACATGAAAGGGATATTCAGGAAATTGGAGGTAGATAGAAGCATATTTCATTGTATACATCTGTGGACTTCTCAAAGATAAAAAAGTTCAGAAAGAATTATCTGATGCACAGAAAACTGAAAATGTCATAGTAGGGAAATGCTGGAGCTAGGATCCATATTTCTTCACTTCCAAAGCTGGTGCTCTCAGACATGCTGTAAGAACTTTCAGAAATGATGAATTATTGATAGGTGTCATGCTGTTGTTGACTCTTCCAAGCAACAGATTTAAAATTCAATTCTAGCTGGTAGAAAAACTTTGGAATTAATTGTAGACACCTGTCAGTTTCTTTGCTCTATGCCTTGCCCAAGGGGATTAGTTCAAAACTCTATCATGGTGCTTGAAGTGACACTCTGTCCTCTGTTAAGTTCTCTTATACGCAATCAGAAGAAATGTCTAAACTCTCTCTAGTACAGAGACTAAACTTGATGTAGGATGAGTCGCACTCAGGAAAATGGAAACACTGATGTTTTCATAATATAAATCTCTTTGCTATTTACGTTCCCTGGGTCATTAATAAACTCTGTGCTTGGTGATATGGCACATAAATATTGGGAAAGATCAAATACTTCTCAGAGATGTCAGCATTATTTAAAAAGTAATCAATTCTATTAAACTACAAAAAAGGAAAAGATACTGAACAATGGAAATCACAATGGTAGAATTTTATTTAGTGTAAACTATAAATTATTTATGTGGTAATTTTAAGAAAAGGGGGTGGAACGTTCTACTAGTCCTCTTCAGAAATGAACTCACGTGGTAGCAGGTATCCAATGGAATACAGTGTTTGTTTCTATGAATGAAATCTTCAGAAATGAACCCATGTGGTAGTGGGTATCCAGTGGAAAACTGTACTACTGGCGTGGAACCACTGATTCTCTTTGTGAAGTATGCCTTTACCCTCTCACATTTCACAACAGATGCCATAACTTTTTCCACCCTATTTCATTTTCATTCTTTTCTGTCTTTAGGCAATGCAATTGCTTTTCTTAATGCGAACGGAACCGTATGTGCTGCTGTCCTGTCTGACGGCCAATGCTGTTAACCATTTGCTTCTTCTATCCTCTGAGTGGTTTAGGGAAATGGTTGTATGAATTGCTCTTTAGTAAAAGAGCAAGATAGAATGAACTGAGTAATATTTGAAAAGCTTGTGGTGGTCAGATGCCCACAAGTGGCATAACAGTCCAAAAGCTGGCGAGAGTTCACAGAAAACAGAACTTCAGCAATAACGATCTGACATGCATTCCGTCAGCCGATGGAAACAAATGCAAGAGGAAAAGCTATCTACTGTAACAGATTTATCACACACAGACACTGCATTCAAAAGGGCCACATAGCAGAACGCTTATGTAAGTCCTAGCTATTATAAGGGTAAGTGTGCATTCACATCACCCTTGGGAAGATGACAAGCCAACTATCAGGGGAATGTGAGTCAGATTTGATGACACAATTGCAGAGATTGGGAAGTTTAAGGTGGCTCAGAAGGAAGAGGCTGTGTTTTAAAACTGATTTCAGTTGCTGTGACCGAATATCACACACTGAATAATTAGTAAAGAATAAAAACTGATTCAGTTGGTGGCCGTGGGTGATGGGAAGTTCACAACAGGACTGGCGGGGCCTCTGTAGAGGTGAAGCAATCATCACAGAGTTAAGTCAGCTTGCCTATGCCCTCTCTTCTTACAAAACTACTAATTGAATCCTGAGGGCTCTGTCCTCATGACCTCATCCAATTCTAATTATCTCCCAGGGACTTCACCTTCAAAAATCATTAATATATAACTGTGGAGTTAAGTTTTCAATGCATAGATTCCAGTGCATATACCCAAGTCACAGAACTTGGGAAGAAATTACTGACAATGTCACCTTCTCAGAGGCAGAAATTGCTTTTTGCTGTTGAACTATGGGTATCAGAGCAAGTCAGTCTCAGACTTAGGATAGGGAGAAGTGAGTTTAAATTGTAGTTAGGTAATAGGGAGCATTGCTGGAGGGTGAGTCCAGATTGCTGAGAGGAGGAACATTGTGATATTGAGTAAACACTGCACAGAGTTAACTCAGATCCTTCATGTTTGAGCGTTGGAGAGTTAAGGTAGCCTTTAGTATGCTGTGTGCTTCATATAATTAGTGACTCTTGTACAATCTTAACTCAGTGGTTGCTATCATGAAGTCTAGGTAGTTTCTGCTTCAAAAAAACAAACACAAAAACAACTCAGGTATATAGAAAATACAATGTCCTTTCTTCATCAAAGTTTTTATTTAAATTGCCCTTTTTATCTGGCTGGAAAGGGGAGGGAAAGAAGAAGATCAATGTAGCAATAACCTTAACCTTGTAAGGTCCACCCTGTCTTTATTTTACTATACAGTTGTGTTATTTATAATGTTTGGGTAGGCTGTGCTCAGGGATTCCATCTGTCCATTGCTTATTTGTAGTTTTGTCTTTTCCTTCCCAGTGCTGTGACTCACCCCATGGTATCATTGGTTAACTTGCTTTTATCTGGTTAGAACACACCTTCAGGTCCATCAGCTCCTGGGGTTTCTACATCACCCTTGCAGCAGGGACATCCTTTTTAGGTTGTCTGTCATCTTATCCACCTTAGAGGATTCATCTTTCCCTTCTCAAGTCAAATCATTTTCTGCAGACATTGAACAAAAGGGCACTGGGCATGTCTGGCCTGGAAGAACTACTGGACTTGTGCATCTTCTCCCTCTTGCTTACCTCGGCTCTGCCATTTTCCCCAGATAACCACTAAACACACTTAGAAATTTTTCTCAAGGGGAAGTAACTAAACTGAATGAGTTCTGGCTGCGCTCCAGGTACAAAGAAGACAGAAGTTGTCAAACTGTTTAAAATTTGGGTAGGAGGAATTTAGGAAGTATAACTATATGTTATGTCATGAAATATCACTTAGCAAAAGGCAAAAGATTTATATGATCTGAAGAGAAACCAGAGTTTTTCTGCAGCAGCAGAAAAAAAAACCCCACATGGTTTCGAAACAGTGGCTTCCTGGGCCTTACTACCAACACAAACTCTGGCTCTTTCAGGACGCCTAAATGGGGTTTGTTAGCAGAGTGCTACAACATGCTTAATGACAACATAGACGCTGTGTGCCTGAAAATGGGGTTCGATCATGTCTCACACTAAAGAGATCTCTGCCATATTGAACTGGGCAGAGCCAAAAGGCAAGCAGCCTTAGTCTTAGCAACACTGCTTAGCATTTTAAAAGTGCTCCTGGGCAGAAAAGGATTTCAGATACACAATAGGGCAGATTCAGACATAAAAGACCTCTGAACGAAGCACAGTGTGTTTAAAAAATGTAGGTAGGCTTGTGAGAGAGAAGAAAAACAGTATAGAGAGTTATACAAAGAAGTAAAAGGTTTTTACAAAATAGAACATTTAAAGAGACAGAATAAACTTGTAGAAAAAGTAATAGAGTAAGAAAAATAAGCCACATAAAGATGGAAAATACACAGAGCGTCTGGATTATGTATATTATTGTATTTTTTTTAATTTTTTTTGACTGTGAAGGAGCTAGATACAGAGAGACATTTCATTGTACGAGTGCTAAGCTAAACTAACATATATATTTTAAGGGTACTTGATTTAAAAATTTGAGTCTAAGAATATGTTGCTTTGGAAAAGATGTTCTGCTTTTGTTTCCACAGAAGATAAGAACCAGTATGTTCTTTCGAGACTAATGTGTTTTTGATGGACCAGCACCCACCAAAATGTCACCATGAACACCCCCATACTACTTCACCCAACAAAAAGCAGGAAGCAGTTTGAAGAGAACTACACTCAAATTCCAAAATATTGTTTATAAATGTTTGTTTTATTTGAAGGGGGATATACTATAGAGATTTGCATTCATATGGATCTTGCTTTATTGATACAAATTTAAGGTCATATTGTTAAATGTATATTTCTGCTCTTTATTAAGGTATTCTGTTTGTGCAGCTCATTTAAAAATTTAATGTATAATTATGAAATATAGGTTAAAAGAGAGTCATCTATAATAGTCAAGCTTGTAGTCATGTTATTAGGTTTTCTTGATGTACAGAGATGTAATTAAGACAGATTGATATTCTTCAGATCTTTCAAAGACTACAGAATATGGTATTTAAAATGTTTTAATAACTTGAGACTTTTCATGGCATGAGACACATCTGCTCCTGGCAGCACCTATCTACTTCAAGAGGAAGATGGACATTGAAGAGGCTCATTATGGGGTTTATTTGCCATTTGGGCAAGAAACTGCTCTTGTCTGGATTGCTTGATGTTATACTGTATGAACTGGACATGCAGGAAGCTTGATGTTATGCTATATGAACTGGACATGCAGGACCCACAGAAGAATGACTGCGGAAGCTGCCTAAAGAAGGTGAGACAGTTCTTTGGGGTTCCTGCTTCATGAAAGAGTCTGCCAGACATTCTGCAGGACACAGGAGAAAGTGACTGACAAACTGCCAATCTTGGTGCAACTGTCTTTGAAATTTCCTGTTTCATGGGAAAGTCTGCCAGATACTATGGGCCTGTAGGCTGAAAATGGGTGCCCCAACATTACAAAAGAACTTTGGGTGACTGTCCAGGTAGTGATATATCTCCATCACTTCTAGATAGTCCAAGATAAGTTCAACTTGCTCTATGCAGGACTCAAAGTCTCTATAATAAAGGAAACTCAAGTCAGTCGATCATTCTGCTAAATGTACAAGATAGGTTTGTCATTTTAAGGTGTTTCCATTAGTAGTTCTACTTTCTAATTGAACAGTCCCATTTTGTGTGTGCTGAGTCTCTCTGCACTAGTGTGGCCTTACCCCTATGTGGGAAAGCAGATTTCAAGAACTGGAAATAGTTACAGTGCTAAGGAAGAGACCCAAATCACATGAATTATTATCCATGATGACCTGTATCTGAGTGTTCCTTTTACATCCTCTACATTAGATGCAACCTTCCTGTGCACACCTGGTAGGAGGATGATAGTTAACCAGAATGTTAACTTGGTATAGCTCATGAAGGCAATAGTCAAATAATTTAACAAGTAATTGCTCTGTGGGTATGACCTGGACTTAAAAATGTGTGCTTTCTTTTTCTAGCTATAGTTGTCTATACTTTATGAACAAATCAAAATTTTAACCACAAAGAAGAGATACAATAGAAGTCAGGATTAGATAATGAACCCTGGTCTAGAATTAGAACTAGACATCCCACATGAAGCTATAGCTATGGAATCAATTATCTAGGAAAAAAATTAGAATTAAAAATTAAAAATGTCTCTAATCTTCCAGAGTGGTTCTTTCCTTGTGGTTCAAATTTTGATTTCTTCTTTTATTTTGTTTGGGAATGTAAAAGAATAGTCTCATTGCAGGAGAAACCAGAGAACAATATGGTACAATTTACCTTTCTTTCCAATATAATTATCCTTTCCCTGTTTATGAAATACTAATGGCAGGGTGCAGATAAGGGGGCAGGTTCTGTAGACATAACTAAGTCATTCTCCTTCAGCAACCATCGATTTCCTGTAGCTCTTCATCTAGGCGTTGTGTGAATCTTGCCTCCACTCTTCTTGGTGTGTTGATAGGTGTGGTCTTTTCACCTTTTGTGCAAGAAACTGTACTGGGATTCCACGGGAACAATATCCCTATTATGTCTAGAAGATACTATCATTGAACAGTCAGACAATTCCATCATTGTTGTGTTGTGCTGGCTTTAAAGACGAGTATGACTGTTGATAATGTGTCTCCCCAAGTACTTACACAGTACCTTTCAACACCATGAGAGTTAGCCCTCAGGAAGAAGGCTTTCAAGACTTTGAAATATCGATGTTCTCTGACTGAAGTATGTGGTATCTTCAGAAAGAGAGTCTTACCTTCTGGCAGGGCCACCAAAAGCAATAGCAAAAGCTTATATTGTTTGGGATGGCATCTGTTGGATGCCTCTGACTAGCAACTTAAGGAAGAACGGGTTTGTTTGGGCAAGGAAGGCTTTGCAACAGTCAGGGAAAGCAGGTGGCGGGAACAGGAATCTGGCCAGTCACATTTTCATCGACACATGAAGCACACAGACAGAACAGGAATCCTAGGAGGCTGTAAATCTCAAAGACTTCCCCTAGTGACATACTTCCTTTAGTGATGCCACCCCTCCCTAAGGTTCTAGAACGTTCCTAAACAGTACTGCCATTTGAAGATCAAACATTCAAATACACAAGCCTATAGGAGTACATCTTTTATACAAGCCACCACAGACAATTTTTAGTCACTCAATGGTTTTCCTCAACACACCTTGCACAGTTGTGCTAGGGAGATTGCCACTTTGATAAAACCCTCCTCGTCTTCTCCTAGTACCGCCATGTTTCCCTTCCTGCATTCCATCTCTGAGCAATATGTTTAGCTTAAATGCTTTCATGCTTGTCAACTATGTCAGAGACCATGTGACACTAACTGGCTGGATGCCAAGGTTGAGGTCATCAAATTGTGAATTTGGAGAAGATTGCCCATTACAAGCAAGATTTTGAGGGTTAGTACATACCTGAATCACAAACACTGTAATGTAAAGAGTACATGGGGAAAGGTTCACTGTACAAGTAGCTGTTGCACTCATTCTGTGAGTCTTCAGTATTATAATTGTCCAGGGTTTATAAAAGTAGCAAAGAAATTAAGATAATTAGTAATTAATAGAGGCAGATTAAGTCACAGTGGTACATTATTTATAATGATACATTGTGCATAAATTCCCACAACATAGTGAAACCTCTGGCATGTACAGAAATCAGCTCTAAATAATTAACAAACTGAATAAAAAGATTGAACATGTGTTTCATGATGAGTTGTATTTATTCTGTTGCATTTATATTTTTTGATTTTTATAACATTGTTTCAAAACATTTACTTTAACAAATTGTGTGGGTAATCTGTATGCTATTGATTTGTATGCTATAGTTTTTAATTTTTTAAAAATGAAGATTGTGTAAGCATGAGGACTTGAGGTCAATCCTTCAGAAGCTAGGCAAAAAATGAAATAAATAAAATAAGAAAAAAGTAACAAAGTATCCTAGTGTTTCTATTTCTGTAATAAAGAACATAAACAGAAGAAACTTGGGGATTGTTTCATATCATAAAATATATAAACAAAAGAAACTTGGGAATTGTTACATATTATACTTTCAAGTAAAATCCATCACTGAGTGAAGTAAAGGCAGAAAGCTGGAGGTAGAAGCTCATGCAGAGGTCATAGAGGTTTGATGCTTACCGGCTTACTCCTCATGGCTTGATCTTTATGGCTTGCTCAGTCTCCTTCCTTCCTTCCTTCCTTCCTTCCTTCCTTCCTTCCTTCCTTCCTTCCTTCCTTCCTTCCTTCCTTCCTTCCTTCCTTCCTTCCCTCCTTCCCTCCCTCCCCCCTCTCTTTCTTTCTCTTTCTTTTTTATTTTTTTTTTTTTTTGAGACAGGGTTTCTCTGTTTAACACTGGCTGTCTTGGAACTCACTCTGCAGACCAAACTGCCCTCAAATTCCTCTGTCTCCCCTCTAGGAGTAAAGGTGTGCATTGCCACCACCTAGCTAAGTCTGTTTTCTTCTACAACCCAGAACCATTGGCCCAGGGGTTGCACTCCACACAATGGAATGGGCCTTGCCAATTCAGTCACTAACCAAGAAAGTGCCCTACTGACATGCCCACCGGCAGTATGATATAGGCATTTTCTCACTGAAGTTCCTTCTTCCCAGATAGGGTTTGTATCGAAT